>SKCR01030829.1:0-316184 GCA_019454045.1 Zanthoxylum bungeanum
CCAATTAACATTTCCAAAACACCAATTAGCCTAATTAATCATGCTCAATTACAACAAAACATGCCAACACATTCATCAAAAATCAAACCCAATTACATGCTATATCATTCTCGACAATTTGGGCAATTGTGTCCGATTCGGTTTCAATCCAATTAATCCACAATCGATATTAAATCAACATTCCCGAATGATTCCAATTCATCCAATGCACAAAAATAAAATTCCAAGACAATTAGGGCTTCCTTCCTCTCGGCCAAGCTAAGATTATTGGGGAAAAATGTTCCAAACAATTTTTCAACAAATTGATCCATCAATCCTCAATTAAAACACATTTAAACATATTCATTCATCCAATTTCATAAATCATGCTCAAACACATTTTTACCCAAATGTTTACCCTAATTCGTTTTCATGCTTTTCAATCGCTCTGATACCATTGTTGGAGTTTCTACGGCCCCAAGGATTGATTAACAAGCATAAAATAAACATGCGAATACATCACGGAGTTGTGGAATACTCACATCGATCGGTTGAGCGACGTGGCAACGAACAAAAATATGATTTTCTGCCCACTGGACTGCTCGGAAGTGAGCTGCTGTGGCTCCTCCAAATTCGGCCATGGGTGAGCTCCATCAAGCTCCAAGCTTCGTCTAACTATTCCAAGCTCATGGGTGGACTTCCCTATAACCTTCGCATGTCTCTCGGAGTGCTAGCTCTCTTGATGTTTGCCACAAAAATCAAACACTTGCTTCCCTTAGCTCATGGCAGTGAGCAAACCAGATGAGAGAAAAATGGCAGCCCCAAAGGGCGTGAAGGAGAAGAGAGAGAGGAGAGAAAATGTGTTAATTAAAATTGGTAATTGATTTTCCAAATCATATACAGAATTTTGGCTTTAAAAAAGTCAAACCATTAAAGCATTAACCACTACAAAATCAATCAATCATTCACATCAATCAATCAAATTGTCACATCACTCAAAGTGAAATGTGATTTGACGTTTGATGTGACTAGTGATTTGACGCTTGATTTGACTTGCATGCCGTACAAGAATTCGAAATGCGAATGCGCTCGAAAATAATCCCGGGCTCGGGTTCGCTAATTCCAAATTAACGAATTTTCTGTTGCGTCGTAATTAAATGATTAGGCCTAGCGAAGTAACTATTCACGTCGCTAACGAATTAATTCTAAATTAACTTGTTCGCCCGAATTAAAATAAAATTTAATTCCGCATCGAAATCCAATTTCGTTTAATATATCAAATATATTAATTATCGATTAATTCAAAATTAATCGTTCTCTCTCTTTTAAATGATATTTTATCCCAGATAAAATATCTCCGTAATTAATCCGAGATTAATTTTTCTCTCATCTAATTAATCCCAGATTAATTAAAAGTACGAGTCATATATCATCGGTGAATCTTTGGGAAGCGACCCATGAGATCCCCGGATATGTTGGCAGTAATTCGGTCGTCGGACTATCAGAAAAACGTAAGTACTCGTACTACGTTTATACCGAATTACAAGACAAGGTGGCTTCTAGCAAAGCGCCATGCCTCCCCAATTCTCCGGAAATATCCTTACAAATATAAAGGATCTATATCAGGCATAGTATACGTAGTATTGCGTATTTCTGTCCAGTATCAGATGATCACATGCGAGGCCTGGGGCTGGTACAGTGTCTGCCCGTACGAAGTATATATCGGATTACTAGCAACTAGTCTCTTAAAATCGGATAATCATAACCAAATCATATTATCCCGACGGTTGCAACCTTTTATAGAGAACCAGTTCTGTATCCCTGTGCAATCATCATCTCCATATGACTTGAGTGACACTTCCATCTCGACATCACACCCAACACACTATGATTCTCGATATACCCAGAATTGGCGTACACAGAAACCGGTTAAAGCCCTGGACGACCTCAACCAAAGTATATTGATTGTCGTATGCATTAGCAGTGCAAGTCTCAGGTTATGACCAAATACACCTACCCTGATTTCGGACTTCCATAGACACATAGTCATACTACCAATGGAATTCTGAGGGGGGGTCTTATCCAGAGCTATGTAGAATATAAGCCATTTGGGTCGATAATAAATCTAATTAGATTAGATATAGTTCTGTTAGCAGCTGAGCTAGGCGTCAGCACATGCTAAAAAATTAATGGTCTCATCAACGATCCAGATATATACTTTGATATTCATCTAATTCATTCGGATCATACCATCATGGCGATGTGTGATGATCGTATAAATCGCATCAGACGATAATCATGGAAATCCACTTACGAAAACCCTTTTCTTACCAGTTTGAGCCAACCGTACATAGTTCGGGTGTCAAGTACTCGAGTGACTGGCTATAGGCCAAGTGGGAGATTGTTGGAAAATTATGACCCATAGCGTCACTTTGTACAGATCACGGTGTTGTTGTACAAATTAACTATGTGACAAAGTAGATGATTGCACTATTATCATTTGTGATTAGATCACCTAGATGTATAAATGATGAGAGGTCCTTGTGATTGTTCCTGGACGGAGAATGATATGAGACAGTATCAGTCCACGTAGGATAAATCATTAAACATCCCTAGTCATAGCATTATCAAGATTGGACATCGATGAATGCGTAAAAGACTAATATTACACTTGTGCGAGTTGTGAGGGCACAACAGCATAGTTCTCATATATTTGGGTATAGGGTACTCATGCAAGTGTAATAGGAGGCTGTGTTTTACCGATGGTACGGGAAACAGCTTCGCTCTGGATAAGACCCCCTCGGAATTCCATTGGTAGTATAACTATGTGTCTATGGAAGTCCGAAATCAGGGTAAGTGTATTTGGTTTTAACCTGAGACTTGCACCGCTAATGCATACGACAATCAATATACTTTGGTTGAGGCCTTCCAGGGCTTTAACCGGTTTCTGTGTAGCCAATTCTGGGTATATCGAGAATCGTAGTGTGTTGGGTGTGATGTCGAGATGGAAGTGTCACTCCAGTCATATGGAGATGATGATCGCACAGGGATACAGAACTGGTTCTCTATAAAAGGTTGCAACCGTCGGGATAATATGACTTGTCATGATTATCCGATTTTAAAGAGACTAGTGCTAGTAATCCGATATATGCTTCGTACGGGGGCAGACACTGTACCAGCCCCATACCTCACATGTGATCATCTGATACAGGTCAGAAATACGCAATACTACGTATACTACGCCTGATATAGATCGTTTATATCTGTAAGGATATTTCCGAAGAATTGGGGAGGCATGGCGCTTTGCTAGAAGCCAACCTTGTCTTGTAATTCGGTATAAACATAGTACGAGGTACTTATGTGTTCGGATAGTCCGACGACCGCAATTTACTGCCAACATATCTGGGGATCTCATGGGTCGCTTCCCAAAGATTCACCGATGACGTATGACTCGTACTTTTAAATTAATCTGGGATTAATTAGATGAGAGAGAAAATTAATCTAGGATTAATTGCGGAGATATTTTATCTGGGATAAAATATCATTTAAAGAGAGAACAAAATTAATTGGAAATAATCGATAAATCATATATTTGATTATATTAAATGAAATTAGATTTCGACGCGGAATTAAAATTATATTTTAATTCGGGCGAAACGTTAATTTAGAATTAATTCGTTAGCGACGTGAATAGTGACTTCGCTAGGCGTAATCATTTAATACGACGCAACGGAAAATTCGTTAATTTGGAATTAGCGAACCCGAGCCCGGGATTATTTGCGAGCGCATTCGCATTTCGAAATTCGAGTGCGGCACGTCAAATCAAGCGTCAAATCATTAGTTGCATCAGCATGAGTGATAGATTTGACTTTTCACTTTGAGCGTAATGTGACTTGACAACTTGAGTGATAGATATGACTTGATGGAGTTGTTGAAAAGCTTTTGATAGCTTGAGTGAATATATTATTATTTATTATTTGGTATATGTTTTGATTTGGAAATCAAATACCAATTAATTTTCACAACTCTCTCTCTCTCTCACATTGGTTCACTTTTGGAGCCAAAAATGCTCATATCTTTCACGCCTTTTCTGGTTTCATTTTTCTGCTGGGCAGAACCAAAAATGGAAGGAAGCTAAGTGTGTTTTTGTGGCAATAACAAGAGTGCTAGCATACTCCGGGATCAATGCGAAGGTGATAGAGAAGTCCACCCATGAGCCGGGAATCAAATGACGAAGCTTGGAGCTTGGTTTCTTGTTGATTGAAGGCCGAAAATCAGAAGCAACAGCAGCCCACTGCCGCCTCTACCAGTGAGCAGAATTTCAGTTTTTGTTGCCTCTCTGCGTCGCTCAACAGCTCGATGTAAGTATTATGCAACTTCCGTCGTTGTATTCACACATGTTCATGCTTTTTTAATTCGATCTTGGAGACCTAGAATCACTAACACATGGGCTAACTATGGTTGATTAAAGGTCCTCTATTCGAGGGAAATGCCTAAAGGCTACCTTTTCCACGATGTTTTGCCGCGCCAGACGGAGTATGTTTGATTGAATGTGAGATATGTTTAATCGAGCATACGAGGTCCTATATTATTGTTGTCTTTATCTTATATGCATGGTAACATAATGCGCATGGGCTAACTAGGGTGGATTAAAGGTCCTCAATTCGAGGGAAATGCCTGAAGGCTACCTTTACCACGATGTTTTGCCGTGCCTTTTATTATGTTATTTACCTTTTGCATATCATTGCTTTATTTACGCATGTATTGCATTCTTGTGCGCATGGGCTAACTAGGGTGGATTAAAGGTCCTCTATTCGAGGGAAATCCCTAAAAGGCTACCTTTTCCAAGATGTTTTGCCGCGCCGGATGTGGTGCAACCGATTAAATGTGAAATGTGTTCCATCGGGCACATGAGGTCCTACATTGTATTTTTTTTATCCATATATATGTTTGTGTCATTTCGGATGCCATTTTTGGCAATCTTGTTCGAACGCGTTTCCAAATGCTACACGAACGTAAGCATTCTGTCTCATCTCGTTCGAACGTGTTTACGAATGCTACACGAACGTAAGCATTCTGTCTCATCTCGTTCGAACGCGTTTACGAACGCTAAACAAACTTAAGCATTATGTCTCATCTCGTTCGAGCGTGTTTACGAATGCTACACGAACGTATGCATTCTGTCTTATTTTTGTTCGAACGCATGTCAGAATGCTACTCGAACGCTTGTATTCTGTTTACCATTCGAACGCGTAAACGAATACTACTCGAATGTGCATGCATTTTATTGTATAATGCATCAGGTCTCATCCCGTTCAAACGCGTTATCAAACGCTATACGAACGCGGACATTCTATTTATCGTTCGAACGCGTTATCAAACACTACTCGAACGCTTGCATTCTGTTTATCATTCGAACGCATTTACGAACGCTACACGAACGCGCACACACTGGACAGATTCCTTTATCATGTTTCATGCATGTTTGTTCCCCTAGTCATTCCCTTCCCCATCATATGTTTAGTTAGCTGTCTTCAATATTTATGCACTTAATTGCCTCTCTTTAATATGCATGCTTGTACAATTATTGTTTATTTGCGTCTCTGCGTTTATCAATATTTTGTGTTCATGAAATTATATGTTTGTCGTTATTCCAATTCATTTTTTTATGCATGAACTTAGAAATAGATTATCCTTGGAAATATATGTTGCTTAGGCTTGGTTAGATCATTGCACAAATCATATCATTACAAGTGGCATAAGTAAAGGACCATTCCGAACCCAACGGTTTGAGGTCTTCCCTTTCGAGGGATGAGTGCGGCCTTAAATCATTTTCTCGGTTCACACCGGGTGGCGACTCCATGTTATTTCTCCGGTTTAGTTCCATGTGGGTTACTCCGTACTCCCAACCGGGCCGCGAGCCCGGGACAGCGTCGCTGATTTCTGTGTCCTACAGTCTGGCGACTCCACTGAGGAATATAGAATTGGCCCCGAAATAATGTCTTGTAATGATTGGGGTTTATTCTTTAGTTAACCGTGCTTATCGTGGGTTGAAAGGGGTTTAATCAAAGGCACTTTTAAGGCTAGGTAATGGTTTGGTGTCTTCCCTCATTCACGTAAAATAATGGGAGCCATTGCTAAGTTAAAAATTCCATAACTTAGGCAGTGTGTATTATTATGGAAATTGGCGCTTGTTTGTTTCCTTATTCTATTATTTATATAGAATTGAACTTTTAATTACTGCACACATTTTATGATATGTTATCTGACTTGACTCTTGGTTGCAGTTATTCTAGAATAAGTTCTAGATACTACTATACTAGGATATTATTAGATTGGTCTAAACCATCGGGAATTGTTGTTCCGATTTTCTTCAAAAATCACGATGGTTAATGACTTAGTTTCTAAGTCATGATAGATAATCTAGATAGATATCCCTTTTAGGATATAGTACTTTAGAGAGAATAGTTCCTTATGCAGTAAAAATTGACTTGAATAGGTCATGTCTCGAGATTCTTGACTGGCATTAAGAAAGCCCCATTAGGTATTTGTTTATCTAGTAATGACGTTTCTTAGCTTTAATTACCTTTAGAGGCAATGTGTCTGACAAAAATTGCTAATCAATTATTTACAATTGTTGTGAATAGTTGAATACAAATAGTAAAGCTAAAGAAAGGAGATGCGTATAGTTGTGTATAAAAAAAAATTATTGATTTTCATAATACTACAACTATAGGTATTGATACCAGATCTCCCGTCTAGTTATTTAAAATATTAGTTAACGATTGTTTTGATATTTGATATCGGAACTTGCGACTATTAGATAATTACTTGTTCTTAAAAACAATTGTTATATTTTTAAATATAACTAGTAGTGTCATTGACGTAGAGATAAACATTAAGAAAAATTATTCGGTAAAAGTAAATAATTTAGAACAGTGCTTTATGAGTTTAATCACTTAAGCATTATATGCTTATTCCATATGGTAAAGGAAGGTTTGATACAAGATCACACCATACATCCTTATCCATTTAATGAATATTGTATTCAGGAAGGTGATTAAGATCTCATTTAACCAATGATTGTCATTGGACCACCAGATTTATTTAACTGATACATTGGATGTATGTAGTTTAATAAATTGTAATTGCTTAAGGTAGTTTTCTTTACTTCGTAACTTAGTTTATGAATTGTCATAATTTGGTTACGTGTTTCTAAAAGAACACATATTGAACGTCTTGAAATGATCAAGAACTTTCAATCTGTTCTGATGAAACGTAGATTGAACATTTTTTACTTGTTCAAATATATTCAATCTAAAGTTTTTTTTTTAGAACTCTATCCTTAAAATTCATTAAAAGTCTTTGAACTGTTCAAAGATCTTTGATACGATCAAACATATGAATTTAAATCAATTAGTTCTAAGGTTATTCAGTGAATATGATTCATATTCAATATTATTCTTCCACGATTCCATCTTGATGGAATTGAGTAGTGGGAGCAATCGAATTTTATATGATTTGATTCGTTTGATAATAAATGTTACCGAATTAGTTTAAATACTCTTGGGGATATGCTATAGTAATACTAGTTCATCTTTTTAATTTACGTTCCATTAATGTCTACAGTTACATATATGATATGTATAGATTGAAAATCTGAATCTTGAAAAGTTTGAGATGTGAATATTTCTTTTATATAATAGTTATATAATGGAAATTACTTACATCTCGGAGGTATAAGTAAAAGTTTATCATTTATTCTATTTTATAGAATATTTTATTCTATTTGATAGAATATCTTTCATACGATCCTAAGTAATAAAATTGTTTTATTACTTGGTGTGTAACATCATATATTAATAATTGTAGAAAATACTTGACTTATTGGAGTCAAATGTGAGAATGATAAATTATAAATAGAACTACGTAATTAATAAGATGAAACAACCCTTATACATCTTCTATATAAGTCTAATACGTTATCAGAATCATTTACGAGTATTTGATACTTAATGGTTCTGTTGTTTTCTTACAGAAGAAATTATCCTATAACTTATAATGGAAGCGATATTTGATATCGATTCCGGAAGTTCACCATTGAACCATAGATCTAAGATTGTTCGTAGCTTACTACGAACAAGTTTTGAACTTGATTAAGCTTTAATTATGAATTAGTTCATGATTTGTTCTAATTGTTTGCGCAGCAAAAGCAATGTGAGCTTATTAAAGGTTTGACATTTATAGTATGACAGTGAGAAAAGTTATACTTAACAATCTATTGTAGATTTTGAGAAAACTTGTCTCTAGTCACGCTAATTGAACAATTAAAGATATATTGGTTAATGTTGATATTAAACTGTACATTTTAAACTAAAGATTGCAAAGGGGCGTTTTTGAATGACTTATTCAGATAAGAGATCAGTTGTGATTTCTCTTTTTGAAGAGTTCATTCTGGAATGGCCCTAGAGTTTGTGTTCTGTTGAGATCGCAATTTAGTGTGCTAGCTTATAGAGCCTATTGTAGACTCGGATAAGTCTTCCAGAAATCTGTGTTCTCTATTTTTGACATCAGTCAGATTGTCTGATCTTGTCAAAGTATAGAGGATACATATGTGATTGAAGGGTTAGTGGGAGCGTACAAATTACTTTCTAGTGTTATATATCCTAACGACATTGTCATTATTATTATAATAATAAGATGTTTGTGAGGTAAAATGTTTACCTAAGTCTTCTTTACTCCGTGAAAGCAGTGAGAGTAGTCTATGTTATATTTGATATAAAGTTTTATATAAGATATAAAACTAAGAGATTTGTGAGATACTCCTATTACTCGTGCATTAGATATGATCTAATAAAATACACCACAAGACTATCTGTATGACAGTTAGTATAACTGTTTGACAGTTAATGTGTGTCTTGTATATAGTATTCATCTTTCGTAAATGATGATTCCTTTTTCGAAAGAAATATTGATTAGAATGTCTAATCAATCTTATGTATCATTTGATGATAACATAATGAATACTTTATTATGTGCGATTAAATATATCAATTTAATCGTAATTATTACGAGTTATTTTAATATCATATAGACCATATGATGGATCTTGAAACACGTTCTTTGTGATCTTTGAGATATTAAGAATGAGTTTCTAATTCATGGAGAATACAGTCTGCAACCATTAGGGTCATATTAGTTTTGAGACTAATTATGACGTTAGACAGTCTACGTCATAAAGAGTCACAAAATATGCAGTGGGACTGTCACGAAGGATTCTATTATTCAGTGGAATTAGATGTAACTTATGAAGTATTGACTTATGAAGTTGCATAATAACCTTATAAATTAGATGTTTTATATTGGTGTTGTGCTTGCGGTTATCCGCATAGTATTTTGGATTTGATCCCTAAATACTTGGACAACTCAGTAGCTGTAGCACAATACTGATGTAGCATCAGAGTCATATTAATGTATAATTTAGATTCTACAAAATATGAATGATGATGGCTATGGGAACGATGGAGTTTGTTTGACAAACTCAATATGTCATAGCGGACCTGCTTCTTGTTGCCTACCTCTTGAGTACTGGGTGAGCTTTTGAGGGCCATGTGCATACGATACACATTGAGATGTGTATATGATATCGTGGATTGGTACTAGAGCAAGTGGGAGAAATTGTTGGGGTTGGTACTCAGAGCGCCAATTCGGACCGTATTTATGTCTGATTCATGAATACGAACATCCCATTTTCCATAATATTACTTATTTATGGTTGCACCTATTGTTTTTATATACGTATTTGATCTGATTATGATTAGATTGAAACTAAATATGGTTTAGTGATATGTATATATTAGACAAAGTCCCGATAATATATAATGCAGTACACAGTTACAAAGGTAGTTTGTAATTGACATTGGGAAATGTCACTGCTAAATGCATATTATCAAATATAGTTCCTGGTCAAGATTCACTAACACGGGTCAGTTAGTCAAATCCGTTGAGACCGGTACATGTCGTATATCGAGACTTGGTCCGATGGTTTATCCCATTGAACCATGAATTTAGGAAGACTCGTATAGACGTGTAGGTGTTTATAATAGATAAACACTGAACGACTCACCGAATATTCTTAATGGATGGTACACCAATGTCAATAAGAATCTTCTCGGGTTGAGTAGCATAGTCGTCCTTCTTGAGATACCACTTTGGATGTATGAGACATCCTCCATACTTAGATGGCAGTCACGTCACCGATCTATTTAGATCAGACCTCCATCTGTTCGTTGGGTGTGGACCGATCCTCAGGATATCCTGTGTGTGTCAAGATAGGATCCGTCAGTTCTGTGTACAGAGCATAGGTAGTCCATATGTGATTAGCAATCAGTTAAATCTATGGCCATATTATACTTCGGAAGTGAGTTTCGAAAGTTATTTATAGATTGCTAATAGAATCGTCGACGTTATAATACCTATAGAGATTTTGTGACGGATATACCTTAATCTAGAGAGTCTCACTAATGAAATATAATCGTAGAGCACTAAGGCAACTTTTATGAATAATGATGATTATTTATAAATCGTTTAAACTTTAAACAAAAAATACATGCGAACGGGCCGAACCATCATTTCCTAATTAATGTGTATTTGTATTTAATATATGATATTATTAAATACACATTAATAAATAGTCAAATAAAGGTATTTGACATATATCATTTATATATGTATTTGAGATATTTAAAGTAAATATAATACATAAATTTGAGATATTGTATTTGACTAATTAATAATTATTATTGTTAAATAATTAATATAATTAAAATATAAATATCTTATGAAATGATAAAGTTAGTAAATGCTTATAAGTGTTTATTGTTGACTTTAAAGTAAAAGAAATGGTAGTCAAATTGGATTTGACTTCTTTGATATTTGTTTAAAGTGTTTAAAATTGAAATATCATTTTCCTTTATTTTAAGTTAAATTGGCCATACCCTTAAGTAAATTAATTTTTTATATTTTTTGAGTTGCAATTGTGGACTTGGTTGAATAATTATTAAAGTGTAATGATTTAGAAATGCAAGTTGACAAGTTGAACTTAAATGAAACAAATGAAAATATCTTGATATTTTCTTACTACCATTTTCGGCCAAGGCCAATTTTGGGCAAGTATAAATTGTTTTGTTTCATATTTTAGGGTTTAACAAGTTCATTTGAGACAAAATAAACATAAAAGAAGTTGAGAGAAAAGCTTGAAGGCTAAAGGAAAAGGCTTGGAAATCTTTGAGTTTTGTAAGTTTTTCTTTAAGGCTTTCAACATGGAAATTGTTTCTAACATTCTTGGCGTCATTTTTTGTTGCTTTGATGTTCTTCTTCTATTATAGTTTGTGTTTATTGGTTGAGAACTTGTGTGAAAGATTGATGCATGTAAGTGAGCTTAAACTTGTTTTAAAGCCTACTTTTGATTCTTTGAAAATCAAAGTTGTCATTATAGAGTTAGTAAGGCACTCCTTGGTGACCTAGAATTATTCTAGAGTTGTTTCAAAGTGGTGAGGCTAGATTGGTGAAGTATTGAATGGATTAAAATGTTGGATTTTGTAAATTTTGTGAAATTGGACAATTTGATGAAATTGAAAAATTAGGGTTCATAACCAACTCCAAATTTGGGGATTTTCATATATGTGATGTATTATGGTATGAATATGATGCATGTAAAATTTTAGGTTGATTGGATTTGATCTTGGCTTGTTTTGAACAAAAAGGACCAAATCGTAATTAATTGAAAATTTGTGGGTCTCTCGGCAATTTCAGAAAAAATTGGGGATTTGTGTGAAATCTGATTTTGATGCATTAGATGTGTTGAAAAACATTTTAGAAATGATTTAGAATCTTCCAAAACTATATTTGATAATTTTTAGGCTAAAATAATAAATTTACAAAGTTTTGGGGCAATTCGGTAATTACCAAGAAATTTGATCTCTTGTGTAATTTTTCAAAATTTGATAAATGGATGATTAATAAATAAGTTTATTTAATTGATCCAAGAAAAATTTTGAAATCGGAAAATTTTGATTTTCCACTATTCCGCTGCGTTACCGATATTCCCCATTAAAACCTATCAAAATCAACCCTTAAAGTCATCGAAAAATCACACGAAACCAGCCCCTAAAGACGAGACAAACCAGCCTAAAAAATCACCAAAACCGTGAGCCAAAATCACCCAAAACCAGTCCCCTATATCATCGAAATTCACTCACCAAAACGCAGCAGAAACCGCAGAAAAATAACAGCAATAACAGTGAAGAAAACATAGAAAACAGCGAGACAGCGAAGGAAAATATTGGGCCAGGAAACCAGAAAAGTTACGGAGCATTAACCATTCCGGTGAATTACAAAGGAGCTGGAATAGGAATCGTGATAATAACCCCCGAAGGAGAAACCCTATCTATGGCCAAGAGGCTGACGTTCGGAGTGACCAACAACATGGCCGAGTATGATGCATACACCTTTGGATTGACAGCACTGATAACCTTAGGAGCTAAGGGCATAGACGTTTATGAAGACTCGATGTTAGTAGTCTGACAGATGCAAAGAGAATGAGAATTGAAGGAAGAACGATTGAGACCCTACCTATTCCACCTCAGGAAGCTGGCACAAGCTATCCTTGATTGTAAATTCCAGCACTTACCGCGGGAAAAGAACCAAACGGAAAATGTGTTGGCCACACTAGCAGCAACTTGGGAGATCCCGGAGAAGTTGGTGATGAGACCTCTAGTGTTGACGATGACAACCAAGCCTAGTTAAGAGATAGAAAGAGTCTTATAAGTATAAGTCGACGATGGAAAACCTTGGTATTACGATATTCAGCGATACCTAGAATGCGGGGAATTCTCAGAAAAAGCCGGTAGTAAGGATATGATAGCCATTAAGATGTTGGCTTCCCAATACGTGAGTTTGAAGGGAGAACTATACAAGAGACATGCTAATGGCATCCAGCTGAAGTGTTTACGAAAGGAAGAGGCTCAGAAAGCGATTGAAGAAGTACATGCCGGAGTATGTGGACCGCACATGAACATTTGAACTTGTCCCGTAAGATAGTGAGACAAGGTTTCTACTAGTCGACCATGGAAGCTGACTGCGCGAAGCTGGCGAAGCATTGTGACCGGCGTAAACACACACGTATAACGCAATCGCACGTATCGTTCAAGTAGTATAATAATATCGATCCCACGAGAACTTATTTCCTACTGTTGTTATTAATTATTGATACTATTTATTTACAGCTATCTAATTATAGGGAGAAGGGAATTGATTGCTTTTGGTTGGTTGAATGTGGATTTGCTAATTAAAATAAAAACAGACTCAAAAGAAAATACTAAGGAAAATAAAAGAAAAGACTTAAAGATCTAGGGTCGTGACTCCACACAATATTATTATAAAGATGAATTGATTCTCTTATCTATGTGTAATAAATCGTTTGCTAACCTGGAACACAAAAATATGCAAAAGCCTATGTCGATGATCAGACGCAAATACCCAGTATAACCCAATTGAACCATATGTCTATGCAACCAAATTACCTGGATTCATTAAGATCAAGTTCCAATTATGGCTACCCCCGCCCAACATGTATATGTCTATCCTGTAAGGAAATCTATTAAAGGGTTATCTATCCTCAAAGAAGATCATGGGCTATTGAATCTAAGGCTTAAACTTAAAATCCCTAAGTCTAGTTCATTTTAAGTTTACCACATCAATCTTATTGGTAATCGGACAACAAGAAGCATTAAGCTTAAAACTCAATAAACAAACTAAAGAATTACCCAATAAATAATTAAATCAATTATGAAGCCTAGTAATATTGTGTTTCATCACTTCCCTAGAATAAAATAAAATGCTGGGGTTAGAGGATCCACATTTAATATTCTTATCTAGGAATCTCACTTATTATAAAATATAAATTATTTTATGTTCTACTTTCTCAGGAATTAATAATATTAAACATTTAAATCCAGCCATCTAGGCGGTAATCCATTTAGTCCAATTACACCAGCCATATAGGCGGTAATTATCTGTCACATAAAGACCAGCCATATAGGCGGTAAAGTAATTTATATTTAGACCGACCATATAGGCAGTAATAAAGTCTGCCATTAATTAATCCGGTTAAATTATAATTTATAAATTATAATTAAGTGAGATTTACCTAGATAATTATATTAAATGATTCACATTTTACCCCAATGGTAAATTAACTACAAAACATAAAGTAAAAAATAAATAAATAAAATTTTATTACAAAAATTAAAAGTGCATAATTAAAAATACTAAAAGTAAAAATCCTAAATTAAAATTACAAAAACTAAAACACACAAGATGCAATCCTTAGAGTCCTTACAAAACTCAAGGAAGACATGATTTGAATTCTGAAATTGAGCTGAATTTATAGGTGCGGATAGGCTTCCAACGTCGCTACACCAAGGGCTTTGGCGTCGCGACACCAGTGTTTTTTGGTCGTGGCATGCTGAGGTGATGACACGTGGCGATTATGGATAAGGAGATAAGGCGACACGTGGTAAGGTGGTTGGAGCTCAATTTTTATGACATGTGGCGGCTTCTGATTGGTCGACTCAGATTCTTATCCGCCACGTGTCGATTTCGGATTAGTTTGTCAATAATTGATGCTGACGTGGCGACACATGGTAAAGTGACTGTCGGCACCATAGAATTGCGACACATGGCACTTCGTGATTGGATAATGATGACGTGGCAGTGAGGTGGCACGTTGACTCGGTCAACCGGTGATGTGGATGATGACGTGGATGACAAGTGGAGTGACACGTGGTGATGGCGACTGTCGTCACCGTAGGATGATGACACGTGGCACGGCGCACGTTAGCAGATCGGTTGTGATGGCGACACGTGGCACGACCCACATTAGCAAAGTCAAATTTCTCAGATTCTGACTTGTGGACCCGGCGCATGTTAGCACTGTTCGGCGCATATTAGGCATCGCGACACCAAAGGCTTACGCGTCGCGATGCGACAAATGTCCATTTTACCCTTTTGTATAATTTTCACTGTTTTGGCCCAAATCACCTCCAGAGTGTCCTAAAACTTTATTTATCTAGAAAATAACACAAAACGCATCAAAATATTCACAAAACTCAAGAAAATATATAAAATATTAGGTCAAATGAGTGGGAATTAATGATATAATTACAACTCATCACACCCCCAAACCTAACATTTTGCTAAGCCTCGAGCAAAACACAAAATAAAATAACATAAAAATAAAATTAACTAAGCCACTTTCGTAGGGATCACGGTTGCATTTAGCATATGCAACAAGCCTTTAAACCCCTAGGTGTCCCTAGTGGATGAGTTGTAGTCTCGTGAGTGTTTTTACAGCAATGATACCCACAAACATTTTTACAAAAGTAAAAAGAAAGTAAAACTAATGCACACAAAAGCAAAAAGACAATACAACCTCCTCAGAGAATGTATAGCATTAAAGTTATAGGAACTTTCAAAACGCATATACCAACTAAAATCATTTCTTTTGAACAACATATCTAAATCAGACTCAAAGTGTGTGTGTGAATAATTCTGCAAACAACTTCGATTTTAAGTTGTCAACTTGGTGATTTCGTCTCAACTCTCAGTAGTTAATGGGTCAAACCAATCTGAGTATCTAAAATTATTCTGTCTACTATAATCAGCACAGGTGAGGTATGTGATTTTTCTGATTTTTTTTTTTATTTATATACAACATCTTTGATCCATGTAGCGAGCTTTAAGCCAGTGACTCCCAAACCAGATGGTTTTAGGGCACTAGGTGTTAAAACACCCCTATGGACTTAATCACTCGGATTTGGATGTTTAATAAACTAACACAAGCTTTCCCGTTTGACGCAAACTATCACTGCTTACTGAGGCAATATGCCCGGTTACTAAGTACTTGCTTGGTTTAGTTTATTTTTATTTTCTTTTTTTTACCTCACATAATAATTGCAGATAGAAACAGAAACTCAGGCAAACGGTCATTCATTAACCATCGATTATTTTAACTAGTCATCTTGTTAATTCCTTTTTATCTAACTGCTTACAAGATTATTTTCTTAAGTGCTGACGAGTCTGACCTATATATGAAATTCAAATTATGGATAAAAATGAAATTAGCATTTATCTTTTCCTAAAACTTTTAACTAAACAAACAATCAAATCATCGGACTTTTTTATTTTTTGCGATTTTAAAGCGCACACAATTACACAAAATGCGGAAGATAAAAATGCTGAATAAAACACACGACATGCAGAAAAGAAAATTTTTTACGGAATTTGGAAAAAAATTAAAAAACAAACAACCCATACCCCCAAACCTAACTCTAGCATTGTCCCCAATGCGTTACAAAATAAAAAATAAAAATAAGGGAACAATAGTACCTGAGTTTTTTAACCATCAGTCTCTTCCTCGTCACTGTCAATATTTGGATGTGGTGGAAACTGGTCATCTTGTATCCCCACTTGTCGTGCTATTTATTCGAGCAGCTGAACCATGTATCCCTGCTGAGATTAAGGAGGGAGATTAAGATGATCTGTGGGGTTGTTGTAGTGCTGGTGCAGAAGCTGGTCTGGAAGCTGATGGTCCTGCATGAGCCTGTCTCTCTGTATGGAATTGTTGGATAATTCTGGCATTGCGTCAATTCCTCTCTTGGTTCTAGAGGAACCATGGCCTGTGTGCAGAGTGATGAAATCAAATAACAATAAAATAGGCCAGCCTGTGTTGATCTTGCAGCCCAAGCGATATTGGTCGAAATCAGCTGAGCAACATAAATTGTATAACCTTCCAGAATGCAGTACAACAATATCATTCGTTCATTCGTGACATATGTGATGTGAGATCCTGGTAGCAAAGTTCTAGTCACGAAGTGGAACCACACATTTGTTTCAGGCTTCAGCAATTTAGAACTCATCTCATATATTCTCCACTGCTACTCATGGCCCAAGAAGCATTTGGAATGCACAAAGTCTCCGTGAGATGAGTGATATCAATATTTCCCAACACCGCAAAATATTCATCTTCCTCCAAGTCAGGTATTTCATAAAATCTGTTAATAGTTGAGGAATCAAATGATACATGCTGACCTCTCACCATTGCCACATACGCACGATCTTAAAGCATTAGCGTATAAAACTCCAGCACAATAACTGCATAGGCTGGGTGAGGCTACTGACAAAGCTTTCGCCAGTGCCGATCTGCGATAATTCTGTCAATATCAAGAAATAACTCGGGGTTTATGTAAAATCCCATCTCCATAATATGGTGTTTCCGGTTTATTCCATCTTCGTATCTCTTCTCCGCAACAGTAGATACGAATTTAAAATCATCAAAAGTGGGTGAGGCAGAAGTCAATGCCCTGGATCTTTTCAGCGGCATTTTTACCGAAATTTTGACAGAATCTCCCATAAAATCTCAAGTTTTTCCAAAATACACCCAAAAACTATTGTCCAACTTCGCCCCCAAATCTACAAAATTCACACATCCAACACTTCCAAAGTCCAACCAATTTCAATAATATCCACCACACAAATTACCAAATTAATTTCTTCAAATTATACTGTTAATAATTTTGAAAATCCGGACCTATTTTTCATCGACTTGGCAGTGGGCTCGGGTATGCTCGGTTTTGTTCAGTTTTGGTTGGATCTCGACGCTGGTGGCTCGGTAGTGGGTGAAATCGGCGGTAGTGGCTTGGTCGATCTCGATTTCTGTCACAGCAGTGGTGGATTTCGGTTAAGATGGTTCGCGGCTTGGTGGAATCGATAGTGGTTCTTGGTTTCTGGGCAGATCTCAGCTGTGGGTGTGTTGGCTCTCGGTTTTTTTTTCGTTCGGTCTTGACTTGGTACGGCTCGGCTTCGCTATGGAATCGGTGGTCAGTGGTTCACGGCAGGTGTGGCTTGGCAAGGGTGACTCACGGTTTTTAGGCAGATCTCTGCTGTGGGTGATGGTGGTTCTCGGTTTTGTAGTGATAATGTTGGTTGAGAGAAAATAATGAAATGAGTATGAGGGAAGAGATTTGTCTCGGCGGCTATTGGATTTAGACCTGTAATCGAGTCAGCGTCGCGACTCTGAAATTTTCCTTGCATCGCGACAATCTGTTATTTTAGGGTTAGGGTTCTCTGTTTAGGCTTTTTTTTTATATAAAATCAAGTCTTTCGACAGATACATCCACTGGGACGCGTCTCAATAGCAGACTCCTTACTCGAACGACTCTACTGGATTGACTTTATATCTTCGTGATTTTGTCAAAATGTTTATTTTGTGAAAATCCCGCTGGCACTGGCTTGCTTTGTCCTGAAATATTCCGTTTTTATTTTTCCTGCAAAAATAAAACAAAAATAAAAATAATTCTACATTATGTATACACAAAATATGAAAATAGAAATTACATCAAAGTTCATGGGTTGCCTCCCAACTAGTGCTAAATTTTTCATCTTCAGCCAGACGTGACTGAAATCTATCTGTCAAGGAGGTTTCAGCGTTGTGGGACACAGAAACTGGACGACGCATGCTTGTAGACAACAGAACCTAGGCGACGCTTTTCTAGGCTCGCGGCCTAGTTGGGAAGTATGAAATAACATGGAGTCGCCACCCGGTGTGAACCGGGACAAAGATTTAAGGCCGCACTCATCCCTCGCAAGGGAAGACCTCAAACCGTTGGGTTCAGAATGGTCCCTTACTTATGTCACTTGTGATGATATAATTTGTGCAATGAACTAACCAAGTCTACTCAATAATCATGCTCAATGGTACTTAGATCTAATATGCTTTCATCCAAATAATTCCACGCAATGTAACACAACGAGCATATTGAACCATTAATCAACATGTATAAATCATTATCAAATACATCATAAACTAATAATATGCATAAGGAACAACCTAAATATGCTTTAAAAAATAAATAACAACTAAATTATATCATGCTTTAAATAATAAACGAATAACCTAAAGACTATAACATGCTCAAATACAAATTTGGATGAGACGAGATATGTGTATCTTAAGTGGTACGTGGCATTGTATCCCGAGTGCAGACCATACTACTGTCCATTCGGAATCGGCTATGGAATTTATGTTCGGGTTTCCATCCGATATACCACAAAAGGGAACACATATCCCGTTCATCCAACAATCACATCAAGCCTCTAAGGACTCTCATGCATTTATATATCCAAATAAATAAACAAAAATAAAGAAGATAAGTAAAAAGGGTGCCCTCAGGTCTAACCTCTTTTGTCGTCTAAGAAAGGGTGTTACACGTCCGTTGGAAGGGAGATTGATCTGATGCTTTTCCGATTTGTCTACTCAATGTCTTTCCTCGCTGTTTTGCTGTTTCGGCTGCTGTTTTAAGTCCGTTTCGCTACTGTTTTGCTGTTACATTTCGGGTCACTGTTTTGGTTATTTTCGGGACTGTTTTTGGGTGATTTGGGGGACCAAAGAGGTACGGTTTTAGGGCTGTTTGGCTTACTATTTTTGGGTGGTTAAGGTTCAGTTTTATGGGCTGTTTTTGGTAGCAGTTTGAGGGTTATTTCTCGGTAGTAAATTGGGCAATGAGAGGGGTGCGTGAGGGTTAGGGGCTGTTGAAGGTGGCTAGGCGTGAAGTTGTTGGCTAATTAAGGGGGCAGTTTGTTTGTGATGGCGTGATGAAGGCAGTGGCGTGTGAGGGGGCTGGTGAAGGCTAGGGGCAGTGGCGTGAGTGTGGTGTGAGGGCTTTGAGTGTGGGCTTTGGCGTGTGTGCAAGGTGTCAACATGCGTGAGTGGCGTGAGTGGTCTGTAGGGTGAGTGTGCGTGAGTGTTTTTGGTGGGTGCGCTGGCAGTGTGGCTAGGCGAGAGTGTTAGGTGGCAGTGTCTTTGTGCGCTGAACGTGTGGCCTGAGTTAGGAGGGGCAGTGAGGCTTTAAATGGTCGGTCAGTGCGTGGAGATGGCTAGGTGGCTGATTGAGTGGGTGAAGTAGGGTTGTTGCGTGAATTGATGTTGAGGCTGGTGAGGGTTTCGTGATCAGGCAGGGGGAGTTTTAGGGTTTATTGTTTGGCTATGTATGAAGGTTCATGGCTGCTGGGTTTTGTAGGTGGCGAGAGCTGAAGGCTGGTGGCTTACGGGTTTGAAAGGGCTAGGTGGCGAGTGTTGGCTTGTAATGGGCAGTAGGTGCGCAGGTCAAAAGGGGACTGGCTGAGTGTAGGTCGTGTGTGAAAGTTGGCAGGTGTGAAGGCAGGTGTGGTGTGTGGCGAGAGGGCTGTTGATGGGCTGAACCGGTGAGGTCAGGGTTTTCTTTAGATTTTTGTGAGAGAGGTGAGAGAAGGTTGATGAGAGAGGATCGGCCGAATGAGCTGAGGGTTATTTTCTTTTGTGTCTCTCGTGAGAATGAGTCAGCCAGGGTTTGGATGTGTGGGTTAAGGGTTCTTTTTATAGGCTAAGGGAGGGGATTTACCTTGTTGGGGAAGGAATATGATTTGTGTATTAATTGAGGATATCTTTTAATTTAGTATATGATAGGGAAAATCTTTAATTAGGGGAATTAATTTGATTTGTTCTTTTCAGTTAAGGATATGATTTATTTAATTTAGGAAGGTGATTTAATTTAATTTAGGAATGTGTTTTATTTAAATTAGGAATTTAATTTATTTAATTTCAAGTTCAATTTAATTGGTGAATGTGATTTAATTTGATTTAAGTTTAATTTTAATTGGTTTTAATTATTTAATTTGTGAGATGTGTTTTCAATATTTTAATTATTTAATTTGTGAGATGTGTTTTAAAACAGAGGTCCAACAAGCGAACCCGAAGCGAAACAAGCGAGTTAAATCTGACAAAATGCTAATTTCCAACTTTACCCTTCCAACTTCTGTTTCCCGCGGCTTTCACAACTAAAGAGGTAGTGTCTCCATACGAGACTCATCATCGGGCTTATATGCAAAAATACAATGCCTACAGTCGCCCCCACTTTCATGGGACTTGTGCAGTGTGTGACAATGACAATTCCTATCAAAGTACGTGCAATGCATTTTTACTTACCTGGCTCGCCAGCTGCCACATGGTCCGCCTGTTGTGTTGAGTTGATATGATGTTGAGGTGCTTCGACCTCTGGTCCATTCCCGAACCGTTGTTGTGATGTGGTCCATTCCCGAACCGTTGATGTGATGTGATGAGGTCCATTCCTGAACCGTCACCGTGTTGCGGTCCATTCCCGAACCGATCTCCATTCCCGGAGTGTTGCTGTGATGTGATGAGGTCCATTCCCGAACCGTCACCGTGTTGTGTTCCATTCCCGAACCGATCTCCATTCCCGGAGTGTTGCTGTGATGTGATGAGGTCCATTCCCGAACCGTCACCGTGTTGTGGTCCATTCCCGAACCGATCTCCATTCCCGGAGTGTTGCTGTGATGTGATGAGGTTCATTCCCGAACCGATCTCCATTCCCGAGTCTTGCTGTGATGTGATGAGGTCCATTCCCGAACCGTCACCGTGTTGTGGTCCATTCCCGAACCGTTGATGTGATATGGTCCATTCCCGAACCGATCTCCAGTCCTGAAGTGCCATTCCCGGCGTGCCATTCCCGGCGTGCTCATTCCCGAGCTGTCCATTCCCGGACTGTCCATTCTCGGACTATATATCCATTCTCGGAGTGCCATTCCCGGCGTGCTCATTCTCGAGCTGTCTATTCTCGGACTGTCCATTCTCGGACTATATCTCCATTCTCGGAGTGCCATTCTCGGCGTGCCATTCCCGGCGTGCTCATTCCCGAGCTGTCCATTCCCGGACTAAAATCTTCATTCTCGGAGTGCCATTCTCGGCGTGCCATTCCCAGCGTTCTCATTCCGGAGCTGTCCATTCCCGGACTAAAATCTCCATTCTCGGAATGCCATTCCCGGCGTGCCATTCCCGGCGTGCTCATTCCCGAGCTGTCCATTCCCGGACTAAAATCTCCATTCTCGGAGTGCCATTCTCGGTGTGCCATTCCCGGCGTGCTCATTCCCGAGCTGTCCATTCCTGGACTGTCCATTCTCGGATTAAATCTCTATTACTGTAGTGCCATTCTCGGCAGAAACTGATTTGAAGTAATGCGGGCCTTGCCCCCAGAATGTCATTCCCCAGCAGAAACTGATACGGATGCACTATGGGCCTCGCCCTCGGAATGCCATACCCGGCAGAAACTGATCTGATGTAATATGGGCCTCGCCCCAGAATGCCATACCCGACGGAAACTTATCTGATGCTATGTGGGCCTCGCCCCTAGAATGCTATATCTGGCAGGACTGATCTGATGTAATGTGGGCCTCGCCCCAGAATGCCATACAAGGCAATGCTGATACTGATGTAATGTGGGCCTCGCCCCCAGAATGCGATACCCGGCAAGACTCATACTGATAAAGATGTAGGCCTCGCCCCAAGAGTGCTATACCCGACAAGACTGATACTGATGCTGATGTGGGCCTCGCCCTAAACTGATGCTGATGTAGGCCTCGGCCCTGAGATTCATTCCAAATTCTGACGACATGGGCCTCGGTCCTGGGATTCATTCCAAATTCTAAAGACGTGGGCCTCGGCCCTGAGATTTATTCCAAATTCTAAAGACGTTGGCCTCGGCCCTGGGATTCATTCCCTGGATTCATTCCAAATTCTGACGACGTGGGCCTCGGCCCTGGGATTCATTCCCTGGATTCATTCCAAAATTCTGACGACGTGGGCCTCGGCCCTGGGATTCATTCCCTATATCCATTCCAAATTCTGACGATGTGGGCCTCAGCCATGGGATTCATTCCAAAATCTGACGATGTGGGCCTCAGCCCTGGGATTCATTCCAAAATTCTGATGATGTGGGCATCTGCCTTGAGTTGATACTGATGTGGGCTTCGTCCCAAAACTGAAACTGATGTGGGCCTTGCCCCAAAACTGATACTGACGTGGCCTCGCCCCAAACGGATATTGATGTAGGCCTCAACCCCGGGACTCATCCCCAAACAAATATTGATATGGGCCTTGCCCTCATGCTGACTCTAATTTGGGCCTCGCCCCATGCTGATACTGATATGGGCCTCAGCCCTGGGACTCATCCCCAAAACTACTGCTCGTATGTTGCTAATTCTGGTTGGCTTGTCTTTGCCGCTTTCACTTTTTCTTCTTTGAAACCTGTGAATACAAAACGAAACAAACACAAAAAGAATGCAAAATACGTTACGTGTATGCATGCATGCTTGATTGAATTTCCTATTCCGTTGGGTTAGATCTTCCGCCAGTTCTCCAGGTGATTGCTCAGTCTTCTCTCTGGTTTCATGACTCAATCTCTTGTTATGTCTCTGATTCGCGATGTGGGAGATTGGTCGCCCCCAATCTTGTTTTACCTTTCTGCTCTCCGCTGTTTGTACTTGGTCAAGACGAACCACATGGTAGGGCCTTCCATATCATACTATATCACATGCTACGAAATAGTCCCAATAGTTACACATATTATTGCCCTCAAAGAATGCTCAGTATTGAAACCAGAGAACCTTCAAAACATTCAACGCAACTCAAATCCAAGTCTTTGAATAAATGATCTAAGCCAGACTCAAAGTGTGTGTGTGCAAAGGTTCCTTCGCAGATTCATCCCCGGGTAAGCCAACTCAATAATTTCGTTTCAAAAATTATGATCGATGGGTCAAACCAACCTAGATGTCTTAATTATGCTCTGCAATTGCTTTTCCATGCTCAATGTGGTATGGTTTTATCTTTCTTTTCCTTCGTCTCTCCTTTTTTCTTTTCATCTTGAACTTCATTTTTTCATTTTTTTCTTTTTCTCTTTTTTTGTAACACACCTACCCTTTAAGGTAGCATTTCTCCTCATGGTGGTCCTAATACTCGCCCATGGGTAGCTTCACGCTTATTGGTTATAGGTAGTTTAATTCTTTTCTTTAGAGACTTTTCGTTCATTTTCAACCATACCACACATCATAACATAAGCAAATCAAGATAGACATCTAAACAAACAGTCATTCACCGACCTACAATTTCTTCAACTAGTCACCTTGCCAACTACTCAGGTTTTCACCGCTAAGAACCTATAGTGAAGTGCTTACGAGTCTATCATAGATCAATCACTCAAAGTATCAGATAAAAGTACATCAAGATTTTATCGTTTCTAAGGTTTCACCTTAAAGCAATCAATTTCATCATCGGACTTATGTCTAACTATCAAAGACTAAAAAACTCACAATAATTTTTTTTCTTTTTTCTTTTTTTTTTTTTTTTTTTTCTTTTTTTTTCTCTTTTTTTCTCTTTTTTTCTCTTTTTTTTTAAAGGCCCCCCAATGGTCTTTCTATCATTGCAGTAAAGTTCTCTGTTCCTTGGTTTCCTTTTCCACGATATCCATGTTTGCTAAACTCTTCTTTGACAAGTCGTCTTTTTCCTAACCCAACGGATATCTATGATGGATTTTAAGACACGAGGTTTAACATGATGCATGTATGCATGAGATGCATGGGATGTATGAGACATAATATGCATGGGGTTATCAAAAGCATAAAGGGTGGCCCAAATAGGTCATACAACTATGGTTCACATGTGGTTTACGGGAGTGTGGACAAAGGCTTTCATTTGACGAAGGATTACCCACAACTAGGACTCCCCACTCAAGGGTTCGAGCGACCAAGTGAGTGCACCTTTTTTATACCTTACAGTACGTGCCAACGAGTTATGGTGTGTGACTAACTGTCGAATGGATTTCCCGTTGTAGATTCCCCAGAGGGAGGGTGGAGCGAGGCTCACTTAAGTACCCAAGCCCCTTAGGCTCTTATCGCTTGGTGTCAGGAATAACAACGAGTCCTCCAAACTAGTTAATCACAACGAGCTACAAGTAATGATTATCTCGGTGTCTTCACAGCTTTTCCTTATAAAAGGTAGTGAGTGAAGGAAGACATCGAACCATTACCTAGCCTTAACAATGCCTTTGATTACCACCCCTTTCAACTCACTATAGAAATGATTAACTAAAGCACAAATCATAAACATCACAAGACATGATTTCGGGGCCGATTCAAAATATCCCCAGTGGAGTCGCCAGACTGTAGACAACAGAACCTGGGTGACGCTTTTCTAGGCTCGCGGCCTAGTTGGGAAGTATGAAATAACATGGAGTCACCATCCGGTGTGAACCGGGACAAAGATTTAAGGCCGCACTCATCCCTCGCAAGGGAAGACCTCAAACCGTTGGGTTCAGAATGATCCCTTACTTATGTCACTTGTGATGATATAATTTGTGCAATGAACTAACCAAGTCTACTCAATAATCATGCTCAATGGTACTTAGATCTAATATGCTTTCATCCAAATAATTCCACGCAATGTAACACAACGAGCATATTGAACCATTAAATCAACATGTATAAATCATTATCCTAATACATCATAAACTAATAATATGCATAAGGAACAACCTAAATATGCTTTAACAAATAAATAACAACTAAATTATATCATGCTTTAAATAATAAACGAATAACCTAAAGACTATAACATGCTCAAATACAAATTTGGATGAGACGAGATATGTGAATCTTTAGTGGTACGTGGCATTGTATCCCGAGTGCAGACCATACTACTGTCCATTCAGAATCGGCTATGGAATTTATGTCCGGGTTTCCATCCGATATACCACAAAAGGGAACACATATCCCGTTCATCCAACAATCACATCATGCCTCTAACGACTCTCATGCATTTATATATCCAAATAAATAAACAAAAATAAAGAAGATAAGTAAAAAGGGTGCCCTAAGGTCTAACCTCTTTTGTCGTCTAAGAAAGTGCGTTACACGTCTGTTGGAAGGGAGATTGATCTGATGCTTTTCCGATTTGTCTACTCAATGTCTTTCCTCGCTGTTTTGCTGTTTGGGCTGCTGTTTTAAGTCCGTTTCGCTACCGTTTTGCTGTTACGTTTCAGGTCACTATTTTGGTTATTTTGTGGACTGTTTTTGGGTGATTTGGGGGACCAAAGGGGTACGGTTTTAGGGCTGTTTGGCTTACTGTTTTTGGGTGGTTAAGGTTCAGTTTTACGGGCTATTTTTGGTAGAAGTTTGAGGGTTATTTCTCGGCAGTAAATTGGGCAATGAGAGGGGTGCGTGAGGGTTAGGGGCTGTTGAAGGTGGCTAGGCGTGAAGTTGTTGGCTAATTAATGGGGCAGTTTGTTTGTGATGGTGTGATGAAGGCAGTGGCGTGTGAGGGGGCTGGTGAAGGATAGGGGCAGTGGCGTGAGTGGTGTGAGGGCTTTGAGTGTGGGCTGTGGCGTGTGTGCAAGGTGTCAACATGCGTTAGTGGCGTGAGTGGTCTGTAGGGTGAGTGTGCGTGAGTGTTTTTGGTGGGTGCGCTGGCAGTGTGGCTAGGCGAGAGTGTTAGGTGGCAGTGTCTTTGTGCGCTGAACGTGTGGCCTGAGTTAGGAGGGGCAGTGAGGCTTTAAATGGTCAGTCAGTGCGTGGAGATGGCTAGGTGGCTGATTGAGTGGGTGAAGTAGGGTTGTTGCGTGAATTGATATTGAGGCTGGTGAGGGTTTCGTGATCTGGCAGGGCAGTTTTAGGGTTTATTGTTTGGCTATGTATGAAGGTTCATGGCTGCTGGGTTTTGTAGGTGGCGAGAGCTGAAGGCTGGTGGCTTACGGGTTTGAAAGGGCTAGGTGGCGAGTGTTGGCTTGTAATGGGCAGTAGGTGCGCAGGTCAAAAGGGGACTGGCTGAGTGTAGGTCGTGTGTGAAAGTTGGCAGGTGTGAAGGCAGGTGTGGTGTGGCGAGAGGACTGTTGATGGGCTGAAGCGGTGAGGTCATGGTTTTCTTTAGATTTTTGTGAGAGAGGTGATAGAAGGTTGATGAGAGAGGATCGGCCGAATGAGCTGAGGGTTATTTTCTTTTGTGTCTCTCATGAGAATGAGTCAGCCAGGGTTTGGATGTGTGGGTTAAGGGTTCTTTTTATAGGCTAAGGGAGGGGATTTACCTTGTTGGGTAAGGAATAGGATTTGTGTATTAATTGAGGATATCTTTTAATTTAGTATATGATAGGGAAAATCTTTAATTAGGGGAATTAATTTGATTTGTTCTTTTTAGTTAAGGATATGATTTATTTAATTTAGGAAGGTGATTTAATTTATTTTAGGAATGTGTTTTATTTAAATTAGGAATTTAATTTAATTTAATTTCAAGTTCAATTTAATTGGTGAATGTGATTTAATTTGATTTAAGTTTAATTTTAATTGGTTTTAATTATTTAATTTGTGAGATGTGTTTTCAATATTTTAATTATTTAATTTGTGAGATGTGTTTTAATGGGTTTGGTGTGTTTTAAAACAGAGGTCCAACAAGCGAACCCGAAGCGAAACAAGCGAGTTAAATCCGACAAAATGCTGGATCACAACTGAATAAGATCTGGGAGACAAACATCTCCATAAATTGCAACTTTATTTTCCCTTGCTTTCTTATTTCCTTCAACCATCAATTTCTCCAGGTACAGTAGTTCTTCTTCCCATTCACTTTTCCATTTTGCAACCCCCGTCTCATCACTGTCTGAGTAGTTTTCCCAAAGATCCTCTCTTTGCTTTATTTCACTTTTACCACTGTTGCCTCCTCGTATCCCCGTGCAAGAAGTTTGGTAGTTGTGGGTTGGGAAGACAAGATTGTCGGGTAGGCCAGAGTCAATAATGTGGGTAGGTGGAGGTTTTCTGTGTATGTTGGTTTGTTCTTTTTCCGGGTTTGGTATTTTATTGGCATCAATGAGGTTTTGGATTTCATGCCTAAGGCCGATGCAGTTATTAGTTTCATGGCCCCTTTCTTGGTGGAAGTAACAATACTGATTTAGGTTGAGGTACGGTGGCACAGGGTTAGGAAGTGGTCTAGGTTTTAAGGGTTTTAGAAGTCCTTGCATATTCAGTTTCTTAAACACCTTTGACAAAGGTCTACCAAGATTGGAGAATCGTCTGTTTCTGATAGAGTCGATATCAGAAGGAGGGAGTTTGGTCTCCGAAGGTTCTCCGATGGTCTTTCCATTCTGATTGTTCATCTCACTGTTATCGGCTATACAGAGTGCGGTCAAACTGGCCACAACATTAGTCAGAGCTTGCAATATCTCAATAATTCCTGTTATTTTGGTCTCCAATTGATCCAGGCGGGATCCCTCGTTGGCTGACTCATTCATATTGGCTGATGGTCTTCTGACAAGTCTTCCCCCAACCCAACGAGTATCTATGATGGCTTTTAACACAAAGGGGGTTAGCATGATGCGTGTATGCATGAGTGCATGTCATGTATGCGATGTATGGAATAAATAAGCTTATAAAATAATTTGCACTAATTGGCCCATTATCATTTTAAAGTGTTCAATCATATTATTGCGCGGTGCAAACTTGTCCCAGTTGAAATGGCCAAACAGGTTTACACTTCGCGATAACATAACCAAATAACTTCATATGATAAAGGGCCAATACATAAAATGGCCCATCGGCATTTTAGAAGCCTTTGGCCCAACTATCAGGGACACGAACTCGTCCCAGTTTAAATGGCCCAACAAGTTCACATCTCTTGACAAAAGGTCCAACTGGATCCAAATAACGATGGTCCAAAACACAAACATAACAAGAAAATTCAAGCATAAAACAATAATTTCTACATAATGGCCCATCAACATTTCAGAAGCTTTGGGCCTAATTGTCATAAGGTACGAACTCGCCCCAGTTTAAATGGCCCAGCAAGTTCGCATTTCTGATAATAGTCCAACTGCATCCAAATGAGGATGGTCCACAAGCACATACTCAAGGAAATAATTGTTACTTTAACCATACAACCCCGGTCTATGGGTGGGTTCGCAAGAGTATAGACAAAGGCTCTCACCGACAAAGGATGGCCCACAACTAGGTCTTCCCAATCAAGGGTTCGAGCGACCAAGTGAGCGAACCCTTTTTTATACACTAAGGTACGTGCCAACGAGCTATGGTGTGTGACTGACTGTCAAATGGACTTCCTGTTGTAGATTCCCCAGAGGGAGGGTGGAGCGAGGCTCACTTAAATACCCAAGCCTCTTAAGCTCTTATCGCTTGGTGTCAGGAATAAACAACGAGTCCTCCAAATTAGTCCATCACAATAGGCTACGAGTAGATGGCTATATAAGTGTCTTCACAACGTTTCCTTCTAGAAAGGTAGTGAGTGAAGGAAGACACCAAACCATTACCTAGCCTCAAAATGCCTTTGATTAAACCTCTGTTTTATCCACTATAGACACGGTCAATTAGAACATAAATCCAAACATTGCAAGACAATATTTCGGGGCCGATTCTCTATCCCCAGTGGAGTCGCCAGACTGTGGGACACAGAAACTGGACGACGCATCCTGTTCTAGGCTCGCGGCCTAGTCGGGAGTACGGAGTAGCCACGGGGGACTAAACCGGAGAATAATGGAGTCGCCACCCGGTGTGAACCGGGAAAATGAGATTTAAGATCGCACTCACCCCTCGCAAGGGAAGACCTCAAACCGTTGGGTTCGGAATGGTCCCTTACTTATCACTTGTAATGAAAAGATTTGTGTAATAATTTAATCAAGCTTAAGTAACATTTATTTCCAAGAGTATCATGCTTCTAAATCTATATGCACAAAAATAAAACTTACACCTAAATTTGCATATATTTCACATCTAAGATTGCATGCTTGAAAGTGCATCAAAGTAGCAACGAACATACAACTTCATTGGCATATTGTATTCATGGAAACACAAGCGCACACTAACCACACAAGCACACATAAAGGCGAATCAAATAATGGCGAACATGTGATTTCATAGAAATATCATAAACAAATAGCCATTACATGTCCATGCACAAATAAAAGAGTCAACTAAGTACATAATGCAAAAAGACACTTAAGGATGCAATTAGGCATTAAAGTAAGCATGTTATGACGTGGTGCAAAAGAAGATAACTAATATGGACACAAACGCACAGGTGAGCACTTTTCCAAGTGGTACGTGGAATTGTATCCCAAGTACAGACCGCATTACCATCCATTCGGAATCGGCTACGGAATTTATGTCTGGGTTTCCATCCGATATACTACAAGAAATAATACTCAAATGGTATCATAACATGGATATATGAATTATACCACGTTAAGCCAAGACTAAGGTAAATGATGCAATCAATAGATGAAAGGCACGACAAATATCGTGGTAAAGGTAGCCTTTTAGGCTTTTCTTCCCCCAAATGGAGAACCTTTTAATCCAACACAATAAGCCCATGCGCATTTCAATACAATGCGTACAAAGATAAAGATAACTATATGAAATTTCGTATACCCGATTGAAAACATCTTACATTCAACCGAGTATATATCAACCGACGTGGCAAAGCATCCTGGTAAAGGATTTTAACACCTCCAAATAGGGGACCTTTAATCCGAATTACTAAGCCCATGCGCTCGATCGCATCATTATACAAAAATAAAGACAATCATATCAAACTCAGTAATTCCCGATTGAACATATCTTACATCCAACCGAACACACATCAACCGGCTCGACAAAGCATCGTGGCAAAAGGATTTTAACCCCTCCAAATATGGGACCTTTAATCCGACTTACTAAGCCCATGCGCTCGATCGCATCATGCATACAAAAATAAAGACAATCATATCAAACTTAGTATGCCCGATTGAACATATCTTACATCCAACCGAACACACATCAACCGGTGCGGCAAAGCATCGTGGTAAAGGATTTTAACCCCTCCAAATAGGGGACCTTTAATCCGACTTACTAAGCCCATTCGCTCGATCGCAGCATGCATATAAAAATAAAGACAATCATATCAAACTTAGTATGTCCGATTGAACATATCTTACATCCAACCGAACACACATCAACCGGCGCGACAAAGCATCGTGGTAAAGGATTTTAACCCCTCCAAATATTGGACCTTTAATCTGACTTACTAAGCCCATGCGCTCGATCGCATCATGCATAAACAAGTAACATGCGGAATTCAAATGACCAAAAATAAATAAATCAAAGCAACATGAAACAAAAGAAGGTGCCGTTTACTCAAGCGGTACGTGGAGTTGTATCCCGAGTACAGATCATACTACAGTCCATTCGGAATCGGCTATGAAATTTATGTCCGGGTTTCCATCCGATATACCGCGAGAGTTGACACATCTTTCATTTTATTCCCAAGCCACAACATACAATATTTCATAATACATGCATATTTATCTACTCAAGGGCCACAACATGCATTTCCACATAACAATCATGCGAACAATACTCAATAAATAATTAAAATAAAACAGAAAACGAATGTGAAAAATACCCTCAGGTCTAACCTTTTATGTCGACTTTCGGACTCGCGTTTCACGGCCGTCGAAATGGATATCACACCGCAACTTTTCTGGTTCACTGGTTTGGGTTTTACCTTGCTGTTTCGCTGCTCAAGCTACTGTTTTAACCTCCATTTTGCTGCTGTTTCCTCTGTATTTTTTTCTCACTGTTTCAGGTGCATTTAGGGACTGTCTTGTGCGGTTTTCATGGGTATCGGGCTGCTATTCCAGGCAGTTTTTTAGGGTGCAGTTGGTGACTGTTTTGGGTGGTACAAGTGCTGTTTTCAGGACTGTTTAGGCAGTTTATTTTTGGGTGTTTTGAAGGCAGTTTAAAGCGTGATTTTTGGGAGGTTATGCGACAGATTTTGGGCTGTGTAGTGTGTGTTGGTGTGGCTACGTGATGGGCTATTACTTGGGCAAAGTGGACAATTGCGTGAACAAAAATGGGGCAGTGTTGTGCGTTGATTTGTGGCTTGCGCTGAGTGGGTTTTGTGGAGTCGGTGAGGCCAGGTGTGGCACTGATTGAATATGTTGACGGATAGGGCTGTTGAAGGTGCACAGGGTTCTTATGCGTGCAGATCAGTGGGCTTGTTTAAGGCAATTGGCGTGAATTGGCTTACGTGAGGCCGTGAGGTGCTATGTGGCGAGAAGCTTGTGGCGTGCTGTGAGGTGCTATGTTTCTGTGTTTTAGCGTGAGTGGTTGATGGGTTCTTGGTGCGAGGGCTATGGTCTTATGTGAGGTTACTGCTGGTTCGATGGCAGTTTGTCGAGTGGAGTTGCTGGGCGTGAAGGAGTAAGTTTGATGGCTACACTGGGCGTGAGTGGAGAGTGTTGCTTGCGTTTTTGAGAGGAGAAGATGCTTAGGGTTTTTTTTGTAATGGAGAGATGAGAGGGTAGCTACTGCATGAGTATTTAGGGTTTATATTATTTTTTTGTTTGCCGTGAGTGATATGGAAGAGAGGAGAGCCAAAGGTTGAAGGTTATCTATTGTTTTTATAGTGAGAGGGTAGGAGGATTATGGTTTGCATGGTTTTTTTTTGAATAGGAAATAAATCAAATTTAATAAGGATGGATTTAATTTAATTATTTAGGGAAAGAATAATGTATTTTAGGAGGGGATTATATTAAATTAGGTGATTGATTTAATTAAATTTGTAAATGATTTACTTAATTTTGGTATTAGTTTATTTAATTTAAATTTAATTGTTTTATTTAATTTGAATTGGAATTAATTTAATTGGATTTAATTGTGAATTTAATTTAATTCAATTGGTTTGTGATTTTTAGATTTAACATTTAATTTATTTAATTTAAGAATTTAATTTAATTTCAATTGGTTTTAATTTAATTAATTTGGGAATTTAATATAATTAGGATTTCAATTTAATTTCATTTCAATTTAATTGGTTTTGAATTAAAATTTGTGACATGTGTTTTCAATGTTTTAATTAATTTAATTGTGACATACATTAATTATTTCTTTGGATTGGGCTTGGTTTATCTGGTTTGGGCCAAGGTTAAGTTTTAAAACAGAGGTCCAACAAGTGAACCCGAAGCTAAACACGTGAACTAAATCCAACAAAAACGTCAATTCTTGACTCTTCCCTTCCGACGTCCGTTTCCCGCGACTTCCGCGACTTAATAGGTAGTGCCTCCAAATGAGACTCATCATCGGATTTCACATGCAGAAATACAATGCCTACAGTCGCCCCGACTTTGATGGAACTTGTGCAGTGTGTGACTTTGAACAATCCTATCAAAGTTATGCAATGCATTTTCACTTACCTGGCTCCCCTGCTGCCACATGACTTGCCTGCTGCTCCGCCGAGCTGATGATGATGACATGGCGGTGAGGTGGCATGTTGACTCAGTCAACCGGTGATATGGATGATGACGTGGCTGATAGGTGGAGTGACACATGGCAACACATGGCGATGGCGACTATCGGCACCGTAGGATGATGACACGTGGCACGGCGTACATTAGCAGATCGGCTGTGATTGTGACACGTGGCACGACGCACGTTAGCAAAGTCAAATTTCTCAGATTTCGACTTGTGGACCCGGCACACGTTAGCACTGTTCGGCGCATATTAGGAGTCGCATTTTTACTGTTTTGGCCCAAATCACCTCCAGAGTGTCCTGAAACTTTATTTATCTACAAAATAACACAAAACACATCAAAATATTCACAAAATTCAATAAACTATACAAAATATTAGGTCAAATGAGTGAGAATTAGTGATATAATTACCACTCATCACATTGGCACGATTGTCAAGCACACGGTAACTTGAACCATTTACCGCACACGGAGTTACACGGGCTATCGGACCGTGGCTGTTCTCAGCATTGGGAATTAATATGATCGAGGAAATCTGGCCACATCCGTCAAATGGACATCGTTTCATAGTAGTGGCGGTAGACTATTTTTTGAAATGGGTAGAAGTAGAGTCGTTTCGCAACGTTACAGCAAAGCAGATGGTGAAGTTCATAGTCTGAAACATCATATGTCGATACAAAATGCCACATCACGTAGTAACGGACAAAGGAGATCACTTTCAAGGAGAAACCAAGGCGATGCTATAGAAGTACGGCATAAGACATCACAAGTCGTCACCTTACAGACCACAAGCAAATGGGGCAGTCGAGGCAGCCAATAAGACGGTAAAGAAGATACTAGCCAATATGACAGAAAGTTACAGAGATTGGGCGGACAAACTACTGTATGCCCTTTGGGGTTACAGAACTTCTATGAGAATGACAACGGGAGCCACGCCATAATCAGTGGTCTACAAAATGGAAGCAGTATTACCAGTAGAAGTTGAGATACAGTCGATGCGGGTGCTAGCGGAGGTGAAATTACCTGAACTAGAATGGTCCTCGTAGAGATTCGAACAGTTAGCATTACTTGATGAGAATAGAATGAAGTCTTTAAGCAGATATACCAGAAGAGGTTGGCTCGAGCATTCAATAAGAAAGTGCATCCTACCAAGATCAGAGAAGGTGACCTAGTACTCAAGCAGTCAAAGCCGTCGACGATGGACCCAATAGGAAAGTTCAGACCCAACTGGGAAGGACCCTACATAGTCAAGAAAGTGATGTGAAACAGGGTAGTGAGACTGTCAGATTTGGAATGGAATGAGTTCACCGAGCCAATCAACGTGGACATATTGAAGCAATATTTTGCCAAAGGAAGAGGAGACCTAGCGATCACCGGAAACTGGCGGAAGACCTAACCCAATGAAATAGGAAACTCACCCATGCATACATACATACACGTAACGTACTTGCAAATTTTTGTGTTGTGTTCGCAGGTTTCGAGAAAAGAAGGAAAAAAGGCAAATGCAAGTAAGCCGGGAGCATTATCACATCATCATCAGTTTCGGGAATGAATCCCAGGGTTGAGGCCGACATTAACATCAGTTGCGGGAATGAATCCTAGGGTCGAGGTTCACATTACCAGCAGTCTTCGGGAATGAATCCGAGGGGGGTGAGGCCCACACTATCGGCAGTTGAAAGGAAGAATTCCTGTGGAAAAAAAAAGAGAGAGAGAAGTCCTTAGCGATTATGCATAAGTCCGATGGTGAAATTGTTTGCTTTAGGGGGAAACCTTAGAAACGATTAGTGTGAGAAGTGCTTTCATCCGGTATTTTGAGTAGTTGATCTCGACTAGACTCGCGAGCACCTAATTATAGAATCTTAACAGGGAAAGCCTGAGTAGTCGGCAAGGTGACTAGTTGAAGAGATTGTGGATTGATGAATGACTGTTCGCTTATATTTCATCCTGACTTACTTGTGTTACGATATGTGGAATGGTTGGATACAAAAGAAATGTCTCTAAAGTAGAAAAATAAACCACATATACCGATAAGCATGAAGCTACCTATGGGCGAGTATTAGGACCATCATGAGGAGAAATGCTACCTTAAAGGGTAGGTGTGTGAAAAAAAAATGAAGAGACGAAAAAAAAAGAAAAGAAAACCATATCATATTGAGTACGGAGAAGTAATTGCAGAGCATGATCAAGACATCTAGGTTGGTTTGACCCATTGATCCCATTCTTTGAAACAAAATTATCGAATTGGCTTACTTAAGGATCAAGTTGTAAAAGAACTTTGGCACACACACACTTTGAGTCTAGTTCAGATCATTTATCAAAACGGTTTGATTTGAGTTGCATCGAGTACTTTGAAGTCTCTCTGGTTTTGACACTGAGCATACTTTGAGGGCAATAATATGTACAACTACTGGGACTATCTCATAAAAAGAGTAATATGGTATGAAAATATGGAAAACCGCATCAAATGATCTACTTTGGCCGAGTGCGAGCAACAAAGAAATAAAAGATAAACCAAGTCTGGGGGCGACTAGTCTACCCCTTCTCATGCAGTAACGGTTCAGGAATGAGGATTAGCAAGCCGAGAATGGCGCTCCGGGAAAGGAGCACGGTTCAGGAATGAACCATCACATCAGCGACACCTCGGGAATGAGGATTAGCAAGCCGGGAATGGCACTCCGGGAATGGAGCACGGTTCAGGAATGAACCATCACATCAGCGATACCTCAAGAATGAGGATTGGCAAGTCGAGAATGGCGCTCCGAGAATGGAGCACGATTCGGGAATGAACCATCACATCAGTAAACACCTCGGGAATAAGGATTAGCAAGACGGGACTGGCACTCCGGGAATGGAGAACGGTTCGGGAATGAACCATCACTTTAGCAACACCTCGGGAATGAGGATTAGCAAGCCGAGAATGATGCTACGGGAATGGAGCACGGTTCGGGAAACAACAATCACATCAGCGACACCTCTGGTCTAAGGATTAGCAAGCCGGGAATGGCGCTCGGGAATGGAGCACGGTTCCTGAATGGGGATTAGCAAGCCAGGAATGGCGCTCTTGGAATGGAGCACGGTTCGAGAATAGACTACCTCTCAAGCACGGTTCGGGAATGGACCAGGGGTCGAAGCACCTCACCACCACATCAACACAGTTTGAAGCATCTCAGAACAACAGGTAAGTCAGGCAACAGTTGGCGAGCCAGGTAAGTAAAAATTCATTCATGACTTTGATAGGATTGTCACTGTCACACACTGCACAAGCCCACCAAAGTGGGGGCGACTGTAGACACTTGCATTTTTGCATGAAAGCCCAATGATGAGCCTCGTATGTAGGCACTACCCGATAAGTTATGGAAGTCGCAGGAAACGAACGTCGGAAGGGGAAATTCGAGAAATAAAAACCTTGACAAATTTAACTCGGTATTTTGCCTCGGGTTCGCTCGGTTAATCTCTGTTTTAAAATATTAGCCTCGGCCCAAAACCCCCGTGATACATGAAAGCCTATTTATCCAAGCCACACGCCCACATCATAAGGCCCACACACCCAAATCCAATCCAAAATATTCAAATCACATTGAACACATGTCTAAATTAAATCTAATCCCCTTCCTAAATTAAATAAATCCCCTTCTTAAATTAAATAAATCACCTCCCAAATTAAATATATTCCCCACCAAAATTACACAATATTCTTTCCCTAAATAACTTAATTAAACATATCCCTTATTTGCTTGATTTGTTCCCTTTTCAAGTCATGCACACACAAGGAAACCCTAATATACCACTATAAAATATAACTAAACCAAAACCTTTGCTCCTCCTTTCTTGGCTCTCACACACACGGCAACATCAGCATAAGAAACCGACAAACAAACTGAAACCAAAAGCCTTACACGTAGCAAAGAAAACAAAACCTTAATCTCTCATCCCTCTATTCTCTCAACGGACTCTCACAACAAACATTCTCTCTATTCACAAGCACCCTCACCGATTCAACAAACAAAACCAAGACCCTATCGACCGAAACAGTAAAAATAAACACCCAGATCAACGTGAAATCGAGAAGAAATCAACCCTTAAAGTCATAAAAAAATCACACGAAACCAGCCCCTAAAGCCGAGGGAAACCAGTCTCAAAAATCACCAAAATCGTGAGCCAAAATCACCCAAAACCAATCCCTTATATCACCGAAATTTACTCACCAAATAGCAGCAGAAACTACAGAAAAATAACAGCAAGAACAGTGAAGAAAATAGAGAAAACAGCAACGAAAACAGCGAGACAGCGGAGGAAAATATTGGGCCAGGAAACCAGAAAAGTTACGGAGCATTAACCCTTCCGGCGATGACGTAACGCACTTCTAAGAAGCAACTTAAAAGGTAAGACCTGAGGGCACCATTTATTAATTTTTATTTTGTAGTTTTGGATGCGGCACGCTCGGTTGGACATGAAATATGTCCAACCGGGTCTGCGAAGTCCTATATCAAAGACGACCAAACTCTTAATCACATATTTCTTTGACGTTACGTTATTTATTTATCTCACATTTATTTCATATTATTAGCTTTTTATCAATTTTCATTTAATTCACATTTATTGTCATTTTATTATCCCGCATTTGTTTTGTGTTGTTTATCTTCCTTGTTATTTCACATGTTTGTCTCTTCGTTTATGTGTTGTTATATGCATTATCATACTTCACGTCTATTTTCATGATTGCATTGTGTTAACGTTTGAGTGTTGCCTCTCATGGTATATCGAATGGATGGTAGTGCGGTCTGTACTTGGGATACAACTCCACGTACCGCTTGGGGAAACATTCCCACATGTGTTTATTGCATTATGGATGCCACTTTCGTCATCCCGTTCGAACGCGTTCCCGAATGCTACTCGAACGCATGTATTATGCCTCACCCCGTTCGAACGTGTTTCCGAAATCTACAAGAACGTGGGTATTCTGGACAGGTTCCTTTATCATGTCTTAGACATTTTTGTGTTTATTATTCCGCTATATATTTTATATGTGTTATTTCTTTATTTATGCATTGTTAATCTAGTGCGCATGGGCTAATCACATTGGATTAAAGGTCCTCCATTTGAGGGAAAAGCCAAAAGGCAACCTTTACCACATGTTTTGCCGCGCCAGACGAAGTACGCTCGATTGAATGTGAAATAAGTTCATTCGGGCATACGAGGTCCTATATGTATGTTGGCTTTGGTCGCATCTCTTTTATTATTCTATTATTCACCTTCCGCATGTTATTTATTTATGCATTGTTAATCTAATGCGCATGGGATAACTAGGTTGGATTAAAGGTCCTCCATTCGAGGGAAATGCCTAAAGGCTACCTTTACCACGATGTTTTGCCACGCCGGACGAAATACGCTTGATTGAACATGAGATACGTTCAATCGGGCATACGAGGTCCCATATTATTTATTCTTTTATTCATGCATTGATAATCTAGTGCGCATGGGCCAATCATATTGGATTAAAGGTCATCTATTTGAGGGAAATGCCCAAAGGCTACCTTTACCATAGTTTTTCCGCACTCTTCTTCTGTTGATCTCGTCATTTAGCCCTTTTTTGGTTGTTAAGTTTTCATTCTTCACTTTACATTCATGTTGTGTTAGTGCTTGAGTGTTGCCTTTTGTGGTATATCGGATGGAAACCCAGACATAAATTCCATAGCCGAATCCGAATGGACGGTAGTGCGGTCTGTACGTGGGATACAACTCCAAGTACCGTTTAAGAAGCATGCGTGCATGTGTTTGTGTCATTTTAGATATCACTTTGGTAATCTCGTTCGAACGCGTTTCCGAACGCCCCACGAATGTATGCATTCTGCCTCAGTCCGTTCGAACGCATTTAGCTATGCCACTCAAACGCGCATGCATAATATTTTACCATGCATCAGGTCTTATCCTGTTCGAACGTGTTTCCAAATGCTATACGAACGCGAACATTCTTTCTCATTCTCGTTCGAACACGTTTCCGAATGCTACTCGAACGTGCATGTATTCTGTTTTACCATGCATCAGACTTTATCATGTTCGAATGCTTTTCCTAATGCTATATGAATGCAAACATTCTGTTTACCGTTCGAACATGTTTCCGAATGCTGGACGAACGCACATACAGTGAACATACCTTCTTTTCATCATATTTCATGCATGTTTACTTCTTTGGTCATTCTGTTTGCAATACGTATCTAATTATCAGCTGTTATTATTAATGCTTTTATAATTGTTATTAGTTACGTTATTTTACTTCATTGTTTAATATGTCTATGGAATTATGCATTTGTCTTCCTTTTTATTTATTTACGTTTATCGGTGTGTAATGTGTGTTGATTACATTATCTTGCATGTTTAGCATAAGACTTGGTTATACTATTGCATAAATCTTTTCATTACAATTGGCATAAAAAAAGGACCATTCCGAACTCAACGGTTTGAGGTCTTCCCTTGCGAGGGGTGAGTGCGGCTTTAAATCATTTCCCAGTTCACACTGGGTGGCGACTCCATTTTATTTCTCCGGTTTAGTCCCCTGCGGGCTACTCCGTACTCCCGACCAGGCCGCGAGCCCGAACAACGTCGCCATATATCTGTACCATGCCTACGGATACCCTTTCGCTAAAAGCGTAGCTTTGTACGTTTGTATGTTGTCATCAATGTCTGTCTTCTTCTTGAAGATTCATTAACAACCAATCGGCTTAACGCCTTCTGGTGCATCAACCAGTATCAAAACTTGGTTGGTATACATGGAATCCATTTCGGACTTCATGGCCTATTTCCATAAAACGGAGTCGATACCTTGTATCTCTTCCTCATACATAGTCGGCTCGTCTTCCTCAATAAGATTAATATCCATATGAGGTGAGATTAGAAACCCATACCTCTCATGTTGTTTTCTGACTCTCTCTGACCCACGCGGTTCTTGAGTATTAGAAGATTGTGGTACAGTCTTATCCCTGATGAACTTTTCGTGTTCCGTAAGGGAATCGGTGCCAGGAACAGTATCACTCCGATTTTCATCGAGTTTTACTTTCCTCCCACTTACAATTGCATTTAGGAATTCTTTTTCAAGGAAAACCGCATGGAGAGCAACAAATACCTTGTTCTTTTGTGGGTTGTAAAAGTAATATCCTTTGGTTTCCCTAGAATAACCTACAAATAGGCACTTCTCCGATTTGGGTTCTAGTTTGGTACCATCCAAACGTTTAACATATGCCCAGCAGCCCCAAATCTTTAGGAATGAGAAACCCGGTTTCTTTCCTGTCCATATTTCATATGAAGTCTGTCCAACAGACTTTGATGGAACCTTATTCAAAATAAGTATTGCACTATTCAATGCGACTCATCATTGACCTTACCATGTCTAACAAAGTTCAGTTTCTCTGTTCGGACACACTATTCAATTGAGGTGTTCCGGGAGGAGTCCACTGTGAAAGAATACCATATTCTTTCAGGTAATCGAGAAACTCATTGCTTAAGTATTCTCCACCACGGTCTGACCGTAGTGTTTTAATACTTTTGCCAGTCTATTTTTATGCTTCGTGTCGAAACACTTTGAATTTCTCAAAAGTTTCCGACTTGTGTCTCATAAGATACACATAACCATAACGCGATGCATCATCCGTAAAGGTTACGAAGTATTCATATCCACCTCTAGCCTGGCTAGACATGGGCCCGCATACGTCACTATGAACGAGGGCTAATAGTTACCGCTAAAAGAAGTTTTAGGCATTTTGCCTAATAAACATGATTCATAGACGTCATATGAATTAGGATCAAATTCGTCCAAGTATCCACTCTTCAAAAGTGTGGATATATGAGTCTTGTTAATGTGTCCCAGACGATAATGCCACCGTATTACTCAATTTGAGCCTTTTATTTGTCATTTTATATATTTGAGATTCATTTATATTTAAAATATAAAGACCATTATTAACATCAGCTGTACATATCTCAAAATCATCTTTATAAACAAAACACCCAGTGTTCTGGAATACAAGGGTATACCCGCATTGGGTCAAACAAGATACAAAGATATTTTTTCTAGTCAAACTAGGTACATAATAACAGTCTGATAATGAAATTACATGCCCCGAGGGCAGTTTCAAAACATAGGTCCCTACAGCCAAAATAACGACTCTCGTCCCATTTCCAACTCGTAGGTCAATCTCGCCTGAAGCCAGTCTCCTGCTAATCTGCAGATCTTGCACATCAGTACATATATGAGTACCACATCCAGAATAAAAAATCCAATTTTTAAAACTAGAAGTAGACATGTTTATTTCAATAACAAACATACCTGAAGCCGGAGCCTTGCCCGTCTTCACTTCCTTCATGTACGCCTTATACTCATGGCAATCACGCTTCCAGTGACCCCATTTGCCACAATGTAGGAATACATCTTGGGATATGTCTTTTGCCTTCCCATAAGACTTTGACGATTTGGCCTTGCCCTTTGTTTTGTTTTTCTTCTTCACACCTCCATAAGCCTCCGGCCAAGCCTTGGCCTTCTGAGATGTCGAAGTAAGATGCGCCTCGTGCTTTTTGCCATTCAAAAGCTCTAGGTCTGCTTCTTTCAGCATTGCTATCAACTCTCCAAGAGTCTTCTCTTAGTTCATCATATTGTAGTTCATGATGAACCCGCCCCAACAGTTAGCCAGAGACTGTAAGATCAAATATATGGAAGTCTCAGCCTCAAAGTTTATGCCCAGCTAACCTAGATGTTTGATGTCAGCAATCATTTGCGACACATAGTGCTCGACAGATGTACCCTCTGACATACGTGAGCGAAAACGCTTCTGTTGCAATTCATACTTCTGAGATCTAAGATTAGATCTATGAAGGTCCATCAATTTCAACATCATGTTGTAGGGATCCAATCCCTTGTTTTGACGACAAAATTGAGGGGTCATGCGGCAAGCATGAAGAATTGAGCAGTTGAGTTGTCATCACTATGAGTCTTCCAAAGCTCATGATCAACTACGCGCTCATGTCCGGGCTCAGGCCCAAGAGGTCTATCTATAACATAGACTAACTTCTCGGCTCCCAGGACAATCTAGAGATTCATCTCCCAATCCGGAAAATTCACGTCGTTAAAAACATTATCGCCCATGACGATGTCTCTAACGCTAATCTTTCCAGTCATCTTGATTGCAATAGTCAAACTATCCAATCAACGACATCAGGTACAATCAAATGTAATGATTATTATAGTCCAACTATATAACCAACTACAAATGAAGTTATAAGAGTACAGTCCAACTGTTCAATAAAAATAATAAAATATTAGTCCAACTAATATAATATATAATGACGAAAATAATTTAAAAGCGCGTAATTGGCAAGTATTAAATGAAATTGCAAATTTAATATTGGCCTCCCACTATTTTTCGTTGAGCCTCTAACCCTCTGTTGAGTACTCGGGAAACCTAGTTTCCTAGTGGGCTAGGACCCCATTAAATAACACACAACCTTGACTTTGGCCAACAAGCTGTATGAAACTTAACTAGGTAGATCTCTAAGATCAATTGGATCCCATCCAATTCATATATCCGGTAGGTGGACCTCCTAGTCCAAATATATATCCAATATATATATCCTAACCTTTTTCCCTGAATCAACTAAGCCTTGGCTTTGTCTCAACAAGCTTAATGATTCCAGTTAAGCGCGACCCATTGACAGTGGGAAAGCTTTGTAATCCACATCGATGAACAAGAAGTGACCTTGACTTTGGCCAACAAGTCACAACTGCCCAAGACATGTGATAGATAACAAAGACTTCGTGGTTCAAACACATCCGCGATGGACAATGATCTTGACTTTGGCTAAAAAATCAAAGCCAATCTTGGATCTTGAGAAAGAACCACTCAATGGAAGGAAAACGCTTAATATTAAAGTGAGGGTTTTTCGCGTAAATTGGCATCCAATTTATTATCTTTGATTAGGTCTCATCATACACCCTTAAACATGCATTCTAAAAGCATAATAAGGCGCTAATAAATTAATAATGATATTCTGATGGATATATAACATAATTTGTTCCTAGAACAAATCTCTCACTTTCCTCTCTCCCGCTAGCACTTTACATACTTCTACCTAATTACATAATACATTAAAGAAACCTCATTTACATTGAGGGGAATTGGTGAAAAGAGAAATACAAAGAGTAAAGAGATGATAGGCTAGACACGCAGGTCTAATTTAATAAATTCCAAATTTATTACAACAATTTCCAAAATCCCTTACTCGACTAATATCCATCTGATATACATTATTCATAAAAAATACATCCAAGTATTCACACAAAGCATGTTGTTCAATCAGTCTAATCCAATTAATTAATCTTTGAATTAATGACCATCCAATGTTCATACAACGATTTGATTTGCGTGAGTCCAACTCGTTTAAGAATATATACTCAAAGTACGTATTCTTGAATTATATTGAACTATAATTTTAAATCCAATTTAATTTGTATCCAATACTAATTCGAATTTAATTCCAAATTAAATAATTACAATTATTTATGTGCCTTAAAGACTTGGATTCCAAATCTAATCTTAATGGGTCTCAAAGACCCAATTAGCATCCAACGCCTATTTAATTAAAGTCCAATGGGCTTTCAATTAATTCTTTAGGCATGGGCTTTGGCCAATATGGATCCAATCCAGTAGCCAATGCCCAATAAGGAATCACCCTTTTGCCAAAAATCAATTTAGGCCCAATTAAATTACTAAAGGCCCAAAAGTCATATTTGGACTTTTATTGAAATAGTTTTAGGCCCAATTGGATCCAACCAAATTTTCCAAAACCAAACTTGGCCCAACCAAGCCTATTAGCCCAAATATAACAAATTACCCCATTCCAATTTTAAAGACTAATTTATATTAACATAATATTCCAAATATCACATTAATTTTAATTAAAGTGTAATTAACACAATTAATTTATTAATCTAATATTTCTAAAACATTAATTAATCAAATTAATCATGCTTAATATTTCAATTCTTGTCCAACACAAATTGAAGCAAAATCAATCCATTTCAACATGCTATAGCTCACGGAATGGGCATAAATAATATCCAATTTTGATTTCAATCCAATTGAATTCTTAAGAATTTGGGGAAAAATTAATCTAATCAATTTTCTCTCAAATCCTATGATGCACAAATCCAATTAATCATCATCAAAACACAACCAAACAACCAATTTGGAAAAATACATACTCCAAGCAAAAAATCTCCAAATAAAGTCCATAAACCATAAATACAAATCATGCTAAGATATGGCTGATGATACCATTGTTAGTGTCCTATACATGCCCAAGGTCTCAAAGTTATGATATTGTGTGTGATTGATCAAGTAAGTTTGTGGAAAAAACTTACATTGAACGGATGTGTGATTTCAAAAATCTTTGTATGTTGACGAAGCTCCAAGCTTTGTTGAATGTTTCCAACCCAAGGGTGAGTTTCCCTATCACCTCACAAGACTCTTTAAGTGCTAGCTTGCTTGATTTTTGAAGCAAAAATCAAAGGAAAAGTGAAGTGATGAGTGGTATTTATTTCACTATTTACCACTCATTTAACCTAATATTTTGTATAGTTTCTTGAGTTTTGTGAATGTTTTGATGTGTTTTGTGTTATGTTGTAGATAAATAAAGTTTCAGGACATTCTCGAGGTGATTGGAGCAATACCGTGAAAATTGGCGAAAAAAGACATTTTGGTGGTAATTTCCAGCGTCGCGATGCCTAACGTGCACCGAGTCTTGCTAACGTGCGCCGGGTCAACAAGTCAGAGTTGAGAAGTTTCACTTTGCTAACGTGCGCCGTGCCACGTGTCACCATCACAACGGATCTGCTAACATGCTCACGTGCCACGTGTCATCATCTTACGTTGCCGACAGTCGCCATCGCCACGTCCTGCCACGTCAGTGCCACGTCAGCATGACATCATCAATGACGTCATCACAATAATTGAGTCTTAGCCGCCTTGCCACGTGTCGCGTTAACAGTCAGCCGCCTTGCCACGTGTCGCCTCCTCAGCATGCCACGTCGAACTGTTCCAGCGTCGCGACGCTGGCTTGGTGTAGCGACGCCGAACCCCTGTCGAGGCCTATAAATCAGAACGAAAATTCAGATTTTAGTGTACCTTTCTCTCTCTCATCTCTTTGATGTAGAGAGAGTTTCTCTCTCTAAGTTTCTTTTAATTTTAGTTTTTTTTAGTTTTTAGTTTTGTAATTAATTTTAATTACGTTTTGTAATAGTAGTAATTTAATTTTTACTTTTTACAGTTTTTACTATTCATGAGGAAGTAATTTCCCAGCTAGGGTAAAAGGTAATTCTTTTACTAATACTATTTAGATTAATCTCCCTTAAAAATAATATATTTACTATTTAAAATACTGACTAAAAAGGGATACCGCTATATTGGTCGGTTGGCAATTTATTTTAATCTGGTTTAAACCTGACTAATCAAGGATACCGCTATATTGGTCGGTTGGTAATTTAATTATGGTACCGCCTTAATGGCTGGTTGGACTTAATTTGACTTAATCAGGATACCGCCAGATTGGTCGGTTGGTAATATTAACACAAGTTTATATATTATTTTATGGGAGATATCTAAATAAGTAGTAGTAAAAGTAATTCCTTTTACCTTAGCATTTTATTGTAATTTATTTGTCAGCTTTTACTTTATGTCTTTTACTTTTCAGTTGTTACTAGCCCTAGTTATGTGTTGTAACTAAATTAAGTTTTCTGGGGTTGTGATGAATTTTAATATCATATCACGGTTTATAAGAGGTTATTTTATAGTTTGGGTAATTTAAAGGTTTACTTATTAAATCTTAAGCTTAATGCTTCTTGTTGTCTGATCACCAATAAGATTGATGTGGTAAATCTAAAATGAACTAGACATAGGATTTTAGGTTTCAGCCTTAGATTTAATAACCACGATCTTCCTTGAGGATAGATAACCCTTTAATAGATTTCCTTACAGGATAGGAATATACCTGTCGGGCGGGGGTAGCCATAATTGGAACTTAAACTTAATGAATCCAGATAATTTGGTTGACATAGACATATGGTTAAATTGGGTTAAACTGGGTATTTGCGTCTGACCATCGACAGAGGCTTTTGCATAATTTAGTGTTCCAGGTTAGTAAACTGATTTATTACACAAACATAAAATAACAACTTCATCTTTAAAATGATATTAGAATGATTCACGACCCTAGATCTTTGTGTCATTTGTTATTTTCCTTAGTATTTTCTTTTATCTTTAATTTATTTACTTATTATGCAAAACCACATTCAACCAATCAAACAATCATTCTCTCTTCTCTTTAATTAGATATTTGTAAATAAATAGTATCAATAATTAATAACAACAGTAGGAATTAAGTCCTCGTGGGATCGATATTTTTATACTACTTGAACGATACGTGCGTTTGCGTTATACGTGTGTGTTTACGCCGGTAATGAAGCCTAGCTCACGGCAATGGTGAAGGAAAGAGAGAAGTTTTGATATTTTTGTTTCTAAAACTAATACCAAAGTTAACTTTCCAAAAGGTGTATAAGCTTTTCCAAAAAGCTAAACAAAGTGTGTTGAGTAAGTTTCATTAAATACTCTCAACTACTTCCATCAACTTGTTGACAATTGATGTGAGGTAGTGGGTCCCAGCACTTAAATTCAAAATTCAAGTTGGCTTAGACTACACACTTCGGGCTCGGGTTTGTTAATATCCGATTAAAAAAATTTTCCGTTGCGACGGAATTAAATCCTATTTAATTAAAAAATAATGCCTAGCAAAATTATTACGAAAGTCACTTACGAATTAATTCCAAATTAATTCGTTCGCCCGAATTAAAATCCAATTTTAATTCCACATTGAAATCTGATTTCAATTAATATATCCAATATATTATTTAATTGATTAATTCCAAATTAATCGCTTTCTCTCTTCTATTCAAATTTTATCCCAGATAAATTCTTGCCGTAATTAATCCCAGATTAATTTTCTCTCTCATAATTAATCCTAGATTAATTCTATTCGAGTCAAATGTCATCGGTGAATCTTTGGGAAGCGACCCAAGAGATCCCTGGATATGTTGGTAGTAAATACGATCATCGGACTATCCGAACACGTGCATACCTCGTACCACGTTCTTACCGATTTACATGACATGGTTGGCTTCTAGCAAAGCACCGTGCCTACCCATTTCTCCAGAAATATTAAACAATGAATATATAATATGTATCAGGCATAATATACAATGTATTACGTAATACGATCTAGTATCAGATGTCACATGTTAGGCCTATGGCTGGAATTATGTCTGCCCCGTACGAAGCATATATCGGATCATCAGTAACTAGTCTCTGTAATTGGATAATCATGACATTGTCATACTATCCTAATAGCTGCAGCATTTAAGAGTACCAATTATGTATCCTGCGTGATCATCATCTCCATATGACTGAAGTGATACTTCCATCTTGACATCACACCCAATACACTACGATTCTCAGTTAACCCAGAAAAGGCGTACACAGAACCTGTTAAAGGTCCAGACGACAAAAACCAAAGCGTACTAATTGTCATAAGTATTAGCGATGCAAGTCTCAGGTTAAGACCACATACACCTACCCTGATTCGGATTACCATTGACACATAGTCATACTACCAATGAGATTCCGAGGGGTCTATCCAGAGCAAAGTTGTTCTTGGTCCAACGGCTAACAGAACCTCCTATCACACTTGCATAAGTATCCAATATTTAAATATATGAGGACTGTGCTGTTAAGCTTCCATAACGCGCATAAGTGTAATACTAGTCTATTCTGCATTATCGATGTCCAGTCTCGATAATACTATGACTAGTGATATTTAATTATTAAACCATTCATGGATTAATACTGTCTCATATCTTATTAATCCGAAACTAATCATAAGGACTTTTATAATTTATATATCCAATTAATCCAATTACAAAATGATAAAATAGCAATTTCCTTTGTCACATAGTTAATTTGTACAAAAACACAATGTCTTTTACATATAGTGATGCTATTGGTCATAATTATCCAACAATCTTATAGTCAAAGGGTTACATATAGTACTCGACTCGATGAGATTCCCATTGACGATGGTGTATACTTCCAACTATTTGGAATCACTTGTGAGTTATTCAGTATACAGTCCAACCAATATCCACATGTCTATACGAGCTTCCAAAGCTCATGGTACATCATGTTGAACCATTGGAACTCCAATTCCAATATACGACATGTGCTAGTTTTATAGGTTATAGGAATTCAACTGTATTACAAAGCCAACGACTAGGAATATTTACTTTAAGAATAGTTTATACTAGTAATACTATCCCAATTTTTGACCACCTAGTATCCATTATTACTACAAGACCAATCTAAGGTCGATGTCATTCGTAGTATATTTATACATCAATTTAATATGCATAATGACAATACTATTAATAAGGAATGAAATGAAATGTAGTTATTTTATTAATAAATAATAAAATGTACAATACATTATACAGATTGGTGCTCCAAGCACCAGCTCCAACATCTCCCACTTGCTTAGTGCTAATATGTATAGTATCACAATCCCATCTCCTCCACATGTTTATTAAATAACCTAGTAAGTAAGGCCTTAGTAGGCGGGTCTGCTATGTTGTCTAGTTTTTAACCTTCAAGACCACTATGTCTTTTCGTTCAATAATCTTTCTAATTATGCGGTATTTCCTTTCCATGTGTTTAGACTTGGAATACACCCTCGGCTCCTTAGCCTGTGCAATAGCTCCGCTATTATCACAGTACAATGGGATCGAATCCGTAATACTAGGTGCAACACCAAGTTCTGTGATAAAATTTCTAATCTAAACAGCTTCTTTAGCAGCTTCTGAAGCTGCTATAAATTCCGCCTCAGTGGTGGAATCAACTGTTGAGCCTTACTTTGAACATCACAAACTAACCGCACCACCATTAAGGGTAAAAATGTATCCGGATGTAGACTTTCTATCATCTGGATCTCCATGAAAGTCGGAGTCTGCATAACCCTTAAATTGTAGCTCATTTTCTCCATATATCAGAAATTAATCTTTAGTACCCTTAAGATATTTCAGGATATGTGTCACGACTGTCTAATGATCATTACATGGATCATATTGATATTAGCTAGTCACAATGACGCTGAAACTTGTGTCAGGCCTCGTAAATAGCATAACATACATGATTCTTCCAATACAAGAAGCATATGACAAGTTTGATATTCTAATTCTTTCTATCTCAGTTTGAGGTGCCGTTTTCTTTGAAAGATGTATGCCATATTGGAAAAGTACATTTGTTGCCTTGCAGTTGGTAAAATCGTACCTTGCTAACATCTTATCTATGTATGTCGATTGTAACAACCCTATAAGCTTCCTAACTCTATCCTGGTAGAGCCTTATACTTAGTATATAGGAAGCTTCACCCATATCTTTCAAAGGTAGGCTTTCATACTTTCCATCAATCCTGTATCATTCCATATGATAAGGATGTCATCTACATACAAAACTGGGAAAACTAGCATGCTCCTACTCACTTTCTTATAAACACACGGTTCTTCATTATTCTTGATGAATATAAATAATCTAATTGTCTCATCAAAATGATGATTCCAGCTTCGGGATGCCTGTTTAAGTCCATAAATAAATTTCTGGAGCTTACAAACAAAGTTTGAAGTCTCACTGGATATGAAACCCTCTAGTTGTTCCATATAAATATCCTCCTCAAAAATCCATTTAGGAAAGCGGTTTTCACATCCATTAGCCACATCTCATAGTCGTCATATGCAACAATGGCTAAAAGGATCCTAATGGAATTTAGCATAGATACCGGTGAAAAAGTTTCTTCATAGTCAATCTCAGGATGTTGAGTGTAATCTTTCACTACCAGTTAAGCCTTAAAGGTTTCCACTTTTCCATCGGGCCATCGCTTCCTTTTGTAAACCCATTTACAACCAATAGGTTTAACTCCTTCAGGAAGTTCAACTAAGTCCCGGACTTGATTGTCATTAATAGAATCCATCTCGAATTTCATGGCTTCTTGCCATTTTCCTGAATCGATATCCAATATTGCTTATTTATAGATAATCAAATTTGTTTCCTCCAAGAGAAGAACTTCAAGGCTCACATCAGATGTTAAAAACAATCTCTCATGAGGCCTTGATATTCTATTCGACTTACGTAGAACCTGTGTTGTAGATCCTTCACCTAGTTGGATCTCTAGTTCAATCTCAGGTTCATTATTGTTGGGATCAAACTCATCACATTTAATCTTTCTAGAATTCCAACTATTTCTCAAAAATAATTTTCAAGGAAAATGGCAAAGTGAACAACAAATACATTTCTTTGCTCAAAATCATAAAATTGATATCCTAAAGAGTTTTCAGGATATCCAATAAACCTATATTTATACCTAATAGGTGCTAGTTTATCTCGTTGCACAACTCTAACATATGCAAGACAACCCAAAATCTTTAAATATCTAAGACTTCGATTTCTACCAAACCATATCTGATAGTGGGTCGTAGAAACAACTTTCGATGGAACCCTATTAAGTATGTAGCCAGTAGTAAGTAAAGCATAACCCCAAATGTAATAAAGAAGATCTGCATAACTCATCATGAATCACACTATAGCCAATAAAGTATGATTTCTATGCTCAGATACATCATTGTGTTAAGGTATTCCTGGTGGGGCTATATTGGGCAAGAATTCCATTCTCCCTTAAATAAATTCTAAATTCTTCACTCATATATTCACCACCTCGATTTGATCAAAGGCATTTGATAAATTTACTCGTTTGTTTTTCTAATTAGTTCCGAAATATTTTGAACTTGTCAAATATTTCCGATTTATGTCTCACCAAATAGACAAATCCAAATCTAGACTTATCATCTGTGAAAGTCACGAAGTATGTTGAACCATCATGAGCGGCATGATTTAATGGACCACAGACATCGCTGTGTATTACCTCCCATAAATCTCCAGCACGGTGTCCAACACCAAGAAATGGGGCGTTTGTCATCTTAACTTGGATACATGACTCACAAATCGAATAAGGATCTAAGGTAAGAATTTCAATCAAACCATCATTTACCAATTTTGATAGCATCTAACACCTATGTGGCTCAATCTAATATGCCATAATTCAATATTATTTAATTCAGATCTCCTATTTGTATTTTTCTCTACATTAAAGACACTTTATATGTTTCCAAAACATAGTGACTATTAGATAAAGAACATTCACATATCAAATAATTATCTTTATCATATAAACATAAAGTTCCATCCTTACTGTTTATTTTATATCCCTCTTTATCTAATATTGGCAGTGATATTATTTGTCTGATAAGTGAGGGTACATAATAAAAGTCATGTAAATCTATTTTACATTCATTAGAGAGATCTAGAATAACCCTTCATATGGCCTTGAAATCCAATGTCTCGCCATTGCCAACTCTAAGTTGGATCTCCCAATTGTTTAACCTTCTTTTAACCCTCATGACCTGCATGGAGTTGCAAATATTAGTAGGTTTGCTACTGGTTAACACCCATCCACTATTTGTATCTAAGGCTAATGAGATGTCAATAATAGCAAAAATACAAAGCATATCTGAGGGTTCTATTTTTCCTTTTAGCTTTGGACAACCCTTCTTCCAGTGTCCAGAGTTCTTGCAATGTAGACATAGATCACGAGATACTTTCGATTTTGCACATTTGCGCTTCTTATATTTTTTCTTTGAAATCTTCTTCATCCCCATTTTAATTTTCTTTGACTTCTCAGAAGTCTTTTAAGACCCAGCTCCACCATAAAGGTACAAAGTGGGGTTGCCTTTCCTCAAATCATGTTCTGTCGTGCGTTACATGTTATGAAGTTCTTCATAACTGGCTTGCATCGAGGGCATATGGAAGATTAAAACAAAACCATCATAAGTTCCAAGCCAAGAAAACAAAATCAAATTACGGCCTAGCAGTTCATCAATCATAATGTCTTTCCAAATATTGGATCTGGTCGATCAAGTTCAAAACATAAATGTTGACAGCTCCTCCATCATTGAGTGTAGCATGGAAAAATACCTTAGACCTCCAATATATCTCTATCTCTTGATTTGCCACAAACAACTCCTTGAGTGTTCGCATAATGCTCCAAACATCTGGTACTTGTTTGTACTGTCTCAGCAACTCTGGAACCATTGATCCTAAAATGTAGGATTTCACCCAAAGGTTATCATTCTTTCATTTTTCAAAAGTTTCTCTCGCTCTTCAGGAGTTGAGTCAGGATCGATTTCAACATGCAGTGGATTTAAAGTTACATAGGTTAACTTTTCAAACTCCAAGAGAAAGCGGATGTTCATTTCCCATTCGAAATAGTTCTCAACTCCTTTTAGTTTATTAGAATCCAAAAGTCGCATCAATGGATTTACGGCAGCCATCTACAAGATATTATTTTAAACAGAAGTGTAGGACACAGAACTTGACGACGCTGTTCTAGGCTCGCGGCCTAGTCGGGAGTACGGAATAGCCCACAGGGGAAATAAACCAGAGAAATAAAATGGAGTCGCCACCCAGTGTGAACTGGGAAAATGAGTTAAGGCCGCACTCACCCCTCGCAATGGAAGACCTCAAACCGTTGGGTTCGGAATGGTCCCTTACTTATGACACTTGTAATGAAAAGATTTGTGCAATATTCTAACCGATTCTACGCAACCTACATACACAAGAATAGCCTACGTCTAATTCACATACAGGAAATTAAAACCTATATCTAAGTTTGCATGCATAAAAGTAAAGCCTAAATCTAAGTTTGCATGCATAAAAGTAAGTCGGAATAACGGCAAGCACACAATAATCTCATGAACATATTGAATTATCAAACGCGAAAATAAGTAACAACCTAAACATAGACATAAATTAAATTCCTAATGTGAAAGAAATAACTAATCATGCTTGGAAATAACCAACTAAATCATATATAAAAGAAGACAACATACTAAACGACTAAATCATTCATAATAACATACTAAACGACTAAATCATGAATAGACATAAGATTGGATGAAACGAAATATGTGTGTCTCTCAAGTGGTACGTGGAGTTGTTTCCCAAGTAAAAACTGCATTACCGTCCATTCGGATTCGGCTACGGAATTTACATCTGGGTTTCCATCCGATATACCGCAATAGAGAACACATATTCCATTCATCCGAAAGTCATAGCATACACCAATCAAAAATACTCATGCGAAGTAAAATAAGAAAATAAATAAAAATAAAGGAGAATAAATAAAAAGGGTGCCCTCAGGTCTAACCTCTTAAGTCATCTTTTGGAAGTGCGTTACACAGTTGTCGAAGGGTTGATGCTCCGCAACTTTTCTGATTTACTATTTCGTCTTTTTCCTTCTTGTTGTCTCACTGTTTTGGGCTGCTATTTTTGCTGTATTTTCTGGTCACTGTTTTATGATAATATAGTGCAGTTTTAGGTGATTATTGCGGTGAAACTGGAATATTTTTCAGGGGTTAGAATTTCGGTGAAATGGTACAGTTTTTTAGTGCAGTTTATGGTAAAAGGGCTGTGTTTCAGGGGCTGAATTTCGGTGATATGGGGCTATCTTTCAGGGGTAGAATTTTGGTGATATGGGGCTATTTGCAGGGGTAATTTACGGCAGTTTGGGGGCTGTTTCTGGGAACTATTTTGTGGTGAATGAGAGGGCTGGTTGGGCTGTGATTTGCGGTGAATGTGAGAGCTGGTTTTTTAGTGCTATTCTGTGCAGTGGATGGCGGCTGTGTGCTGCAGTTTGGGGTTTGGTTTCAGGTGTATTTTCGGTGGTGTTTGTGCGGCAATGAGGGGAATTCTGGAGAGATTTGGCGTGGATACTTCGGGTTATTTTCTTTGTGTTCTCGTGAGAATGAGCCAGAGGTTTCAAGGTTGGGTTTAGGTTTCTTTTTATAGGCAAATAATTGGAGCTTGTCCTCGTACGGGAAGGGAAAGAATATCGCAATTATGCGGGATATCTCCTAATTAGTGTGCTATAAGGAAAAATCTATTTAATTAGGGATTTGATTTGGTTTAATTTGATTTGATCTCTTTTAATTAGGAATATGATTTAATTTGATTTGATTTGGTTTCTTTAATTTGGGAAGGTGATTTGTTTTTATTTTAGTATGTGTTTAATGTGTTATTGTTATTTTGAATGTGTTTTGGGCGTGCATTAAGTCCTTTGATGGGCTTTTTGTGTGTGGCTTGGTGTATGTGGGCTTGGTGTGTGGCTTGTGGGGGGTTTTGGACCAAGGCTAATAGTTAAAACAGAGGTTCAACGAGCAAACCCAAAGCTAGGCAAGCGAATTAAATCCAACAAGGTGTCAATTTCTGAATGTTCCCTTCCGATGTCTGTTTCCCGTGATTTCCAAAAATTAAAGAGGTAGTGTCTCCATGTGAGACTTATCATCGGGACTTATATGCAAAAATACAGTGCCTACAGTCGCCCCCACTTTGATGGGACTTATGCAGTGTGTGACAGTGACATTCCTATCAAAGTTATGCAATGCATTTTTACTTACATGGCTCGCTAGTTGCCACCAGACTTGCCTGCTGCTTCGAACTGAGTCGATGATACAGTGGGCCTCGACCCTGGGACGCATCCCAATAACTACAACTGACAACGGGGGCCTCGACCCTGGGACGCATCCCAATACCGCTAACAATGTGGGCCTCAACCCTGTGACGCATCCCAAAACTGATGATGTAGTGGGCCTCGACCCTGGGACGCAACCCGGAACTACAACTGATGACGTAGTGGACCTCGACCCTGGGACGCATCCCGAAACTGCTGACAACGGTGGCCTCGACCCTAGGACGCATCCAATAATACGCTGACAATGTGGGCCTCGACCTTGGGACGAATCCCGAAACTACAACTGATGACGCAGTGGCCCTCGACCCTGGGACGCATCCCGAAACTGTTGACAATGTGGGCCTCGACCCTGGGACGCATCCCAAAGCTACTACTGATGTGGGCCTCGACCCTGGGACTCATCCCCAAAAACTGCTGATGATATGTGTGGGTCTTGACCCTGGGACTCATCCCAATACTGATACTGATACTGATGTGGGCCTCGACCTTGGGACTCATCCCCAAAACTAATACTGATGTTGATGTGGGCCTCGACCCTGTGACTCATCCCCAAAACTGATACTGATGCTGATGTGGTCCTCGACCCTGGGACTCATCCCCAAAACTGATACTGATGCTGATGTGATCTGTCAGTCCTATATACAGGGCATAGATATTCTTGACGTGTTTGTGACCATAGTCGTAGTGTATTGTGGAAGCGAGTTCCGAATTTTTTAAGAGATTGCGAATTTATAAGTCGATGATATTATATCTTAGGGATTTGACGTTCATATCTATATCCCTAGTACAATATGGATTACCTTTGACGGAGGGATTATATGTATGCGATGACCTCGACTTGTATAGCTCAACGAGATTATCTGTGGTCATCATAATTCATAAGTGGGTGAATTATGGATACGAACTTAGATCCCGTGATGAATAAACTTGAACTTAGAGAGTCCTTCAATATGATGTATACTCATTGAGCACTTGGGCAACGTATTTTGAATAACACAAATTATTCATAATATTTTATTAGATTAAGCCAGTCAATTCGAATCATTTAATTGGTAAATGAAAATAGACATATCGGGGTTTTTTTTTATCGTTCTAATGTGTATTTTTATTTGATACATAATTAGATTAGATACACATTAATTGACAAATTAAATATTGATACATGTAAAGTAAATAATTATTAAGTTTATTAATGTAATAGATTATTATTATTATTATTATATTACATGTGTAAAATGACATTATTATTTAATATATATTAAATGTAATAGATGATGAATAATTTGCCATGTATATTATATTTTTATCTAGTATTTTTATTAGATAAAAATTGATATAAAAAATTGACAAAAAATGCCCACTTTTCACGCCAACTTCTATATAAAAAAGAAAATGTTTCATTTGGTTGAAAAACCCTAGCCACTCTAAAGCTTCAAAAACACACCCAAGTGATTAGAGACAAAAGAATCTATAACAAGAATAAGAGCTTGAAATAAGATTGAAGATTAGAGGTAACCTTTAATAATTTTTAACTTAGAAAAATTATTTTTATTGTTATTGTTAGTTATAAATATTGTAGAGATTCTTTTTCACTCTTAGAATTGGGGTTTTTATGTTTTAGATACATAATTTATGGATTACATGCATGTGTGAAGTTAGTTGAGTGATATTAGTGTAATATTATATCAAAATTATCATATGATAATTTATTGCCATTTTAGAGTGTTATGACAACTCTTGTAATACCTATAATTGTTCATGAGTGCTTCGTGTGTGTTGGTTTTGATTGGCATTGGAATAATTTGATTATGTTGATGGAAAATTGGATTTTGCATGAAGTAAATTAAATTAATTGTTAATTTATAAATCTAAAAAATATGAACTTTTATGATTAAAAAAATGATGTTTGGATGTATTGAATGTGTATTGGGTGTTGAAATAATTACGGAAATTATTTCGGACCAAAATGGCTAAAAACGATGTTATCGGGTGTGGACTGATCAGACACTATTGGAGTGACAGGGGAGGCCCGATGGGGTCCTGGTTGATTGGTTCGGCGAGAAAATCATTTTAATCAGTTTTGTGGAAAATTATTTTCGTAAAAGTTCCGTTGTATTTTCGTAATTTATTATGTCGTTATTGATAACGAAAATATATTTACATGAAATATGAATAGATTATTGGTATAACGATTCTAAATAATTTATTCAGTAATTTTAAAATTACGATTTCGCCTGAACCACGCTTCTGCATCGAAAATTCTAACAAAAATAATATTAGAGCAGGTTTGATCATGCATCCATTACATATTTCATGTTTGATATGTGTTATTTAATCCAATTTAATATTTTCACATGCATGTTAAATTAATTCGATTAATTTTGAATTGTTTGATAATTTACGGAAAATCTCTTATTGATAAGGCATGAAAAGTATTTTATCTGGGAACACACCTTTCTATGTCCGTCTTGTCAATACAGATGTAAATAAATTTCTGTGGCTATATTCGAGAACATGCCAATGCTATGAAGTTATAGTCGATGGGAATTTATTTGCACATGATATATGTTTAATATTAGATAAATTCAAGTGAAAGTGGAAATCCTGAACGAGCCAAAGCTGCCAAGACTACATCGGTATCTTGAATTTATTACTGACAACTAAAGCCTTGATACGCCACGTTGTGAACGTGTCAAAGCTGTCACAATGAGAAACAGTCATAATCGAAACCTAGGAGTCACATATGTGTGATTGAAAATGAGTTGTCTACCTAATGATATGCGTAGGCAAGAACGTGCCAAAGCTGTGATCTAAAATATAGTCATGGGGTCTACTTCTCACTATGAAATTCAATTTTAATTATCGAATTCTTTGTATTCCGTTTGGGGTTTAAGGTTTTACATTAAATATTAGAAAGATATTTTGTAGATTAAGAACCTATGATCTATTTGATGTTTGTTTGATATTATATGAAACTGTTTTCTCTATCTATGTGATAGATTTACGATAGCGGCTTCTTCTTCAACTAATCTGTTTGCTCGTATATTAGATAAAAACAAGCTGAGAGGCCTTGAAAATTTTGCAGGTTGGGAAATAGAATTAAGGATTGTCCTCAATTATGAAAAAGTAAGGTACGTGCTGCAGGGAACGTTACCCTTTGTTATACTCAAGGTGTCAACTTCTGAGGAAGTTGAGACTTTCCAGAAATGGACAGATGATGATATAAGAGTTTTAGTTCGTTGACTCTCAAGCTAAAGCGATAATATATTGATATTCTTCATGCATATAGCATGATCATACGTTTGCGAGAACTATTTATAAATCAGGTACAAATCTTGGTTCACAAAGTATCAATAGAATTGTTCCACTCCACACTGGATGAAGGTCAGCTAGTGAGTCCATATGTGCTTCATATGATCGATTTGATCAAACAACAGAGGCGATATGATTTTCTTCTACACAATACTCTTGGCCAGAATTTGATTCTCGGTTCACTCCCGAAGTTGTTTGGAAAGTTTGTGTTAAATTTCAATATGAATGGGCATTTTTACTTTTATAGTGAGCTGCATAAGAAGTTGCAAATGACAAAGGAGGATATAAAAGGAGGAGTGCTGACTCTCGTTACAAAACTAACTTCATTTTCCCATGTTCCTATGCAAGGTAAGGTTGCAAAGCCCTAGCCCAAAAGAGCTGCTGAAGATAAATGCCATCACTATGGTAAGATCAGGCAATGGAAGATGAATTGTCTAGACTACCTTACTAAGATCAGGTAAGAGAGAGCCTATGCATTAGGTATTTTTTTTTCTTGTTATTGATATGTCATTGGCTTGTGAAGCCATGATTTCCAGTTGGATTTTAGATTCTGCTTGTCCTGTTCACATCTCTAATTCATTGCATGGTTTGAAGGAAAGAAGAAGACAAAATCCTAGGGATATGCGGTTGTGATTCGGAAGTGGAGACTCTCTGGACGTAGTTGATATTGGAATGCATGAGATTTATTTACCCAGTGTGAGCCTTTTTTTAAATGATTATTTTTTTGTACTGATATGTAGTAAACATAATGTCTCTTTTCTATTGGATACAGAGGGATACCGTGTAAATATTAAAAATAGTTTTTTTTTTATATTTATATGATAAAATGATGTTCAGATCCTTGCGTGTTTAAATGAAAATGGTCATTATATATTGCATTCCACTCGAGATATTTTTGAATATTGGGATAAATAAACGGAAGAGGTATAATATTAGTGATATTAAATTATGGAAATTGAGGTTAGGTCATATAGGTGTACGATGCCTAACCTAGTTGGTTAAGAATGATTTGATTGAGAATCTTACCATACAACCTTACCCAACTTGTGAATCTAGCATTCAAAGTAAAATGACCAAAGCTCTATTTACCGATGTAGGACTTTAGGCCATTGACTCATTAGAATTCATACATTCGAATGTGTGTGGTCTAATGAGTCAAACTGCTTGTAATGGCTATTCTTACTTTATTATCTTTAATGATGATTTGTCACGATATGGTTATGTTTATTTGATGAAACATAAATCAGAAACTTTTGAAAAGTTCAAGGAATTCTGAAATGAAGTAGAAAAGCAAACTGGTAAGTTCATCAAATATCTGCGATTGGATCGCGGTGGTGAATATATGAACTGTGAGTTTATTAATTATTTAAAAAATAATGGGATAATTACATAATATACTCCTCCGGGTATTCCACAGCATAATGAAGTGTCCGAAATGAGAAATTGGACTTTATTAAATATGGTTCGTTCTATATTGAGTTTCACAGATCTACCATATTACTTGTAAGATCATATTCTTTTAACCGCCAATCACCTGTTAAATAGAGTTCCTTCTAAAGTGGCTCCAATGACTCCATATCAGATATGGACTTGTAGGAAACCAAATCTTAATTATATTAGGATTCGGGGTTGTCGTGCATATGTCAGAGTGGTGGAGCAGGATAAACTCTTGCCTCGAGGGTAAAAGTTTAGGTTCGTTGGATATCCTTCGAATTCGAAAGGATATTTGTTCTATGATCTCAAGAATTGAAATATGTTTGTAGCTCATTTAGCCAAATTTCTAGAGGTAGAATTTTTAGAAGAAGGTGGAGATCATAAAAAGGTAGAACTTGATGAAGTTCAACCTACAGTCGGTTAACCATCAGAGGAACCAGAGACTCAAATAGATGAAGGACCTTCAACACACACACACTCTATAGTTCTATTAGGACATCGAGACCCCTTGAGCGTGTGAATTTGTTCCAAGACAATGGTCTCGATGTTCTTCTAATAGAGACATATCCATATACCTATAAAGAAGTTATGTTAGTCATCGATTCCGTGAAATGGAAGGAGGCCATGAAATCATAATTAAATTCTATGTATTAGAATCAAGTATGGGACTTGGATCCGCTTCCCGAAGGAATTGTTCCTATAGGTTGTAAATGGGTTTATAAACGAAAGTGAGGACATGATGGTAAATTTGAGACTTTCAAGGCCCGATTGGTTGCTAAAGGTTACACACATCGACCGAGCGTTGACTTTGATGAAATATTTTCACTAGTTGCGATGCTAAAATCTATTCAGGTTTTATTAGCTATCGATGTCTACCATGACTATGAGATTTGGTAAATGGATGTCAAAATAGCTTTTCTTGATGAAGAAATCTATATGAAATAGCCAGGGGGTTTTGTATCCAATCAAAACTCTGATATAATGTATAAGCTTAAGAAGTCCATTTATGGACTAAAACAAGCTTCAAGGAGTTGGAATCTTTGATTCGATGAGATAATCAGACTGTCTGGTTTCCTTGAGAATGAAAAAGAGTTGTGTATTTATAACAAGGTCAATGGGAGTATTGTTGTATTTTTGGTACTATATATGGATGACATTCTGATCATTGGGAATGATATAAGAATGATGCAGGGCATCAAATCTTACTTCTGTAAAAACTTCTCCATGAAAGACCTGGATGAAGCATCTTATATCTTGGGTATAAGACTCTATAGAGATAGAGAAATGAAGCTGATTAGGTTGTCTCAATCAACGTACATAGATAAGATCTTAGAACGGTATAGCTATAGTAACTGTAAGACACTGAATATATTGTTCAGACTTGGTATTCATCTTTCGAAGAAGATGTGTCCACAAACTGAAGATAAGAATATTAGAATGTCTAATCAACCTTATATTTCATGTTTAGGTAGCATCATGTATGTCATGTTATGTATGATGCATGATATTAGTTATACGATTAGTGTAACTAGTAGATATCAGTCTAATCCAGGTAACAACCATTGGATAGTCGTTGAACATATCCTAAAGTATCTTAAGGGTATAAAGGATAAGTTTTTAATTTATGGAGGAGGCAAACTCGAGGTTAATAGGTATACGAATTCAGATTTCCTATCGAATCTGGATGATAGAAATTCTACATTAGGATTCGTATTTACCCTTAACAGAGGTGCGGTTAGTTGAAAAAGTTCCAAGCAAGGGTCGACAGTTGATTCCACCAAAGAGGCGGAATACATTGCAACATCAAAGGATGCAAAAAAAAACTGTTTGGATTAGAAAATATATCATAGAATTGGAGTGGTCTTAAGCATCGAAAATTTATTTAGTTGTACTATGATAATAATGAGCCATTGCGCAAGCCATAAAACCCATAACACATCAAAAATCGAAACATATGGAATGAAAGTATCATATCATTTGAGAAATTATGTCACGAGGGGACGTTGTCGTGTGTAAGATTTCGAGTGAGGATAAGTTATATGATAAACATGTGGAAGAGAGGGGTATTAGATACATTCAAAATTGACACTAGAGGAAGTGGGAGGAATTATTAGAGTTGGTACTCATCGTGTCAATTGTTTATTGTATTCCCTATAAATACATATATGAATATTTTATTTTGAATAAAATAAACAGTTTCATCAATATATTTTCTTTTATATATGGTAAAAATGTAAAAGCCCATAAAATGATTAGTTATGATACAGTTATAAGAACGTCGAAATTTTCATTAAGTTGTATTATAACAGTATCATTTTCAAACTATTGCTAGTCAAGGTTACATTACTTGGTCAGTAAGTGAACCGGTAGAGACTGGTACATATCGTATAATGAAATTTGGATTCTAATGGTTTTCACTCAATAAACAATTAGTCTCGGGAGACTCATATAGACATGTAGGTGTTAATATTAGATGAAAACTGAACGACTCACCAAAGATTCTTAATAGATGGTACACTAACATCAATAAGAATCTTTACGAGTTGAGTAGCATAGTGTACCTCTAACTTGAGATACTACGGTGGATATATGAGTTATCCTCCACACTTTGATGACAATCATGTCACTGACCTTTTTAGGACCTCTGTCTTTTCGTTGGGTGTGGAATGATGATCGGGCTATCTGGCGAGTATCAAGATAGAATACATCTCTCTTGTATACAGGGCATATGTTTCCTTAACGTGTTTGCGATCTATTAAATTACAAGATAAGATTAAGTAGTTGGGCTCATCACAAATTACAACAAAATAAAAAAATTGACAAAAAATGCCTACTTTTCGAGCCAACTTCCATATAAAAAGAAATTGTTTCTTTTGTTTCATTTGGTTGAAAAACCCTAGCCACTCTCAAGCTAAAAAAATACACTCAAGTGATTAAAGACAAAAGAATCCATAACAAGAACAAGAGCTTGAAAAAAATATTGAAGATTGGATGTAATCTTTAATAATCTTTAACTTAGAAAAATTATTTTTATTGTTCTTGTTATTTATAAATGTTGTAGAGATTCATTTTCACTCTTAAAATTGGGGCTTTGTGTTTTGTATACTTGATTTTTGGATTAGATGTATGTCTGAAGTTAATTGAGTGATATTAGTGTAATATTATCTCAAAATTATCAGATGATTATTTGTTATCATTCTAGAGTGTTATGCCCACTCTTATAATACCTAGAATTGTTCATGGGTGCTTCATGTGTGGTGGCTTTGATTGTTATTGGATTAATTTCATGAAAATTAGAAATTTAACTTAATGAGTTTAGCTTAAATTGATTATCATATGAATATAGGCAATTAAAGTAAGTTAGACGTTTCTACATGACCATCAGATGAGACTGGTAGATAATTTAGTGTTCTAGATTAATAATCCATAACAATAACCCAATTGAATGAAAAATGCAATAATTCATTATTTGCGTGCTTAGGTGAAGTTACAACACTAGGTTCTTCATTCGAATAAGGTTTTTCCAAAGTTATTCATTTTCTGTTATTTAGGTCTTCAATTAATTAGTTTAATCAAATCTCTCTCACTCTATTGTATAGTTTTAGTCAAGTCGGTCTAGTTTTAGTATTATTAGGATCAATAATAAGTCATTATGGGTTCAACATCCATTTTTTATCACCATATTACTTGAGCAATGTGTGCGTTTGCGTGCTGTAATAAAATCACGATCATTAACTTTTAAAGGGTGTTATGCTAGCTCTTAAAATGAAGTCCTCCTGATAAATAATAAAAAAATATATAAATCATATTACAGTTAAAAATTGAAATTTTATTATATTTTAGACTAATTTTGGGCTAAATTTTATGATTCTAACTAGCCATCTGTCTTGACTATTTCAAGGAGTTGCTCGAAAAGATATAGATGTTAGGAAAGGGATATGATAGTTGGAGTTTGATACCTTTGGGAATCCAGCTAGTATGATCACCCGTGCTTTTCTCTTTCGCAAGTTCAGAGTTTTTGAAGGCTTCGTGATGGTACTCCTATATGAATTGGGTAGATAAAAGGAAGGATACATTTGTGTTTAGTAAACAGTATTAGACTGAGAATATAAGTTAGCTTATAAATCGGGTAACAAAAGTTAAAGCATAAATTTGCGTAATAAAATAATCTCTTGTTACGATATTATAATTTTGTGAGATTATAAACTAATTTATAAATTAACGTTAAATATATATTTCCTATAACGTTTAAACGTTAGTTTCTAACTTATAAATTCACAAAACTCTTCACCAAACGGTGTTTTATTGCTTGAATTTCTCAGTTCACGTAGCTGAGATGAATTTTCCAAATCCGAATAGACTAAAGTCACTGCTACCCAAATTTCTTTAGCAGTTGAGTAGTACAAATACGTTTCACTGACCTTTTCTAAATAAAAGAACGGGATAAAACTAAACATAATCTGAAAAGTTAAAATAAGACAGCTTGATAACAACATAATACAATTTTAACCCGAAATTCTGGTATGCACATGGACTAAAACTTCTAACCATATTCATTTTCGTTTATCAAAAAGCAAAAATTAAGGTCGTGTTTTGTTTGTAATTTGATCTGTAATGAGATGATAAAATTATATTTTAATTAAAATATATTTTTTAAGCGTTGTTTGATGTAGTATTTGGTGAGCTTCTAAGCCAGCGTATAAGCTAGTATTTAAATACTACACCAAAACACATAATTAACGCTAGTTTATACTCTCACAATACTCATAGTTTTTGTTCCACAACTTATAAATTAGCTTATACTCTCAGTACAATATTTTTTACCAAACTCAGTCTAAATGTTTGGTTAACGACAAAAAACTACCATGGCTAAATGTCATTTTTTTTAAAAAAAAAAAAAAAAAAACTGAATTTTACTAAGTTAAGATTTTCAACTTTTATTTATCATCAAAATATTAAAAAAAACGAGTTGCCAATAATTTTTAACATATATTTATAAATCACCATTTATGAATCATCATTTATGCATTATACTTTTTTAATAGTAAAATCAAATAAAATATAAATCAAATTTATACATCCATAATATGCTGGCAGTGGTTGTTTGATCACGTAATAGTATATATCTACCATTGATTAATACAATTATTTTCCATTTACAGGGGAAATCATAGATAGATTGTTGATGGTGATTTTTGATCCCGAGGAAGTTTGAAGTCCAAAAAGGGGTATAATGAGGTTTGCACTCGATAGATAATGAAGGCCCAAGGTCCTTGAAGGAGAAGAGGTTAGATAGGGGGTCCAAATCCAAAGTGCAGAGGAACACTCAAGGGAAAAGCCAGTTGACGAGGATAGGTTGAGATACCGACCCGACCTAAAGGAAATGTATCATATTCGACAATATTTGAGGACAGATAGAAGCCGACCCGAGGGGTCATAATTACCGACCCGACTCGGTTGAGGAAATTGGAAGAGGCATGACCAAACATCATTCACCTCGAGATGTGGATCGATGAGCAGAGCTGAGATCACAAGATATCTTATGCTTGAGAGCATATGACGTATGCCCTTCATGAATGTTTGGGCCTCTAGAAGGCTGATGTGACAGGAGTAAGTCAGCAACTTTCCTTAGTAGAGACTCTAATAGACAAATTAGTGTTGGGGTGGTTGAGTCACAGGTCGTCACGTTGGCAGAATGTGTAGCAGTAGATAAAATGTTAGAATTACGAGATTTTACAGGTAGAGGGTGGTTGAGTCAGAGGTCAGAGCTACTGTTAGTAAAGTGGTCAGGGAAAAGAAGCATGGGAAACAATGACAGAATGACATGGGTTGAAGTCGTGGTTTGGGGGAATAGTAGATTCTGAAGTCCATATAAAGGAATCGAAGACTCAATTTCAAGGGTTGGCTCTTTTATAAGCAATCTTGATATTTCACCACTTTTAAAGAGAGACTTGGAAACTTAGTGATAGAGAGAGAAAGCATGTCGGTTTTGACCCGAGCAAGTAATAAAATTCCCCCTCTTTACTCTTGTGGAAGTTGGTTAGAGCCACACTCCGCCGAACCACGTTAATCTCTTATTTTCTCTATGATTTTTATGTCTGCTTGCTAAGTTTCCTTTGTTTCACTGCTTGGGGGAGGTTTGTTCGAGGGGTTGAATTCTCAAATCACCATTGGAATAAAAAATAACCGTCTACAGTTGGCACCGTCTGTGGGGAGGAATAATTCACCCACGGTGTTGCCGCCCAGTGTTGGAGGTACATAGCATGGGGAAGGTCCACGAGCCTACAAGGCATTTGCAGCCTCAGGATGTGCCTAGCAATGGGAAAGGAAAAGCCCATGTGGCGCTGGCCATCCCATTTCGAACACGCCAAGCATAGCGCGGGGAAGGAAAGAAGACCTCCATGGTGTTTGCGAGGCTGGGGTTTTTCCTAGCATATGGACACCACTTATGGCGTTGGTCACCCCTCTGGTTGGTAGCTCGGTTAGTCAGGACGTCTGGATTGTAAGATTCAGAATTATTATTTTGGGTGATGAGCAGCATGACGTTGTTTCAGTTCCCTCGAAATTTTTGGGGTCAGTGTGGGGTGTGTGATACGTCACCCCATCATATTTTTTGTCTTGTTTTGTTTTTGCACAACCTGGTGTGGGATGCCACTACCAGTGCTCCTGAGGATGGTTGGAGGTTGAGAATCGTCCCTCCATAGGCTGTCTTGAAAATAATTTTGATGTCTCGGGACTGCATTCGTTCTGCCGAAGCCATATTGTTTGAATGGCACAAAGAGAGAACATTCTCCTATGGCCAAGTAATTATAGTTGCTCGGGGTCGGGTACGTCCCACTGAGGCCTTATTGTGTCTGTTGGCATGGGGTCGGAGTTTCTCCCACATTGTCTTGTATTGAATGGCATAAAGAGGGAACATTTCCTTGTGCCCACGTAATTATAGCGGCTCGAGGTCAGGTACGTCCTACCGAGGCATTATTGTGTCTATTGGCATGAGATCAAAGTTTCTACCTCATTGCCTTGTATTGAATGGCATAAGGAGGGACCATTCCCTTGTGCCCAAGAAATTATAGCGGCTCGGGGTCGGGTACGTCCCACTGAGGCCTTATTGTGTCTGTTGGCATGAAGTCAAAATTTCTACCACATTGCCTTGTATTGAATGGCATAATGGAGGAATATTCTCTTGTGGCCAAGTGATTACAACGGCTCAGGGTCGGGTAGGTCCCACCGAGGCCATATTGTGTTTGGTGGCATGGGGTCGGTGTTTCTCTTTCATGGCCTTGTATTGAATGGCAAAATGACGGAACATTCCCTTGTGGCCAAGTGATTACAACGGCTCGGTTCGGGTATGTCCCATCGAGGCCTTATTGTGTTTGGTGGCATGAGGTCAGAGTTTCTCCCTCATGGCATTGTATTGAATGGCACAATGAGAGAACATTATGTTATGGCCAAGTGATTACAACAGCTCGGGGTCAGGTATGTTCCACCGAGGCCTTATTGTGTCTATTGTGTACAGAGCATATGTATTCAATATGGAATTAGCAATCTGTTAAATCCATGGGCCCGTGGTACATTATAGAAGCGAGTTCTAAGTGTTATTAAGAGATTACTAATAGAAATGTCGACGTGATTATATCTATTGAGATTTGGCATTTATATCTATATCTCTGAAATAATCCGGATACCTGTGACGAATGGATTATAAATTTGCAATGACCTCGACCTGTATGGTTCAGTGATTTTATCCGTGTTCGTTATAATTTACAGGTGGGTAGATTGTGGACAGAAATTAGATTTCGTGATGGATATGCCTGAACCTAGAGAGTCTCACTAATGAAATATACTCGTAGAGCACTAGGGCAACTTTTATTAATAATATTGATTATTTATAAATCGTTTAACGGTTAAACGAAAGATACATGCAAAGGGACTTAATGGTCATTTCCTAATTAATATGTATTTGTATTTAATGAATGATTTTATTAAATACATATTAATTAAATGTCAAATTATGATATTTGACATATATTATTAATATATATGTATTTGGATTATTTAAAGTAAATATAATACATATATTTAAAATATTTATATTTAAATAATTATTTAATTATTTAATTGTTAAATAACTAAAGTAATTAAAAATATAAATATCTTATGTTATGATTAAGTTAGGAAATGTCTTAATGTGATTGGTTACACTTGTTAATATTCATTTAATGTTGTAGTGTACAACTTTAACAAGTCAACTAATGCTTATTATATTGAAACAAAAATAAAATATCTCGATATTATTTCCCTAAGTTTCGGCCAAACGGAATGGGAGTATATATTATTTTTGTCTCATTTTCTTTCATTAGGTTAAGTTATCAAATATAATTACAAAGAAAGTTTGGGAGAAAAGTTGAAGAACAAAAGAAAATCTTGAGCAAAAGTTGGATTTTTATAAGTTTTTTCTAACTTTCTTCAACTATAAAATTATTTCTATGATTCTTGGCTTCAACATGTGTTGCTTGTAATTTTCTCTACTCTTTAAGCATGTAATAAAACGGTTGAAAACTTGAATGAAAGATGCTAGCATGTATGTTAGTTAAAGTAAGCTTATAAATGGTTATTAAATTATCTTTTGGTTATTTGATCATCATGTTGCTATTTTAGAGTTGTTAAACCACTCATTGATGACCTATAATTTTTCTTGAGTTTTTTAAAAGTAGTGAGACTTGTTTGGTGTGGTAGAGACTTGATTGAAATATTGGATTTGTTTAATTTGGTGTAATTTGTTGAATTTGATGAATTTGTAAAATTAGGGTTTATACCCTTTTCAAATTTAGGGCTTTTCATATATGTGTTGTGTAATAATCTATATATGATTTACATTTAAGTTGGTATTGATTGGATTTGATCTTGACTTATTTAGAACAAGATTGGACTAAAATGCACAAATTGGGAACTTCTTGGCCTTCTCGGTAATTTTGGATTTTAGTGGGAATTATGTTGCAATTTGTGTTAAGATGTGTAAGACGTGTTTAAATCATTTTGGTAATGATTTAGAATCACTTAAAATTATATTTGACAATTTGAGGACTAAAATGATCAAAATACAAAGAATTAAAGGCTTCTCGGTAATTACACAAAAATATGATTTTTTGGTAAAAATTCAGATTTAAAGTATTGAGTAATTAAAATAAATAAGTTTATTTTAATTATCCAAGAAAAAGTTTTGAAATCGAAAAATTTTGATTTTCCGCGTTCCGCTGCGTTTACCCGGATTTGCCCTCTAAAAACCCCCAACAAAATGGTATCAGAGCGAGTCTGATTCTGAACACTAGATATGATTATGCCTTTAAATTCAATTTTTAATTTAATCTTTACTTTATGCATGCATGTGTTTATTTAATTTGATTAAATAAAGTAAAAGCAACTTTTGCGGAAAAATCCTTATTTGTAAATAAGGTTTTATTTTTAATATATATTTGATGCATGTTACTTGGTCCGTCTTGTCAATACCGCTTATGGATAAATAATCTACGACTATATCTGAGAACGTGCCAAAGCTGTGAGGATATAGCCGGTAGGAATTTATCTGTACCAGATATATTTTTGATATTAGGTAAATTCAAGCGAAATCGGAATCCTGAACGTGCCAAAGCTGTCAGGGTTACGCAAGTATCTTGAATTTATCATTGACAAGTTTAACCTTGATACGCCTCCTTGTGAACGCGCCAAAGCTGTCACAACGAGAAACGATCAGGACCGGAACCCAGGAGTCACTGGTGAGTGATTGACAATGAGTTGTCTACCTAATGAATATACGTAAGCGAGAACGTGTCAAAGCTGTGAGCTTTTCATGGGGTCCATCTTTCACTATTATATTTGATTTAATTATCGCATGTTTTGTATTCTATTTGGGGATTACAGTTTCGCATGAAATAGTGGGAGAGGCATTTTTAGATTAAAAATCCATGATCTATTCAATACTTTTGATATCATATGAAACTATTTTATCTACTAATCATTTATTCACTATCTATTTGATAGATCTGCGATGGCGGCACCTTCGAACAACCCCTTTACTCACATGCTTGATACGAATAAGCTTAAGGGCGCTGAGAACTTTGCGGACTGAGATATAGATTTAAGGATTGTCCTCGAATCCAAAAAGCCGGGATACATTTAGGAAGGTCCATTATCCCTTGCTATATCTGAAGATGCATCGCCAGAAGAGATTGAGACTTTATAGAAATAGAAAGATGATGATTTAAGGGTTAAATTATTCATTCTCAGTTCTCTGTCTTCTGAATTGAAGAGGTAATATTTTGAGATGCATGATGCTTATAGCATGATGACATAACTTCGTGAATCATTCATGAACCAGGAACAGGTCGTGGTTCATAGAGTAGCAATGAAATTGTTCCATTCTAAACTTGACGAGGGACAGGCTGTGAGCACACATGTGATTCATTTGATCGATTTGATCGAGCAATTGAGGCGCAGTGATTTCCCTCTCAATGATACTCTAGGACGGAGTGACATACTTGTTTCGCTCTCAGCGTCGTATCGCCAGTTTGTCATGTACTTCAATATGAACGGGATTCACTGCACTTACCGTGAGTTGTATATGATGCTTCTCACAGCGGAGGAGGATTTGAAGAAGGGAGTGCCGACTCGCCTTCCGAAACCCATTTCACTTTCTGCTTCTTCCCACTCCAAGTCGAAGGGAAATAAGAAGAAAAGTTCTAATATTCCTCCGCAGGCTAAGGTAGCGAAACCCAATAGAGTTTCTGAAGATAAATGCCATCACTACCAGAAGGTCAGGCATTGGAAGAGGAACTGTCCTGACTACCTTGCCCAATCAAAAGGGAAAAAGCATCGACATCAGATACTTTTATTTTTCCGGTTATTGATATCTCATTAGCTTGTGAACCTGTCACAACTAGTTGGATTTTAGATTCTGCTTGTCCTATTCACATTTGTAATTCGTTGCAGGTGCTGTCGGAAAGTAGACGGCTAAAATCTGGGGAGATGCAGTTACGATTCGGGAGTGGCGACTCTCTGGATACGGTTGCAGTATGCTTATGCAAGATTCCCCTACCCAGTGGGAGACTTTTGTTGAATGACTGCTTTTTTATGCCATGATGTGTGGCGAATATTATGTCATTTTTTGTATAATATAAATATTAAGAACCGTTCTTTATATTTATATGATAGAAATAATATTCAGATCCTATGTTTTCCTAATGAGCATGGTCATTAGATTTTGCATATCTCTCGAGATATTTTGAATATTGGAATTAATAAACGTAAATTATCTGAAATAAATAATACTGAACTTTGGCATATGAGGTTAGGTCATATAGGCGTGAAACGCCTAACCCAGTTGGTTAGGAATGGTTTGATTCTGGATCTCACCATTGAACCTTATCCAACATGTGAATCTTGTATTCTGGGTAAAATGACCAAAGCCCCATTTTTGGGTGTTGGATACCGAGCCACTGACTTATTGGAACTCGTACATTCTGATGTATGTGGTCCTATGTGTCAGACCACACAGAGTGGTTTTTCATACTTCATTACCTTTACTGATGATGTGTCACTGTACGGTTATGTTTATCTGATGAAACATAAATCGGAAACCTTTGAAAAGTTCAAAGAATTCCGAAACGAAGTAGAAAAATAAACTGGACAATATATTAAATGCCTTCCAAATAATCGAGGCAGTGAATATATGAGTGGAGAGTTCACTAATTATTTAAAGGATAATGAGATTCTCGCTCAATATACTCCTCCTAGTACTCCACAACATAATGGAGTGTTAGAGAGGAGAAATCAGACATTATTGGATATGGTCTGATTTATGTTGAGTTTTACAGATTTGTCATATTACTTATGGGGTTATGCTCTTTTAACTACCGCACATCTTTTTAATAAGATTCCTTCCAAAGATATTCCTACGACTCATTATGAGATATGGACCGATAGGAAACCGAATCTTAATTATATTAAGGTTTGGGGTTGTCTTGCATACGTTAGAGCGGATCAGAAGAATAAGCTTTTGCCTTGAGGGTAAAAGTTTAGGTTTGTTGGATATCCTTCAAATACGAAATGATATTTGTTCTATGATACTGAGCAACGAAATGTGTTCGTAGTTCACTTCGTAAAATTTCTAGAGATAAAATTTTTGTCTGAAGGTGGTGATCATAGATAGGTTGAACTTGATGAAGTACAACTTGAGACGAACGAACCAACAGAGGAACTTGAGGTTCAAATAGATGAAGAACCTTCAACACACTGTTGAGTTCTAATATAGGTCCCAAGATCATGAAATCAAGCATAAAATTCGCATGAATACATCAAAGGAATAAGGCGGAATTCATACTCACATTGAATGGTTTGATGCTAGGAAGAACAAGACCCATTTTGCTCCTTGTTGAAGCTCGGTTTTGACCTCCAAAAATAGTAGGGACTGCTCGGTGGGGGGCTGTTTTGATGCTCCAAAATCGGCCATGGAAGACCATCATTGAAGCTCCAAGCTTCAAGCTTCAATAACAAATCCAAGCTCATAAATTTGTTTCCCTATCACCTTTGTATCACTCATGGTGTGCTAGCACTAAGTCTTCTTCCTTGCTTCCCCTTGATTCGGTCAAACCAGAAACATTTAGAGGAAGAAACGGTTCCAAAACCGTGAAGGAGAGGAAGAAGAAAAGAGAGGGAGAAGGAGAGAAAGAGAGGGAAAGGGTTTTCACGTGAAACCGTGAATGAGAGAGATAGGAGAGTTACCAAAAATAAAAAAATTGTAAAAGGGTTTATATAATTTCCAAAATATATAATAAACCATTTACCTTTTTCTATTTCAAAACAACAAAGCATTAAATGCTTGTCAATCACCACAAATCAACTTTAAATCAACACTCAAATGTCACATCACTCAAAGTGACATGTGATTTGACGTTTGATGTGACTTGCGATTTGACGCTTGACGTGACTTGCGTGCCGTACTCGAATTCGAAATACGAATGCGCTCGCAAACACGTTCGGGCTCGGGTTCGCTAATTCCAAATTAACGAATTTTCCGTTGCGTCGTAATTAAATGATTACGCCTAGCGAAATCACTATTCACGTCGCTAATGAATTAATTCTAAATTAATTCGTTCGCCCGAATTAAAATCTAATTTTAATTCCGCGTCGAAATCCAATTTCTAATAATATATCAAATATTATTTTATCGATTAATTCCAAATTAATCGTTCTCTCTCTTTAATTAATATTTTATCCCAGATAAAATATCTCCTCCGTGATTAATCCCAAATTAATTTTCTCTCTCTTCTAATTAATCCCAGATTAATAAGTGCGAGTTATACGTCATCGGTGAATCTTTGGGAAGCGACCCATAGATCTCCGGATATGTTGGCAGTAAATACGGTCGTCGGACTATCCGAACACGTAAGTACCACCTCGTACTACGTTTATACCGATTTACAAGACAAGGTTGGCTTGTAGCAAAGCGCCATGCCTACCCAATTCTCCAGAAATATTCTTACAGGAATATATAGATCTGTATCAAGCGTAGTATAACCGTAGTATTGCGTATATCAGCCCAGTATCGGATAGTCACGTGCTAGGGCTGGGGCTGGAAAAGTGTCTGCCCCGTCCGAAGCACATGTCGGATATCTGGTAACTAGTCTCCATAATCGGATATACAACCTTGTCATAATATCCCGATGGCCGGCCACACTTAAGAGCACTAATACCGTATCCTGCGTGACATCATCTCCACTATGACTGGAGTGATACTTCCGTCTTGACATCACACCCAATACACTACACTACGACTCTCTGATAAACCCAGAAGTGGTGTACGCAGAACCGGTTAAAGCCATGTACAACCAAGACCAAAGTCTACCGATTATCGCAAGTATTAGCGATGTAAGTCTCAGGTTAAGACTATACACACCTACCTTGATTTCGGCCTCCCATAGACAGATAGTCATAATACCAATGGGATTCCGAGGGGTCTATCCAGAGCGAAGCTGTTTCCCGTACTCGGTGAAACACGACCTCCTATCGCACTTGCATAAGTATCCGATACTTATATATATGAGAACTATGTCGTTGTGCCCTCACAACGCACACAAGTGCAATACTAGCCTATTCCGCATTATCGATGTCCAGTCTCGATAATACTCCGGCTAGGGATATTTAATGATTAAACCTTCGGGGACTGATACTGTCTCATATCATTCTCAGTCCAGGAACTAATCATAGGGACCTCTCTTCATTTATATATCTATGGTGATCTAATCACAAATGATGAGAGTGCAATTTCCTTGTCACATAGTTAATTTGCTACAACAACACAATGATCAGTGCAAATAGTGACGCTATGGGTCATTTTGTCCAACAATCTCCCACTTGGCACATAGCCAGTCACTCAAGTGTCCTACACCCGAACTATGTACGGTTGGCTCAAACTACTGAGAAATGCATTCGTCAGCGGATTTGCATGATTATCATCTTGATGCGATTTATTCGATCATCACATCGCCACGATATATGATCCGAATGAATCAGATGAGTATCTAAGTATGTATCTGGATCGTTGATGAGACCATTAATTCTTTAGCATGTGCTGACGCCTAGCTCAGCTGCTAACAGAACTATATCTAATCTAATTAGATTTGTATCGACCCAAATGACTTCTATTGCTTGCTGCTCAGCTGCAAGCAACAACCCGTATTTGTTTTTTATTCGGTAACAGTATTTACTGGAAAGATTTCCAGCTCACTGTACCGTTATTCAAACTATATAGTACCGTTTGCGACTTTTAGTCGTCTTTATCGTTATAGGAAACTTGCTACAGTGACCCCAGTCACTTCAAGTTCTCCTTCTCCATAGACTAAGACAGCATCCTTAGTTCTCTAAGATACTAACGGATGTTCTTAACATCAATCCAGTGACTATCACTCGGATTGGCCTGTTTGTGAATCCATATGCTCAAAACGTATGATACACCAGGTCTCGTACATTTTTCAATGTACGGTTTCTAGGAGAGTATTGCGAAAGCCAAGCTTTCGCCGATATTTATTTTATGGGAATATCATTTCCAAGAAATGATGTATTATCATTATTTTATAGGACAGCCACTATCAGTGCTCTCCCACTAACCTTCTATATATACACTAGAATTATTTCGTTTTGAATTAAATCATACATCATTATGATTATATCAAAACGATAATTCCAAGAACCTAATGCTTGCTTCAATCCAATCATGGATCGAATAATCTGCATTATCCAAATGGATTTACCGTGGCAACAGGTAAAAGTTGAATCGTAATCAACACAATGTTGATAACGATACCTTTCCGTTAAAGCCTAGCTTTATACGTTGGTATGTTGTCATCCATGTATGTCTTCCTAGAAGACATATAGTACCAATAGGCACAATGCCTTTGTGGTACATCAACTAGTATCCAAACTGGTTGATATACATGGAATCCATTCGGATTACATACATGACACTTTGCCATAATTAGGGAGTTGATACCTTGTATCACTTCCTCATACGTAGTCAGTTAGTATTCCTCAATAAGATATACATCTTTATGAGGTGCGATCAGAAACCCATACCCCAGGTTGTTTTCTGACTCTATCCGACCTACGCGGTTCTTGTGTATTCGAATATTAATGGTAATAGTCTCATCCTGGATGAACTATTCATGTTCCATTAAGATTCAGTGCCTTGAACAGTATTACTACTCGATTTCCATCGACTACTGATTCCTCCCACTTACCTCCCACACTGCATATCGGTATTCCTTTCAGGAAAACCGTATGGTGAGTAACAATCTAATTGTTCTCTTGTGAGATGTATAAGTACAATACTTATGGTATCCCTAGGATAACCTACATTTGGCACTTATCCTATTTGGGTTTTAGTTTGGTATCATCCAAACATATGCCTATCATACCCAAATTATCAGGAATGAGAAACCGGTTTCTTTCCCGTTCATATCTAATATGATATCTGTTAAACAGATTATTATGGAACCTTATTCAAAATAAGTTCTTGCACTGTTTAAAGCTTATCCGTTGAAGGAAATGGTAGCTCAGAGCGACTCGTGATTAACCTTATTATGTCTAACAAAATTCGTTAATCCGTTCGGACACACCGTCAAACTGACGTATTCCGAGAGGAGTCTTTATTTGAAAGAATACTATACTCTTTCATAAAAACTAGAAACGTATTGCTTAAGTATTTTCCATTACAGTCTTACCACTGACGGTTTAATACTTTAGCCGATCTGTTTTTCTATTTCGTGTCGAAACTCTAAAAGTTTCCGATTTGTGTTTCAAAAGAAACACATAACCATACGCGATGCCACATCCGTACAGGTCACGAAATATTCATATCCATATCTAGCCTAGCTAGACATGGGCCCACTTGCTTCACTATGAAGTAGGGCTAACAGATCGGTGGCATTTACACTTTTAACCAAGTAAATAGTATTTTAGGCACTTTGCCCAAATAGACTAGATTCGTAGACTTTATTTGAATGGAATCAAATCAGTCTTAGTACCCCGCTCTTCAAAAGTGCGGATATACGATTCTTGTTTAGTAGTGTCCCCCTGACAACTATGCCACAATTAAGTTTCTTAACTGATCAAATCAGTTTGAGCTATTTATTTGTCATGTTATATAATTGAGATATCATTTATATTCAAAATATAAATTCTGTTATTCACATCTAATGTGTTTATCTCAATATCATCTTTATATAATGAAACACTTTAGTGTTCTAGAATATAAAGGTACACCCGCAGCGGGTTATACGCGATATAGAGATAATATTTCTAGTCAAACTAGCTACATTATAACAGTTTCTAAATTTAAGTACTAACCCGAAGGTAGTTCCTAAATTCAGATATCTACGGTTAAAACAGCGACTTTCGTCCCGTTTTCAATTCGCAGATAAATCTCAATTGAAGTCAGTATCATGTTCAAAATAGATTCTGAACATCAATATATATATTTTATGTACCACACTAAGTATCTAAAATCCAATTTTAATACTTGCTGTGAACATAATTATGATAAACATAATGGATTAAGCACTTAAGTTATCATTACATGATCTTCCAAAGATTATGCTCTATTATTTGCTTAACTCCAGGCTTAGGCATAATACGTTATTTTATCAAATAAAATAAGTTATTATTTTTCCAGGACCATCCTGAAATTTATTCCCAATTTGAAAAATAAAACCGTTTAAATACATTTTCGCCCAGGATTATGTCTTAAACATTAATCTTTCATTTTTATATCTTGATTCTAATAGTCCAACTATTTAATCAACGATTGTGGTACTATTTATTATAATGATTATAATAGTCCAACTATATAATCAAATATAATCTAAATTAATTAACCTCAATTACATTGATTACTATAGTCCAACTATAAAATCAACTGTAAACTGAAATTAATTAATTCAATATATTGATTAATATAATCCAATTATATATAATCAAATATAATACAGTCAACTGTTTATAAAAACAAAATTTAAATATTAGTCCAACTAACATTTAATCTAACGACGAAATAATTTGAATGAGCGCGTATGGCGAGTAATTGAACGAGGATTGCAAATTCAATTCTTGCCTCCCACTATTTTTCGGCGAGCCTCTAACCCTCTGTCGAGTACTCGGGAACCGTGTTTCCTAGTGGGCTAGGATCCCGTTAAATATCACACAATCTTGACTTTGGCCAACAAATTGTATGATAATTAACTAGGTAGATCTCGAAGATCAATTGGATCTCATCCAATTCCTAGATCCAGTAGGCGGATATCCAAATCCTAAACATATATCTTATATATGCCAATACATCCAATGTATTACCTAACCTTTTTCCTCTGAATCAACTAAGCCTTGGCTTTGGCACAACAAACCTAGTGATCCCAGTCAAGTGTGACCCATTGACCATGGAAAGCTTCGTAATCAATGTCGATGGACAAGAAGTGGTCTTGACTTTGGCCAACAAACCACAACTTGGACAACACCGATATGGAACAAAGCTCTCGTGATTCAAACACATCTTCGACGGACAAAGGGCTTGACTTTGGCCAACAACCCAATGCCAATCTCGGATCTTGAGTGAGAATCACTCAATGGAAGGAAAAACACTTGATATTGAGCGAGGGTTTTTCGCGTGCAAATTAGCTACCAATTTATTATCTTTATTAAGGTCTCATCATCATACACCCTTAAACATGCATTCTAAACACATAATAAAGCGCATATGAAATAAAATAATAATGATATGCGGATGGATACTTTACATTGATCCTAGATCAAATCTCTCATTTTCTCTCTCTAAAGCTAGCACATGTATTTACTTCTACCTACCCGTTACACTACACTTCTAAAGAAACCTCATTTACATTGAGGGGAATAGGTGGGAAGAGAATACAAAGAGATAGAAGGTGATAAGGCTGGACACGCAGGTCCAATTAATAAATCAAATTTATTACAATTTCCAAAATTATCCCACCCGACTATATCCATCTGATATACATTATTCATGCATCGCAACCATGTATTCATACAAGCATGTTATCAATCAATCTAATCCAATTAATTAATCTGATAATTAGTGATCATCCAATGTTCAAATAACGATTTGATTTTTGCTCGAGTCAAACTCGTTTTGCGAATAAGTACTCAAAGTACGAATTCTTGAATTAAATTAAACTACATAATTAAATCCAATTTAATACGCATTTAATTCTAATTCACTATTTAATTCCAAATTAAATATTACACTTTTATTAACGAACCTTTACGACTTAAATTCCAAATTTAATCGCAACGGGTCTCAAAGCCCGATTAACATCTAATGTTTATTTAATTAAAGTCCAATGGGCTTTTAATTAATTTCTATAAGGCGTGGACTTTTGGTCAACTCGGGTCAAACCGAACAACCAAAATCCAATCCGGGAGTTACCCATAAGCCCAGAAATCAATTTTGGCCCATTAGGCCCAATTAAATATTAAGGTCCATTAAGTCATAATTGGACTTTATGGATGCGGTTTTAGCCCAATTGGATCCAACCAAATTTGCCTAAACTCAACTTTGTACAACAAAGCCCAAAAGCCCAATCACAACCTTAAAGGCCCAATTTCCAAAAAATAAGCCCAATTAATTAACTTATAAAATTCTAAATTCCATAATTAATTAACCTAAGTGTAATACACAATTAACCACCCAATTAATATTTCTAAAACATCAATTAGCATACTTAATCATGCATTTTAACATTAAATAGTGTCCAACACAATTTATTAAAATCAAACCCAATTTACATGCTTTTGTTCTCGGCAATTAGGGGTTTTTCCAATCCGATTCGGTTTCAATCCAATCGAATCCACAATCATCATTTCCCAAATCAATTCAATTCATCCAATGAATTAAAATCAAAAACACAATGAATTTCAAATTCAATTGAATTCGGCCAAGCCACTTTTATTTGGGAAAAATGTTCCAAATCAAAATTCAATCAAATTGAACTTCAAAACAACATTACCCAATTGTTTTAAGTCATCCAATGATCAAACAAACAAAATCACCAAGAAATTTAGGGTTCTTTAATTTCGGCCAACATAAGCAATTTGGGGAAATTTGTTCCAAACACAATTTCAACAAATTGATCCAATCAATCTTAAATTAAACATACTTTAGCGCATTCTCATTCATCAAATTTCACAAAATATGCTCAAAATCAAGTTTACCAAATTTGTCACTATATGCCAACATAAAAAATTGGGGAAATTTGTTCCAAACACATATTTCTTCAAATTGATCCAATCAATCATTATTTCAACAACATTTAAGCATACTTAATCAATCATTTAATAATCAAATCATGCTTCAATTGATTTTACCCAATTTGTCATGCCCAAAATTTAGGGAAAATTGAATCCAATCCAATTTCATGAAATTGATCATACACAACTTCAATTCAACCTCATTCAAGCATACTTCATCAAACAATTCAACCAAATCATTCCTAAATCGAGTTTACCCATTTTAACCCTAACTTTTTCATGCTTGATCAAAGCTCAAGATACCATTGTTGAGTTCTAATATAGGTCCCAAGATCATGAAATCAAGCATAAAATTCGCATGACTACATCAAAGGAATAAGGCGGAATTCATACTCACATTGAATGGTTTGATGCTAGGAAGAACAAGACCCATTTTGCTCCTTGTTGAAGCTCGGTTTTGACCTCCAAAAATAGTAGGGACTGCTCGGGGGGGGCTGTTTTGATGCTCCAAAATCGGCCATGGAAGACCACCATTGAAGCTCCAAGCTTCAAGCTTCAATAACAAATCCAAGCTCATAAATTTGTTTCCCTATCACCTTTGTATCACTCATGGTGTGCTAGCACTAAGTCTTCTTCCTTGCTTCCCCTTGAGTCGGTCAAACCAGAAACATTTAGAGGAAGAAACGGTTCCAAACCGTGAAGGAGAGGAAGAAGAAAAGAGAGGGAGAAGGAGAGAGAAAGAGAGGGAAGGGTTTTCACGTGAAACCGTGAATGAGAGGAGATAGAGAGTTACCAAAATAAAAAATTGTAAAAGGGTTTATATAATTTCCAAAATATATAATAAACCATTTACCTTTTTCTATTTCAAAAAACAAAGCATTAAATGCTTGTCAATCACACAAATCAACTTATATCAATCACTCAAATGTCACATCACTCAAAGTGACATGTGATTTGACGTTTGATGTGACTTGCGATTTGACGCTTGACGTGACTTGCGTGCCGTACTCGAATTCGAAATACGAATGTGCTCGCAAACACGCTCGGGCTCGGGTTCGCTAATTCCAAATTAACGAATTTTCCGTTGCGTCGTAATTAAATGATTACGCCTAGCGAAATCACTATTCACGTCGCTAACGAATTAATTCTAAATTAATTCGTTCGCCCGAATTAAAATCTAATTTTAATTCCGCGTCGAAATCCAATTTCTAATAATATATCAAAATATTATTTTATCGATTAATTCCAAATTAATCGTTCTCTCTCTTTAATTAATATTTTATCCCAGATAAAATATCTCCGTGATTAATCCCAGATTAATTTTCTCTCTCTTCTAATTAATCCCAGATTAATTAAGTGCGAGTTATACGTCATCGGTGAATCTTCGGGAAGCGACCCATGAGATCTCCGGATATGTTGGCAGTAAATACGGTCGTCGGACTATCCGAACACGTAAGTACCTCGTACTACGTTTATACCGATTTACAAGACAAGGTTGGCTTCTAGCAAAGCGCCATGCCTACCCAATTCTCCAGAAATATTCTTACAGGAATATATAGATCTGTATCAAGCGTAGTATACCGTAGTATTGCGTATATCAGCCAAGTATCGGATAGTCACGTGCTAGGGCTGGGGCTGGATAAGTGTATGCCCCGTCCGAAGCACATGTCGGATATCTGGTAACTAGTCTCTATAATCGGATATACATGACCTTGTCATAATATCCCGATGGCCGGCCAGCACTTAAGAGCACTAATACCGTATCCTGCGTGACATCATCTCCACTATGACTGGAGTGATACTTCCGTCTTGACATCACACCCAATACACTACGACTCTCTGATAAACCCAGAAGTGGTGTACGCAGAACCGGTTAAAGCCCTGTACCACCAAGACCAAAGTCTACCGATTATCGCAAGTATTAGCGATGTAAGCCTCAGGTTAAGACTATACACACCTACCTTGATTTCGGCCTCCAATAGACACATATTCATAATACCAATGGGATTCCGAGGGGTCTATCCAGAGCAAAGCTGTTTCCCGTACCATCGGTGAAACACGACCTCCTATCGCACTTGCATAAGTATCCGATACTTATATATATGAGAACTATGTCGTTGTGCCCTCACAACGCACACAAGTGCAATACTAGCCTATTCCGCATTATCGATGTCCAGTCTCGATAATACTCCGGCTAGGGATATTTAATGATTAAACCTTCGGGGACTGATACTGTCTCATATCATTCTCAGTCCAGGAACTAATCATAGGGACATCTCTTCATTTATATATCTATGGTGATCTAATCACAAATGATGAGAGTGCAATTTCCTTGTCACATAGTTAATTTGCTACAACAACACAATGATCTGTGCAAATAGTGACGCTATGGGTCATTTTGTCCAACACACACACACTCTGTAGGTCACAAAGGGTATCTAGACCTTTTGAACGCTTGTATTTGATACAAGAAAATAGTCTTGATGTTCTCTTAGTTGAAGAGACTGACCATTTTACCTATAGAGAATCGATGTTGCACATCGACTCCGTGAAGTGGTAAGACGCCATGAAACCCGAGTTAGACTCAATGCATGAGAATCAAGTTTGGGACTTGGTTCCGCTTCCTGAAGGAATTGTTCATATCGGTTGTAAATGGATTTACTAAAGAAAGCACGGTCTGACGGAAATGTTGAAACCTTTAAGGCCCGACTGGTAGCTAAAGGTTACTCGCAGCGACCTGGTGTCAACTACGATAAAACTTTTTCACAAGTTACGATGCTAAAGTCTATAAGGATTTTATTGCTGCTTACCATGATTACGAGATTTGGCAAATATATGTCCAAACGGCTTTTCTAAATAGATTTCTTGATGAATAAATCTATATGGAACAACCAGAAAGTTGTGCATCTAGCGAGAACTCGGGCATGGTATGTAAGCTTAAGAAGTCCATTTATGGACGTAAACATGCTTTATGAAGTTGGAATCGTCGATTCGACGAGATAATCAAATTGTCTGGTTTTCTCAAGAATTCGGAAGAATCATGTGTATATAAGAAAGCCAGTGGGAGTATGGTGGTATTTTTAATTCTTTATGTTGATGACACCCTGATCATTGGTAATGATATCGGGATGATGCAAGGCGTCAAAGCTTACCTTTGTAAGAATTTCTCTATAAAGAACTTGGGTGAAGCTTCTTATGTTTTAGGCATAAAACTCTATAAAGATATAGAAAGAAAGCTTATTGGGTTATCTCAATCAACATACATAGATAATATCTTAGAATGGTATAATTTTGGTAACTGTAAGACAGAAAACATACCATTCAGACATGGCTTACATCTTTCAAAGAAGATGTGTCCACAAACAGAAGCTGAGAATATTAGAATGTCTAATCAGCCTTATGTTTCGTGTTTGGGCAACATCATGTATGTCATGTTATATACTAGACCTGATATCAGCTTCGCAGTTATTGTGACTAGCAGATATCAGTCCAATCCATGAAATGACCATTGGATGGCCATTAAACATATCCTCAAGTATTTTAAAGGTACTAAGGATAAGTTTATAATATATGGAGGAAATAAACTGCAAGTTAATGGGTATACAGATTCCGATTTTCAATCGGATCATGATGATAGAAAGTCTACATCAGGATTTGTCTTTACCCCTAACGGAAGTGCAGTTTGTTGGAAGAGTTCATAACAGGGGTCAACAGCTGATTCCACCACAGAGGCGGAATATATTGTAGCTTCTGAAGCTGCAAAGGAAGCTGTATGTGTTAGGAACTTTATCACAGAATTTGGAGTACTCCCAAGTATCGAGAATCTGATTCTGTTATACTATGATAATACTGGAGCCATTGCGCAAAAAAAGGAACCAAGGGCGCATCAGAAGTCGAAGCATGTGGAACGTAGGTACCACATTATTCGAGAGATTGTGTCGTGGTGGGACATTGTCGTGTGCAAGGTACCGAGTGAAGATTGCCCGATTACCAAGGCCATTCCTCCGAAGTTATTTGATAAACATTTGGAGTCGATGGGTATTAGATACAATCGATATTGGCACTAGAGCAAGTGTGGGAATTTGTTAGGGTTGGTGCTCGGAGCGCTAATTTTCTTGTGTATTTCCCTGTAAATACTTATGTAACATTTTATTATGAATAGAATAAATAGTTTCTTTTTTAATATTTCTTTATATATGGTAAAGACGTAATTGACTTTAGAATGATTAGTTATGATACTATTGCAAAAGTGTCGCAACTAACATTGAGTTGTATCATGACGTTGTCAATCTTAAACTGTTCCTGGTCAAGGTTTATACTACATGGTCAGTAAAGTAAACCCGTTGAGACTGGTATATCTCGTATACTGGAATCTTGTATTCCAATGGTTTCTCAATGAACCATGAGTCTTGGAGGCTCGTATAGACCTGTAGGTGTTTATACCGGATAAACACTAAACGACTCACTGAAGATTCTTAATAGATGCTACAACAACGTCAATAAGAATCTTCTCGGGCTAAGTAGCAGAGTGATTCTTTGACTTGAGATACCACTATAGATATATGAGAAATCATCCATACTTTGATGGCATTCACGTCACCGATCTATTTAGATCAGACCTCCGCATGTTCGTTGGGTGTGGATTGATCCTCAAGATATCTTGTATGTGTCAAGATAGAATCTGTCAGTTCTGTGTACAGAGCATAGGTATTCAATATGGAATTAGCAATCTGTTAAATCTATTGGCCTGTGGTACACTATAGAAGCGAGTTCTAAGTGTTATTAAGAGATTGCTAATAGAAACGTCGACGTGATTATATCTATAGAGATTTGACGCTTATATCTATATCTCTGGAATAATCTGGATACATGTGAGGAGGGATTGTAAGTATGCAATGATCTCGTCCTGTAAGGTTCAGTGAGTATATATGTGTTCGTCATAATTTACTGGTGGGTAGATTATGGACCTGAAATTGGATTTCGTGACGGATACGCCTGAACCTAGAGTCTCACTAATGAAATATACTCGTAGAGCACTATGGCAACTTTTATGAATAATATTGATTATTTATAAATCGTTTAACGGTTAAACGAAAGATACATGCAAATGGACCTAATGGTCATTTCCTAATTAATGTGTATTTGTATTTAATGAATGATTTTATTAAATACACATTAATTAGATGTCAAATTCTGATATTTGACATATATCATTAATATATATGTATTTAGATTATTTAAAGTAAATATAATACATATATTTAAATAATTATTTAATTATTAAATAATTAAAGTAATTAAAAATATAAATATCTTATGATGTGATTAAGTTAGGAAATGGCTTAATATGATTGGTTACACTTGTTAATATTCATTTAATGTTGCAGTGTACAACTTTAACAACTCAACTAATGCTTATTATATTGAAATAAAAAAAATATCTAGATATTATTCCCCTAAATTTCGGCCAAATGAAATGGGAGTATATATTATTTTTGTTTCATTTTCTTTCATTAGGTTAAGTTACCAAATATTATTATAAAGAAAGTTTGAGAGAAAAGTTGATGAACAAAGGAAAACCTTGAGCAAAAATTGGATTTTTGTAAGTTTTTTCTAACTTTCTTCAACTAGAAAATTATTTCTATGATTCTTGGCTTCAACATGTGTTGCTTGGAGTTTTCTTTACTCTTTAAGCATGTAATAAAATAGTTGGAAACTTGAATGAAAGATGATATCATGTATGTTAATTAAAGTAAGCTTATAAATGGTTATTAAGCTCTCTTTTGGTTATTTGATAATCATATTGTCATTCTAGAGTTGTTAGGTCACTCATTGATGACATAAAATTGTTCTTGAGTTGTTTCAAAGCGTGTGAGATTTGTTTGATGTGGTAGAGACTTGATTAAAATGTTGGATTTGTTTAATTTGGTGTAATTTGTTCAATTTGATGAATTTATAAAATTAGGGTTTATACCCTTTCCAAATTTGGGGCTTTTCATATATGTGTTGTGTAATGATGTATATATGATGTACATTTAATTTAGTGTTGATTGGATTTGATCTTGACTTGTTTTGAACAAGATTGGACTAAAATGCACAAATTGGGAACTTATTGGCTTCTCGGTAATTTTGGATTTTAGTGGAAATTTTGTTGCAATTTGTGTTATGATGTGTAAGACGTGTTTAAATCATTTTGGTAATGATTTAGAATCACTTAAAATTATATTTGACAATTTGAGGACAAAAATTATCAAAATACAAAGAATTAAGGGCTTCTCGGTAATTACATAAAAATATGATTTTTGGATAAAATTCAGATTTAAAGTATTGAGTAATTAAAATAAATAAGTTTATTTTAATTGTCCAAGAAAAATTTTTGAAATCGAAAAATTTTGATTTTCCGCGTTTCGCTATATTTACCTGGATTTCCTCCCTAAAAACCCCAACACTTTTTGTATTTTGTGGCATGAGGTCGGAGTTTCTCCCTAATGGCCTTGTATTTAATGGTATAATTAGTGTACATTCCTTTGTGGCCAAGTAAATACAGCGACTCGAGGTCGGGTACGTCTCACTGAGGTCTTGTTATGTCTGTTGACATGGGGTCAGAGGTTCTCCCCAATGGCCTTGTATTGAATGGCACAAGGAGCGAACATTCCATTGTGGCCAAATGATTACAGTGGCTCGAGATTGGGTACGTCCCACCGAGGCCTTATTGTGTCTGTTGGCATGGGGTCAAAGTTTATCCCCCATGACATTATATTGAATGGCACAATGAGGAAACATTATTTTGCAGCCAACAGGTTACAACAGCTCGGGGTCAGGTACGTCCCACCGAGCCTAGATTCTCTCGTCGACACGGGTCAAAATTTCTCCCCCAATGCCTAGTCTGAAACCAGGTCAGTTTGGAAGTATTGAAGATGGTCGGGCATGCGATGCTCAATATTGAGATCTATTTAAAATGTTCAGAATATTCTAAGTATATAGAGAATATCAGGAGGTCAGATTTGCGGTATAATGCGCTCAAACCTTAATGTTCATGCTTGTGGCATGGGCCCTTGGGGGAATGAAAGAAGTTAATCTGATTCAATTTACCAAGTATTGATTAATGTTTATTGGCTCAGCATGTTCAAGTGAAGTAAAAGTTTCCATGGATCAGGTCTTTGTTCAGTGTGTGCTTAAGTATGGAAGAATACGCGAATGTTCAAAAGTGATTTCATTAAAGTTGTGAACATTGGGCCCCCTCGGAGTTACCCATATATATATATATATATATAATATGAAGAAAAGAATAGAAAATACATGCAAGTTATGCGGAGGGCCCTAGTGCATCTTTATGAGGGTTGCGGCAGATGATGAGGGGACTGGATCCCCACAGATTGGAGGTACCACAGACACAGGGACAGGGTCAATGATGGCCTCAGATTCTTCTAGGATAGAGCCAGAGGATTCTTCTTTAGACATCTCGCCATTAGCCGCCCTAAAAACCTTATTGAGCATCTCCAGGTTTGGGCCGGGTTGCAACATCTCAAACATCTCTATAGATTCATGCAACTCTTCAATTTTGGCTTTCAACTTAGCGGCTTCCAGGCGGCGGGCAGCTCGACATGTAAGCTCTTCTTGGGACTTGACAACCTCATCCCGAGCCTTTTTCAGCTCATTCACAGTTTTCTCAAATCATTTTTTTTCTTTTGAAGCTTCCTCTCGGCTGTGACGGCTCTGGCTTGTTGAAGCTTATATTTAGTTGCCTTCAGGGAAGCCTCGTCTCTTTACCTTTTGGTGATCTCAAAAGCTCGGCGAAGGGAGGCAGCCTCGGCCCGAGCTTCATCTTTTTCTTTCGTCACGGCCTCAGTAGGTTGTTTGAGGCCCCAAACTTCTACCTTTGCCTCGTCCAGCTTCCTTGACAGTTCTGTCTCCTTCTCGGTGGTTTTGACTCCAAGGGGGTAGAATGGGGTTTGCACTTGACAGATAATGGAGGCCCAATGTCCTTGAAGATATAGAGGTCAAATAGGAGGCCCGAGCCCAAAGTGCAAAGGAACACCTGAGAGAAGAGCTTGTTGACGAGGCTAGGTTGGATACCGAGCCGACCTAAAGGAAATGTATTAGATTCGACGGCATTTGAGCACATATAGAAGCCAACCCGATGGGTCATCCTTTTCTTTCATCAGGGCCTCAGTAATTTATTTGAGGCCCCAAACTTCTACCTTTGCCTCGTCCAGCTTCCTTGACAGCTTTGTCTCCCTCTTAGTGGTTTTGACCCCGAGGGGGTAGAATGAGGTTTGCACTTGACAGATAATGGAGGCTAAGTGTCCTTGAAGATAGAGAGGTCAGATAGGGGGCCCGAGCCCAAAGTGCAAAGGAACACCAGAGAGAAGAGCCAATTGATGAGACTAGGTTGGGATACCCACCCGACCTAAAGGAAATGTATTAGATTCGACAGCATTTGAGCACATAAATGAAGCCGACCCGATGGGTCATACTTATCGACCCAACTCGATTGAGGAAGTTAGAAGAGGCATGACCAAACATCATTCACCTTGGTACGCCGACTCGAGGAGTATAACTGAGACCATAAGATATCATGTACTTTAGAGCATATGACGTATGGCCTACATGAAAGTTTAGGCCTCTAAAAGGCTGATGTGACAGGAGTAAGTCAGCGACTTTCTTTAGGAAAAGACTGACAGACAGAACAGTGCTGTGGTGGTTGAGTCACAAGCTGTCACATTGGCAGAACGTGTAGCAGTGGACAAAAGGTTGGAATGACGGGCTTCTGTTGGCAGAGGGTGGTTTGAGTCAAAGGTCAAAGCTACTGTTTGCAGAGTGATTGGGGAAATGAAGCATGTGCAACAATGACATAATGACGTGGGCTAACGTCGTGGGTGGTGGAATAGTAGATTTGGAAGTCTATATAAAGAAATCAAGGACTCAATTTCAAGGGTTGACTCTTTTGTTAGCAATTTTGATATTTTACCACTTGTAAAAAGAGACCAGAAAACTTAGTGATAGAGAGAGATATCAGGTCAATTTTCACTCGAGCAAGTAAAAAATTCCTCCTATTTACTCTCATTGATATAGATTGGAGCCACACTCCGCCGAACCACGTTAATCTCTATTTTCTCTGTGATTTTTTGTCTGCTTGTTAAGCTTCATTTGGTTTACAACTAACCAAACTAATTCTTTGCTTGGGGGAGGTTTAATCAAGGGGTTGGATTCCTAAATCACCTTTGGAAGGGGAAACAGCCGTCAACATAGATAATGGTTAAAATCAAAGAATTTTACGATTCATTTCAGTTAGGTTTTTCAAAGCCAAGGAAACTTCACAATTCAATCCAGAACTACAGAGCTGTGGCATGTTTTTTTTTTTTTCTGAAGCATAGCTGAATCTGATAAATGAAGTTCTCAGCAAGGTGACCTAAAACTACCAAACTAAGCTTGAAAGAGACAGAACTGCAACAAATTCACATCATTTGCAACACTAAAATTTATCCAGTATGAAAAATCCTACTTAACATGCGCACATCCATGAAAGTTAGGCGACTATCACCAACATTTTACCATTATCTCAAGCAATAAGCAAGATTTTTAAATTTTTCTATATGAACATAATACAACCGGAAAGAGACTTCCACCAGAATTTTTTACCTTCCTAAGAATCAAAACTAAACTCATTATGTCCAATTTATGCATTCCCGCCCCTCAATCCCATATCAACAAAAAATCCAAATTCTTACATGCATTTTGTAAGAGCATAACCTCTCTCAGCTAACAAAATCACAATTTGTTTATAGATCATTCCACAAACTTGAAAATTAGCTACCCGCTGATATCATTGTGATGCTTACTCTTCCACAAACCAACTAACTCGAAGCAAAAAAGTTGATCTACCCAATGATAAAACAAAACAAGAGATAAAATACTGGAGAATATACTCGAAAACATTTTCAAAACAGGGGAAGGGAATGCAGAACAAAAATATCACACACATATCATGGAAATTTCACGCCTTCCAACATGTTAAAATGAAAAGAAATAGCTTGGTCATTGGTTCCTTTATTGTCAATAAAACAATATTAGAGAAGATTATTTACCCTTCAATGAAAGTAAAAAAATCATTTGAAGTAAATCATTGAAGACTAACAAATTGCAAAACTCATTCCAATATTCATAATTCAAGGCATAACACCTAAAATTCATAAATGCATGGTAGTGGTATCAAGCAAACTTCTCCAAACAAAAACAAACAGAGAAGTGAAATACGGTCATGAAGATAAGTGACTTCACTGCTTCTTCTCTTCTTCAGGCTTGGGTGCTTCTTTTATCTCGTCAGCTCCGTCATCCTATCAACATAACATAAAATGGTGATAAACTATCCGCTAAAAAGGTAAAACTGTTGAGGAGAAAAAATAAAGTAACAAGAAAGCAAGACCAAAGTCAATACCTGCATGTCTGAGGTCCACAAAGTGAGATTATCACGAATAAGTTGCATTATTAAAGTGCTATCCTTGTATGAATCTTCTCCAAGTGTATCCAACTCTGAGATGGCTTCATCAAAGGCCTAATTATTGTGTGAAAGGATGTAGTGATCAGCAAACTCAAGGATATGGATGGTGCAAAGCGGCCAAAAAAAAGGATAAAATATCCATGGTTTACGTATCAACTGCTATTCCAATTCTTATCTACATATTGTTTGTTGATCCATGTCACAAAATTTGCTGTAGAATGATAAAATTCTCGGAGAAAACTAAATTTGTAAGTTCAGACACCCCACCTGTTTTGCAAGGTTACAGGCTCTATCAGGAGAGTTCAAAATCTCATAGTAAAACACAGAGAAGTTGAGCACCAGTCCTAGCCGGATAGGATGAGTTGGCGCCAGTTCAGCATTTGCAATTTCCTGAACAAACAATACATTCAACAAAAACAACAAATAAAATTTTGGCAACAAAAAGAAAAATAGATGAATATATTTTACATGTATATCAGTAAAAGTAAGAGCCCAAATGAAAAAAACAATAAAAGGGCAACATTTTTGGTTATCAGCCCGCACATGATAGAATTGTAAACAGGAAGCTTAATAAAAGATCAGAATATGTGGAGGAAAGACAAAAATTTGACCCTAATTGCGGATCCAGCATTTAGTAATACCAAAATGGCAATTTCAATAATAAGATGAATGCTTCTCCTGCATTAATGCTAAAAGAACTAAGTTAAAAGAAAATATTATGCATATATCTATATTCAATTCTTTATTTCTAATCCTTTGTTCTTTTTATTGTCCGATTAGTGTCATTAAACAAGAAATCAACATGCAACAAACAAATCAAACCAGAAAAATAGATCTAATATGAATAAACCCTAGAAAACCTTAAAACTTCAGAATAAGAAAACCTGATGAAAACTTTGATCCGAGTCGAGATAAATCTCTGTCCTTAAGAACTTATCAGCCCCGTCTCGGTGCTCTACGGATTTGTGGCTAATGTTCTCCCAGGATAACACGGATTCCTCTTGTTCAAGGAGCACGCCTTAACAAGATCTTGAACTTGGAATATGGTGGAATTCTCTCAAACTCAAGAAAACAATATGAGACTCTCAGTTTTGGATGATTCGGATTTCTTCCTTGTATGTTAAAAAGGAACATAAAGCTTCCTTTTATAAGCATGGAAGGATGCCTCAAAGGCACCCTTAGGGTTGAGGTGAAACCCTCCAAAGGGTTATACCTCTCCTATGCACCCCTTGGAGCATATGATCATTTTACACACAATTGGAGGACATGTCCCCATGGGGTACCATCCAAGGGACATGTCCCTCCTCCATCCAAACAAGTATATTTGAAGATTTGAAGAATTTCCAACAATCCCCCACAATTCTTCAAATATTCATGCAGACACTTGAGAGAGTTTCCGTGAACTAAAGCTGTATCGAAATAGGTAGCTTTCGCCTTGAACCTTTCCTAGTGAATGACAATCGGATTTACTTGGCAAACCAGTGACCCATAGTCTTGAACTGTTCTGCCGTTGGTGTAAACCAAGACAACTGCCATCACACAGCTTTACTTCGACCATTTCCCGTTCTACGGTTGTGTTCATTTCGGCCCTGAACAACGGTCCTGGATTCATCAAGCACTTTAGGGTAACCCGCCTTCAAAAGTTCCCATGGAAGTGGCCTCACTTCTTACTTGAAATAGGTGATCTACTATCAAGAGGTAATCTGTCTTTACCCCCATTAGGACTCATCTCCTAATATAGTGATCATTAACACTCAGCGTCATTATCGGAATGGGAAAGAGTACAAAACTCTTCAGTGCTTGTTTTGAATTGCACAAAGTTTCTGTTGTCCCTTTTGAACCTAGATCTTGAGATCTCCAGTTAGCTAGGTTGGGTTTCCACAGTGACAATTCTTAGATTATAGGCTTCAAGCCCATTCCCCTCGATGACTTCTCAACTTGCTCTCGAGGTATCCCTTTAGTTAGTGGATCCGCTAGGTTTCCTTCGACTCAACATAATCGATCGATATTATGCCATTTGAGAGCAGTTGACCTATGGTATTATGTCTCCGATGTATTTGTCGAGACTTACCATCATACATTGTATTTTGGGCTCTCCCAATAGCCGATGTGCTTTCACAATGTATGCTAATCGCTGGCACCGGTTTGGGCCAACTAGGAATATCCTCCAGGAAGTTTCAAAGTCATTCCGCTTCTTCCGCTATTTTGTCTAACACTATGAACTCTGATTCCATAGTAGACCGGGCAACACATGTTTGCATCGAGGATTTCCATGACACGGCTGCATTACCAAGTGTGAAAACAAATCCACTCGTAGATTTGGAATCCACTGTATCAGATATCCAGTCAGCATCGCTGTATCCCTCTAGAACAGCAGGATATCTCTAGTAATGTAGCCCATATTTTTGAAGTTTCTCATACCTCAAAACTCTTACTATGGCTTTCCAGTGGTTATGTCTTGGATTGCTTGTATATCTGCTAAGTCTGTTCACAGCTTGAGCGATATCAGTTCGTGTGCAATTCGTGAGATACATCAGACTTCCAATGATCCTTGAATACTCTAATTGTGATACGCTTAAGCCAATATTATTTGATAGAGGAAGAGTTAGGTTAGCTACTCCCAAATCTTTCATATCAAATTTGCTGGATAACATTTTCTTGGTAGACTGAATCAACTCATGATTATTACCAATTATCAGCATATCATCTATATAGAGACATACAATGACATATCCTTTTTGAGTTGATTTGGTACATACACTTATCACACTCATCAGTTTTAAACCCATTTGACAACATCTCTTTTTGTCAATTTTCTCATGTCATTGTCTAGGTGCTTGTTTTAATCCGTACAAGGATTTTACAAGTTTGCACACCTTCTGTTCTTATCCAGGAACATTAAACCCTTCTGGTTGTTCCATGTAAATCTCTTCATCCAATTCACCACTCAAGAATGACGTCTTTACATCATTTTGATGTATTTCAAGACCAAATATAGCTGCTATGGCTATGAGCATTCTTATTGATGTGATACGAATCACTGGTGAATAGGTGTCAAAGTAAACAAGGCCTTCTTTTTGTCTATAACCTTTTATGACAAGCCCTTGCACTTAACTATTGATCCATTCGTTTTCATCTTCCTTTTGAATATCCATTTGTAGCCCAGTGGCTTACAACCTGAAGGAAGATCAACCAACTCCCAAGTATGGTTTTGTAGGATTGAATCAATCTCACTGTTAATAGCCTCTTTCCACAGAGGTGCCTCCGGAGAAGACATTGCTTCTTATAGCTTTGAGGCTCATTTTCTAACTAATATGTCAGAAAATCGGATTTGACTCTTGATCAACCTGATCACTGTCCTTGACAGTATCAACAGATCTTTTAAGAGTCTTCTTTATTTTTCCTTACAAGGAAATGTCTCTTCAAAAAATATTGCATTCCTTGACTCAATCATCACATTTAGATTGACTTCAGGAATCTCATACTTGTGTACCAAGAATCGATACGCACTACTGTTGCAAGCATATCCGATGAATATACAGTCAACAGTTTTGGGTCTTATTCCACCTTCTTCGGTTTAGGAACCATCACCTTGGCAATTGGAAAGACACCCCCACATTTTCAGATATTTGTAGGAAGGTACATAACCTTTCCACAACTCATATGGTGTCTTGTCCAATCTCCTGTGAGGAAGCTTATTCAGAACGTAGTTCGCGGAAAGCAGGGCTTTCCCCCCACAAGTTCTGAGGTAAGAACTAGTCAACATGGCATTCATCATTTCCTTCAACGTTCGGTTTTTGCACTCAACAATCCCGTTTGTTGAAGAGAATAAGGAGCAGGGGTTTCGTGAATAATTCCGTGCACAGAACAATATTCACCGAATGATGAAACATATTCACCACCTCTATCACTCCTGATTCTTTTGATTCCTTGCCAAGTTGATTTGCAACTTCGTTCTCAGTGTATAAAGCTCTCAATATGGTGTCTTGTCCAATCTCCTGTGAGGAAGCTTATTCAGAACGTAGTTCGCGGAAAGCAGGGATTTCCCCCCACAAGTTCTGAGGTAAGAACTAGTCAACATGGCATTCATCATTTCCTTCAACGTTCGGTTTTTGCACTCAACAATCCTGTTTGTTGAAGAGAATAAGGAGCAAGGGTTTCGTGAATAATTCCGTGCACAGAACAATATTCACCGAATGATGAAACATATTCACCACCTCTATCACTCCTGATTCTTTTGATTTCCTTGCCAAGTTGATTTGCAACTTCGTTCTCAGTGTATAAAGCTCTCAATATGGTGTCTTGTCCAATCTCCTGTGAGGAAGCTTATTCAGAACGTAGTTCGCGGAAAGCAGGGCTTTCCCCCCACAAGTTCTGAGGTAAGAACTAGTCAACATGGCATTCATCATTTCCTTCAACGTTCGGTTTTTGCACTCAACAATCCCGTTTGTTGAAGAGAATAAGGAGCAGGGGTTTCGTGAATAATTCCGTGCACAGAACAATATTCACCGAATGATGAAACATATTCACCACCTCTATCACTCCTGATTCTTTTGATTTCCTTGCCAAGTTGATTTGCAACTTCTTTCTCAGTGTATAAAGCTCTCAATAGCTTCAGTTTTGCTCCTCAGCAAATACACTTAAAAGAATCTTGTGCTTTCATCGATAAAAGTGACAAAGTACTTTTTACCGCCTCTTGTTTGCACAATATTCATGTCACACACGTCAGTGTGTACAAGTTCCAAGGGTTCAGAACTTCGTTCTATGATGTTCTATGTATTTTTGCTTCAACACATGCCTCACACTTATGTTGGCTATCAATGCAAATTTAGGTATAAGGTCCATGTTAATTAATGTACGCATTGTATCATAATTAACATGTCCTAACCTCCCAGCACAATTGGCAGTCATTGAAAAGCCCTCAGCGAGGTATCCTTTTACTACATAGACATCATTTTTGGTCAATATACTCTTGTCAGAAACAAATACAAACCCGAGACCGAGTTCTTCCGAATATGTGGAACATGCAAACATTCTTATATGTAAGCTCCGTTCCGGATATCATTTTCAGAACCACTGTGCCTTGTCTGACCATTCTAGAGGTAGACGAGTTTCCTATTGTCAGATGATCGCCGCCATCGACCTTCTGATACGAGGAAAGCATCTTGCTATCTGCACAGATATGACGAGTAGCCCCAGTGTCTACCCACCATTCTCTCGGATTCCCAACCAAGTTGGCTTCAGTTACCACTGCTGAGAGGTTCATTTCTGAAATCTCATCAGTTAACTGCTCATCTTTAGCGACATAGGCTCAATTTTCTTGCCCTTGTCCTGAGACTTATTGTTTCTGCAGTCCTTTGGCATATGACCGCTCTTTTCACAGTTGTAGCACTTCCCCTTGAACTTCTTGTTCGTTTGGGAAGAATCAGCTCCACTGTTTCTCTTCTTGCTACCCTTTACACTCTCAATGATGTTGGCCTTAGACTCCATAGTCTTGTAGCTGGCCTTCTCGGACATCATGTTGTCCTATTCGATTCTCAATCGAACTCCAAGGTCTTCAAGGCTCATCTGTTTCTTTTTTGTGTTTCAGATAGCTCCTGAAGTCCTTCCATGATGGAGGCAACTTTTCAATTATGGTGGCAACTTGAAACGTCTCACAGAGTTTCATTCCTTCATCCAGTATTTCATGAATGATCAACTACAGTTCACCCAACTGAGACATCATTCTACCCACGACAAATTTCTTTTGTCTGACATCCTCGGTTTTGTACTTCTTCTCGAGAGATTCCCAGAGAATCATCGCAGAAGACATGCCTTAGTACACAATGTACAGGTTCCTTCATCCAGTATTTCATGAATGATCAACTACAGTTCACCCAACTGAGACATCATTCTACCCAAGACAAATTTCTTTTGTCCGACATCCTCGGTTTTGTACTTCTTCTCGAGAGATTCCCAGAGAATCATCGCAGAAGACATGCCTTAGTACACAATGTACAGGGTATTGTCAAGACCACCAATAAGGTAGTTCTTGCATAGGAAGTCGCCAGACGACCATGTCTCTTCTCGCAGTTCCTTGGCTGCCTCTGATTCACCCTCCACAGGACCCGGAGTATCTTTGAGGTACTTAGCCAACTGCAGAGTTGTCAGGTAGAACAACATTTTGCTCTGCCACTGTTTGAAGTTTGCTCCACCAAACTTCTCCGGATTTTCTCCATGAGAGACCGGTACTATGATGTTTCCGCTTGGAAAAATCAACATGGGTCAATAGGTCTACAAAAGACAAATTGCACAACGATCAACAAATGATCTTGTTCAAAGTGATATACTAAGTGACCACTTGTTGTTCTATTGGACAGTGGTTCCAATAAACACAAGTCCTTGAATTTCAACTAAAGATTATTTAGAAAAATGAATAAACAAATATTCCCAGAGGACGAGGGGGGTCCGGAGTAACCACTTAAATCCCTGACCACTTAGGCTCTTATCGCCTTTTTGACAGAATATTCTTTAAACACTTTTTCAATAAGATCTTTTAGCAATTCAAACTCAGTATTACACTTATTCAATAGCACAAACTGTATACGATATGTGTAGATATATGTGTAAGTGTCAATCAAGATTGGATGGAATTACTTGTGTAAAATTACACTTTAAATTCTCAACCAAGTATGCAACACACAATAAATTTTTCAACTTTATCACTAAGTATATGCTTGTGATAATTAAACAACCTAATAATAACTTAAATCTATACTACCAAGATTATATTGATTCAGTATATGATTAACTAAGTTAATATTAATATAAGTCTTTGCAGTTTATAACAATTCCAGGACTATTTCGTTAGTGTCGCGTTTGTATCTACATTCGAACGAGACTGTCCAGTGTGTGTACGTTTGTGTTGCGTTTGATAACGCGTTCGAACGAAGTGTTCCGGAGAGTTCACGTTCGTGTAGCGTTTGATAACGCGTTCGAAAGGAATGTTTCCAGAGAGTTTGTGTTCGAGTTGCGTTTAGGACGCGTTTGAACGAACTAAGTCAGAAGGTCTGCATTCGATTCACGTTTGAAGACGCGTTCGAACGTTCTTAGGCAGAAGGCTTGCGTTCGAATTGCGTTTGAAGACGCGTTCGAACGTTCTTACGAATTTTCAGATTTTTGCCTTCGCGTGCGTCGGGCGTTCGAACACCCTACGGGTTTTTCATGCACAATCTGTTTTTTTTTCCCAGAAATTTTCTTAACTACGCATGCGATATACTATTTAACAACACTAGTTGATAAGTTCTTAAGATTGTTGTCCGATTAGTGTCATTAAACAAGAAATCAACATGCAACAAACAAATCAAACCAGAAAAATAGATCTAATATGCATAAACCCTAGAAAACCTTAAAACTTGAGAATAAGAAAAACCTGATGAAAACTTTGATCCGAGTCGAGATAAATCTCTGTCCTTAAGAACTTATCAGCCTCGTCTCGTTGCTCTACGGATTTGTGGCTAATGTTCTCGCAGGATAACCCAGATTCCTCTTGTTCAAGGAGCACGCCTTAACAAGATCTTGAACTTGGAATATGGTGGAATTCCCTCAAACTCAAGAAAACAATATGAGACTCTCAGTTTTGGATAATTTGGATTTCTTCCTTGTATGTTAAAAAGGAACATAAAGCTTCCTTTTATAAGCATGGAAGGATGCCTCAAAGGCACGCTTAGGGTTGAGGTGCAACCCTCCAAAGGGTTATACCCCTCCTATGCACCCTTTGGAGGATAGGATCATTTTACACACAATTGGAGGACATGTCCCCATGGGGTACCATCCAAGGGACATGTCCCTCCTCCATCGAAACTACCATCCAAGGGACATGTCCCTCCTCCATCCAAACAAATATATTTGAAAATTTGAAGAATTTCCAACACTTTTCCCCCTCATATTAATCATAGTATGTGCTCACATCCTAATCAAACAAAAACTCAGATCAAACCAAGGAAATCTTAAAAGATTCAGCTGCATCACTTATCCCAATAGAAAATTTTGATCTAAATTATTTTTTATCACCATTCAAAATGACTAAAGGAAATAGATAATGCATCATCTCAAATAACATTCGAAAATAAAAATAACAAAACAACAAATACTCAACATTTTAAAGTTAAAAAATTAAAAAAGAAATAAAAATTATAAAGCAAATATATTAAAACCTGAGCAGATTTATAGGCATTGAGAGTATTCTCAGCGGCGACTTTCCTCTCATCGCCAGTCTTAAACTCGGCCAGGTACCTATGATAATCCCCCTTCATCTTCAAATAAAACACCTTCGAATCGGCAGCCGCAGCGGCGGGAACCAATTTCTGATCCAACAATTTCAAGATCCCGCCGCAGATCTCCGTCAATTGGTCCTCGATCTTCGATCTATAATCCATAATCAGGGAGACGTGCTCCTGATTACCGCGTGACTCCTCCTTCTGCTCGATGGAGGACACGATCCGCCAAGAGGCGCGGCGTGCGCCGATGACGTTCTTGTAGGCGACGGAGAGGAGGTTACGCTCCTCCACCGAGAGTTCTTCGGCGGAGGCCACCACTTTTTCCATGTATTGGACCATCTCCTCGTAGCGCTCGGCTTGCTCCGCAAGTTTAGCCATGTACACATTTTCTTCCCGTGGAGAAGGGGTTGCCATTGTTCAGTTACTTTTGATTTTTGAGATTCAAATTGGGGGAATTTGGGGTTTTATATATAGAGGGAGTTCCTGATAGGACAGCCATTTTAAAAAAAGCAGCAAGGAGGAGGAGGACGGCTAATCAACGGTTATTTATTTATAAGAAAATTACAGGTTCATCCTCCATGTTTTGAGTTAATATACAAAAGCCAAAAGGTCAACCCAGTCTATAAATATAACACATAGGTTCATTAAAGTGGTGTATTCAATTGAGATTTTAAAAAAGGGTTATTTACGTTTCACTACTAAAGTTATGATCAAATAACAATTGGGTACTATGAATATTAACATATTACATTTTACTACTAAACTTATAAAAATTTAACATTTTACTATTTTTCCATCCAAACCGTTAGTTGACCGTTAGTTGACCATGACATCATATTGACATCTTAAGGATAAAAGAGTCTTAACACACACATTATTATAAATTATAAATATTATAATCAACGGTGGTAATCGTACGGCTGAATATTGGAAATAATGATTTTTGAGTATATCTCTTTTATTGTTATACTTTAAATTATTTTGGTTATTATGAGAATTTTAATTATTAAATTATTTGGTAAATTAAATTCTTTATTTTATTGGGTTATATGGATAATCTAGAGATTGAAGTATTTTTATAAATGTGATTGTTGATTGTATTTCTTTTATTGTTATATATAAGATTTAGATATGTTTTTTAAAGGGTATAATTATAATTTTCACTTTTATTTTATTTGGAGGATAAACAGTATTTTTAAAGGTCAACTGACGGTCAACTAACGGTTTGGATGGAAAAGTAGTAAAATGTTAAATTTTTATAAGTTTAGTAGTAAAATGTAATATGTTAATATTCATAGTACCAAATTGTTATTTGATCGTAACTTTAGTAGTAAAACGTAAATAACCCTTTTAAAAAACTATTTATGAATAAATAAGTCTTGTAAATTTTAAAAGACATTTAAAGAATGTAATGGCTTACAAGATTTTATGAAATTTCTTTTAATCAAGATTTTTTACATATTAGATTTTAAAAGACTTATTTCATAAGAATTTGTAAGATTTGAAATGACCATTATAGTTTTTTTTTTTTTTTAACTTTTTTAGAACCGATATTATATGGAATGAAACCATAAATAATAAAAAAAAAATTAATGAAAGTCAATTGGTTCAAGCTGTGGATATTTGTATCAACAATAACAGAAAATTGGATCATATGAATGGAACCATAAATAATAACAAACATTCAAAATCATAAATCAATCAAAAAGATAACAAAGAAATGATAATTTTAATAAAGAAAAGCAAAAGCTAATAGTATTCAATGTTAATATATTACAAATAGCATAATGTACTAAACTAATAAGCTATTAATATATTTAAAAGATTATTAACTAAACTCACCTTCAATTAATTTTTTCATATTTCATCACTATGAGTGAACGTCTTTCTTGATTGGTAGAATGTCACCAGCAGCTGTGGCACTGAAGTAAGCAAGGGTTGAACGACCTCCCAATATCAAGAACTTCAGCAACAATCCTCTCTTGGTGAATAGAGCAGCAAATGTCTCAAAGAATTTTCTCTGCTAATTTTATGTATGCATACTATAAGTTAACTAATGAATATTATGAAATGTCTTATAAACTACAAAACAAAAAGATTTGTTCACGAAGAGCTAACATGTATGTTTATCTTCTGTTTTCTAACGCTCAAAAAAATTCTTATGTAAAAAAGGTGTTTGATATTTATAATTTTCACTAAAAAGTCCCACGAATCACACATATAAAAAAAATCCTTCAAAATAATTATGTTTTTCAATACCATAAGACTTTATATTACTTGTTTAAAGTTCTGATTGAATATCACTAGATTTGGATACACTCTTTAAAAAATCCTAATAGTTTTAATGGAATACCACAAGACTTTTTAGATTATTTAAAAATCTTAATTGAATACCACATGACTTATTTAACCCAAAAAGTCTTTTAAAATCTCAATTGAATACACCCCCCTAAGTTTTTACACATTCTAATATTTGAAGATTGTGCCATTTGTCTTTGCGAGGATACGTGGCGATAGGGTGGTAGCTCTTTTTATAGGATGGGCTCTCTAGGAGGCTCCACGTGTTCATCTGGAATTAGTTAAGAGAATAGAGGCTATATTTCGGGGCATCAGGGCTAGTTGTGTACAACCAGGGCCGGCCCTGGCAATGTGCCACAAGGGCTACTGACCAGGGCCCAAAAATTAAGGGGATACCAAATTCCTGAGGAGGAATCGGCCCAAGGTTGACAATAAATTAAATGGGCCCATGGGATTTTGCTTCAAAAAATGCTATAAGACAATTTCTTAAAGGTTGAAATTTCAAGGAGCTTTGCTAGGAATGATTGTATATGATTATATTTTTTATTGTCGGGGTTTAGGTACTATGTCCCCCCTTTTTACATTTTCTCAAGTAATATAATTTGGGCGTGAGGGTCTAGCCCCCAGCTTCGACTGGGTTTCAGCCCTCGTTAAATATAATTTTTTTTAAACATATGTTTTCGTAATAAAAATAGGCACATTTTGAGTTATCGGACCAGGCACCCAAAAACTCATGACCGGTCCAGGCTATTGGTTTCTATTAAGGTCCCAAGATCAATAATAAGCATGAAATATGTGCGAATACAAATCGAAGAAGTTGCGGAATACTCACATCGATCGGTTGAGCGACGCGGAGGCAACAAAATCTGATTTTTCTGCCCTTGGACTGGTTCGGCAGTGAGCAGATTTCTTCACTATCTTTGGCTCGGTTTTGATCCTTCTTCAAGCTCCAAGCTTCGTCGAATGGTTCCCGGCTCATGGGTGGACTTCCCTATCACCTTCGCATGTCTCTAGGAGTGCTAGCTCTTGTGATTTTTGCCACAAAAACCACACACTCTTGCTTCCCAAGCTCACGGCAGTGAGCTACTGCAGAAGAGAGAAACACACAGCCCTTTGGGCGTCCAAATGAGAGAGAAGAAGAGATAGAGAGAAAGTTGTGTGTGTTGTTTATTCAAAATAGGTATCTAATACAAAAAATATTAAAAGTCAAATACCTAAATCAAATAAAGGTAAATAGCTTTTAATTAATCCAACAACTCACAACAACCATCACACTTGAGTGTCAAACACTCAAACATCAACTCACATCAAGTCACATCAATCAATCAATCAATGGTCACATCACTCAAAGTGACATGATTTGATGCTTGATGTGACGCTAGATGCGACTAGCGATTTGACGCTTGATTTGACTTGCGTGCCGCACTCGAATTCGAAATGCGAATGCGCTCGTAAATAATCCCGGGCTCGGGTTCGCTAATTCCAAATTAACGAATTTTCCGTTGCGTCGTAATTAAATGATTACGCCTAGTGAAATCACTATTCACGTCGCTAACGAATTAATTCTAAATTAATTCGTTCGCCCGAATTAAAATCTAATTTTAATTCCGCGTCGAAATCCTATTTCGTTTAATATATCGAATATATTAATTTATCGATTAATTCCAAATTAATCATTATCTCTCTTTTAATGATATTTTATCCCAGATAAAATATCTCTGCAATTAATCTCAGATTAACTTTCTCTCTCTTCTAATTAATCCCAGATTAATTTAGAGTGCAAGTCATACGTCATCGGTGAATCTTTGGGAAGCGACCCATGAGATCCCCGGATATGTTGGCAGTAAATTCGGTAGTCGGACTATCCGAACACGTACGTACCAAGCACGACGTTTATACCGATTTACAAGACAAGGTTGGCCTCTTGCAAAGCGCCATGCCTACCCAATTCTCCGGAAATATCCTTACAGGAATAAATGATCTATATCAGGCGTAGTATACGTAGTATTGCGTATTTATCTCCAGTATCGGATGATCACGTGCTAGGCCTGGGGCTGGAATTGTGTCTGCCCCGTACGAAGCACATGTCGGATGTCTGGTAACTAGTCTCTATAATCGGATAAACATGACCTTGTCATTTTATCCCGATAGGTGCAGCATTTAAGAGAACCAGTCTCGTATCCTACGTGACCATCATCTCCACTATGACTGGAGTGATACTTCCGTCTTGACATCACACCCAACACACCACGATTCTCAATATACCCAGTATTGGCGTACACATAACCTGTTAAAGCCCTGGATGACCTCAACCAAAGTATATTGATTGTCGCAAGTATTAGCGGTGCAAGTTTCAAGTTAAGACCAAATACACCAACCCTGATTTTGGACTTCCATAGACACATAGTCATACTACCAATGGAATTCCGAGGGGGTCTATCCAGAGCGAAGCTGTTTCCCGTACCATCGGTAAAACACAACCTCCTATTACACTTGCATGAGTATCCTATACCCAAATATATGAGAACTATACTGTTGTGCCCTCACAACGCGCACAAGTGTAATACTAGTCTTTTACGCATTTATCGATGTCCAATCTCGACAATGCTCTGACTAGGGATATTTAATGATTTATCCCTCGTAGACTGATACTGTCTCATATCATTCTCCGTCTAGGAACAAATCATAGGGACATCTTATCATTTATACATCTAGGTGATCTAATCACAAATGATAAGAGTACAATCTTCTTTGTCACATAGTTAATTTGTACAACAACACAATGATCTGTACAAATAGTGACGCTATGGGTCATAATTGTCCAACAGTCTCCCACTTGGCCTATAGCCAGTCACTCGAGTGCTTGACACCCGAAATATGTACGGTTGGCTCAAACTGCTGAGAAAAGGCTTCTGTCAACGGATTTGCATGATTATCGTCTGATGCGATTTATTCGATCATCACATCGCCACGATGTATGATCCAAACGAATCAGATGATTATCGAAGTATGTATTTGGATCGTTGATGAGACCATTAATTCTTTAGCCTGTCCTGACGCCTAGCTCAGCAGCTAACAGAACTATATCTAATCTAATTAGATTTATTATCGACCCAGAAGGCTTCTATTGTCGCTCAGCTGCAGCAATTAACCCGCATTTGTTGTTTATTCGGTAACAGTATCTTGCTTGGAAGATTTCCAGCTTACTGTACCGTTATTCAAACTTTGTATTACCGTTTGCGACTTATAGTCATCTTTATCGGTTAGGAAAACTTGCTACAGTGATCCCAATCACTTCAAGTTCTCCATCTCCATAGACTAAGATAGCATCCTCAGTTCTCTAAGATACTAACGGATGTTCTTAACATCAATCCAGTGACTATCACTTGGATTGGCCTGTTTGTGACTTCATATGTTCAAAGCGTATGAGACACCAGGTCGCGTACATTTTGCAATGTACGATTTCTCGGAGAATCTTCTCGAAAGCCAAGCTTTCACCGATTGTTTTTATATGGGAATATCATTTCCAAGAAATGACATATTATCATTATTTTATAGGACAGCCACTGTCAGTGCGCTCCCATTAACCCTCTTATATACACAAGAATCCTTTTCGTTTTGAATTAAGTCATAAACTATTATGATTACATCAAAACGACAATTCCAAGAAACTAATGCTTGCTTCAATCCAAACATGGATCGACTAACCCGCAAACCTTGTTTGCTAGTTTTGGTATGACAAAACCGACAGGATGTTATAAACATCCTCCGAAAGTTTTCATTTTCAGGAAAGCGATTTTGTCGTTAAAGCTGTCATATTTCAAAAATGAAACACGCAGCTTTAGCAAGCATTTTTCCAAATGGATTTACCATGGTAACAGGTAAAAGGTTGAATCGTAGTCAACACAATGTTGATAATGATACCTTTCTGCTAAAAGCCTAGCTTTATACGTTGGTATGTTGCCATCCATGTACGTCTTCCTTGAAGACTTATATAGTACCAATAGGCATAATGCCTTGCGATACATCAACTAGTATCCAAACTGGTTGATATACATGGAATCAATTTCGGATTCATGACACTTTGCCATGATAGGGAGTCGATACCTTGTATCACTTCCTCATACGTAGTCAGTTGGTATACCTCAATAAGATGGACATCTTTATGAGGTGAGATCAGAAACCCATACCCCAGGTTGTTTTCTGACTCTCTCCGACTTACGCGGTTTTTGTGTATTCGAAGATTAATGGTAATAGTTTCATCCTTGTGAACTATTTTTGTGTTCCATTAAGGAATTCGGTGCCTTGAACAGTATTACTCCGATTTTTCATCGAGTTTTACTATCCTCCCACTTACCACTGCATATCGATATTCCTCTTAGGAAAACCGCATGGTGAGCAACAATTACATTGTTCTCATTGTGAGATGTATAAGTACTATATTTATGTATCCCTAGGATAACCTACAATTGGCACTTATCCAATTTGGGTTCTAGTTTGGTATCATCCAAACATATGCCTAGCATCCCAAATATTCAGGATTGAGAAAACCCAGTTTCTTTCATGTTCATATCTAATATGAAATCTGTCAAACAGATTATTATGGAACCTTATTCAAAATAAGTTCTGCACTGTTTATGCTTATCCGTTGAAGGAAATGGTAGCTCAGAGCGACTCATGATTAGCCTTATCATGTCTAACATAATTTGGTTTATCTCAGTTCGGACACACCGTCAACTTGACGTGTTCCGGGAGGAGTCCTCATTTGAAAGAATACCATACTCTTTCAAGTATATTAGAAACTTATTGCTTAAGTATTTTCCATTACGGTCTTACCGTGACGGTCTAATATTTTAGCAGATCTGTTTGTCTATTTCGTGTCGAAACTTTAAAAGTTTCCGATTTGTGTTTCTAAAGAAATACATAACCATAACGCGATGCCACATCCATATAGGTCACGAAATATCCATATCCATCTCTAGCCCTGCTAGACATGGGCCCACTTGCTTAACTATTAACTAGGGTTATCAGATCGGTGGCAATTACACTTTTACCAAGTAAATGTGTTTTAGGCACTTTGCCCAATAAACTAGATTCGTAGACTTTATTTGAATAAGATCAAATCAGTCTGAGTACCAACTCTTCAAAAGTGTGGATATATGATTCTTATTTTAGTTGTGTCCCAGACAACAATGCAACAAATTAGTTTCTCCTGATCAAATCAGTTTGAGCTATTTGTTTGTCATTTTATATGTTTGAGATATTATTTATATTCAAAATATAAATGCTGTTATTCACATCTAATGTGTATATCTCAATATCATCTTTATATAATGAAACACTTTAGTGTTCTAGAATATAAAGGTTCACCCACAGCGGGTTAAACACTGATATAAAGATAATGTTTCTAGTCAAACTAGTTACAATATAACAGTTTCCTAATTTAAGTACACTTTTTTTTTTTGGAAAAGATTACAAGTATATTCCAAAAGAAGATTTTGTACAATTGTACAAGGGGCATCCCCCAGGAAAGCGCTAAAAGCGCACAAGCAGCAAGAAGCCGAAAAACAAACACGGCCAAAATACACGGCCAACAGCAAAAAATGCTAACAGGTCAAATACAAGCCCAAGAAAGGCAAACAAGCACAAGAATTGCAAAAAGTCCAGAGGCACAAAACGCCAACCAGAGCAGTGACAGGCCAAATTCAGCCCACAAGCTACAGAAAACACACAGCAGGAAAAGCAGCAGCAGAGGAGAAGGAAGACAGCCCCAAGACCCCTCAGTCCCACATCGCCTATTGCAGCATTAACACAGCAGCCAACAAAACCCTTAGCTCCACAACATACCAGGGCAATTACAATCAACCACATCAACCAACTCACAAGCCCAAAACATGATCAAGAGTGCAGCAGCAAAAAACAAAGGATCTAACCACAAGCAGAAGGCTGCCAAACGCCAAAAGAAAACCAGACCCAAGCCCACTTCAGCCTCCAAACAGCCCAAAACAAAGAATAAAACAAGCCAACTTGCCGCAGAAAAATTAGCTCAAGCCACAAGCAGGTCCACGAGCCCAACCAGCTCCAAAAGCAGAAACAAAGAGCAGGGCCAAGTACACACCCGAAGGTAGTTCCTAAACTTAGGTATCTACAGTTGAAACAGCGACTTTCGTCACGTTTCCAATTCGCAGATGAATCTCAATTGATGTCAGTATCCTGCTCATAGCAGATTCTGAACATCAATACATATATTTTATGTACCACACTAAATATTTAAAATCTAATTTTAATACTGGTAGTGAACATAATCTTGACAAATATATTTGAAGTCAGAGTCTTGCTCGTCTTCAATTCTTTCATATCTGCTTTGTTCAAACGGCAGTCACGCATCCGCGATCCCGTTTGCCACATTTACGCAGACATTTTGGGATATGTCCTTTATCTTCCCAGAAGACTATAATGATATTGCCTTTGGCCTTTTCACATTCCAGTAGCCTTTGGCCAAGCCTCGGGTTTCTAGAATATCGAAATAAGGTGCGCCTTGCGCTACTTGCCTAATTGCAAACTTTGACTTTGTCTCCTTGAGAATAGTCATTAACTCTCCAAGAGTTAATCATTGCAATTTAGTACTTCTAAAATCTAAGTATAGATTTATGAAGATCCTTCAATTTCATTATCATACTTTAAAGATCTAATCCTTAGTTCTGATTCAGAAATTAAGGAGTCTATTGCGGTAAGTATAATGGATTAAGCACTAAAGTTATCATCACATAATCTTCCAAAGATTATGCTCTACTATTTGCTTAACTCCGGGCTTAGGCATAATATGTTATTTTATCAAATAAAGTAACTTATTATTTTCCAGGACCATCCTGAAATTTATTCCCAAATTGAAAATTAAACCATTTAAATACATTTTCCCTAGGATTATGTATTAAACGTCAATCTTTCAATTTTATCTTGATTTTAATAGTCCAACTATTTAATCGACGATTTTGGTACTATTTATTATAATGATTACAATAGTCCAACTACTTAATCAACTATAATTTAATAGATTAAAATTAATTATATTGATTACTATAATCCAATTATAAAATCAACTATAATGAATAGTTTGAATATAGTCCAACTATTTATTAAAAACAACAATTTAAATATTAGTCCAACTAACATTTAATTTATATGACGAATGATATTTGAATGAGCGCGTATCGCAAGTAATTAAAAGAATATTGCAAATTCAATTCTTGCCTCCCACTATTTTTCGGCGAGCCTTTAACCCTCTGTCGAGTACTCGGGAAACCGTGTTTCCTAGTGGGCTAGGATCCCGTTAAATATCACACAATCTTGACTTTGGCCAAAAAATTGTATGATAATTAACTAGGTAGATCACTAAGATCGATTGGATCCAATCCAATTCCTAGATCTGGTAGGGGGACATCCAAGTCCGAAACATATATCTTATATATGCCAATACATCCAATGTATTACCTAACCTTTTTCCTCTAAATCAACTAAGCCTTGGCTTTGGCACAACAAACTTAGTGATCCCAGTCAAGCGCGACCCATTGACCATGGAAAGCTTCGTAATCAATGTCGATGTACAAGAAGTGGTATTGACTTTGGCCAACAAACCACAACTTGGACAAGACACCAATATGGAACAAAGCTCTCGTGATTCAAACACATCCTCGACGGACAAAGGCCTTGACTTTGGCCAACAAGCCAATGCCAGGCTCGGATCTTGAGTGAGAATCACTCAATGGAAGGAAAAACACTTAATATTTTGCGAGGGTTTTTCGAGTGTAAATTGGCAACCAATTTATTATCTTTGTTAAGGTCTCATCATCATACACCCTTAAACATTCATTCTAAACACATAATAAAGCGCATATGAAAAAATAATAATGATATGCGGATGGATACTTTACACATTGATCCTAGATCAAATCTCTCCCTTTCTCTCTCCCGCTAGCACAAGTATTTACTTCTACCCGTTACATTACACTTCTAAAGAAACCTCATTTACATTGAGGGGAATATGTGAGAAGAGAATACAAAGAATATGGAGGTATAAGGCTGGACACGCAGGTCCAATTAATAAATCAAATTTATTACAACAATTTCTAAAATTGTCCCACCCATCTAGTATCCATCCGATATACATTATTCATGCATCGCAACCATGTATTCACACAAGCATGTTATCAATCAATCTAATCAAATTAATTAATCTGATAATTAATGATCATCCAATGTTCAAACAACAATTTGATTTTGCTCGAGTCAAACTCGTTTTGCGAATAAGTACTCAAAGTACGAATTCTCGAATTAAATTAAACTACATCATTAAATCCAATTTAATATGCATTCAATTCTAATTCGCTATTTAATTCCAAATTAAACATTACACTTTATTAATAAACTTTTACGACTTAAATTCCAAATTTAATCGTTACGGGTCTCAAAGCCCGATTAACGTCAAACGTCAATTTAATTAAAGTCCAATGAGCTTTTAATTAATTTCTTAAGGCGTAGACTTTTGGTCAACTCGGGTCAAACCGAATAACCAAAATCCAATCGGGAATTACCCCATAAGCCCAGAAATCAATTTAGGCCCATTAGGCCCAATTAAACTTTAAAGGTCCATTAAGTCGCATTGGGCTTTATGGATGCGTTTTGGGCCCAATTGGATCCAATCCAATTTGCCTAAACCTAACTTAGTATTACAAAGCCCATTTAGCCCAATTGCAACATTAAAGCCCAAATCCAATTTTAAGGCCCAAATAATTAAATTCCAAAAATCCAATTTTCCCAATTTAATTACATAAAGTGCATTACACAATTAATTACCCAATTAACATTTCTACAACATCAATTAACATAACTAATCATGCTTAATTACCACAAAACATGTCCAACATATTTTGATCAAAACTCAAACCCATTTACATGCATATATGTCTCGGCCAATGGGGAATTTTATACCCAAATCAAATTCAATCCAATTAAATTCAATTCAACATTAAATCAATATCCCCAAATGATTTCCAACACATCCAATGAATCAAAAAATCAAAATCCAAGACAATTAGGGCAAGGGTGACTTTCAGCCAATCTAAGTCAATTGGGGAAAATTTGTCCAATTCAAAATTCATCAAATTAACAATGCATAACACCATGTTATCATCAATTAAGCATACTCAAACATCCAATTTCATCCAAATATGCTCAAATCAATTTTACCTAAATTTTAAGCCCTAAACTTTTTCATGCTCAAACCTTGCTCTAGATGCCATTGTTGGTTTCTATTAAGGTCCCAAGATCAATAATAACCATGAAATATGTGCGAATACAAATCGAAGAAGTTGCAGAATACTCACATCGATCGGTTGAGCGACGCGGATGCAACAAAATCTGATTTTTCTGCCCTTGGACTGGTTCGGCAGTGAGGAGATTTCTTCACTGTCTTTGGCTCAGTTTTGGTCTTTCGTCAAGCTCCAAGCTTCGTCGAATGGTTCCCGGCTCATGGGTGGACTTCCCTATCACCTTCGCATGTCTCTCGGAGTGTTAGCTCTTGTGATTTTTGCCACAAAAACAACACACTCTTGCTTCCCAAGCTCACGGCAGTGAGCTACTGCAGAAGAGAGAAAACACAGCCACTTGGGCGTCCAAATGAGAGAGAAGAAGAGATGGAGAAAAAGTTGTGTGTGTTGTTTATTCAAAATAGGAATCTAATACCAAAAATATTAAAAGTCAAATACCTAAATCAAATAAAGGTAAATAACTTTTAATTAATCCAACAACTCACATCAACCATCACACTTGAGTGTCAAACACTCAAACATCAACTCACATCAAGTCACATCAATCAATCAATCAATGGTCACATCACTCAAAGTGACATGATTTGACGCTTGATGTGACGCTAGATGCGACTAGCGATTTGAACACTTGATTTGACTTGCGTGCCGCACTCGAATTCGAAATGTGAATACGCTCGCAAATAATCCCGGGCTCGGGTTCGCTAATTCCAAATTAACGAATTTTCCGTTGCGTCGTAATTAAATGATTACGCCTAGCGAAATCACTATTCACGTCGCTAACGAATTAATTCTAAATTAATTCGTTCGCCCGAATTAAAATCTAATTTTAATTCCGCGTCGAAATCCTATTTCGTTTAATATATCGAATATATTAATTTATCGATTAATTCCAAATTAATCATTATCTCTCTTTTAATGATATTTTATCCCAGATAAAATATCTCCGCAATTAATCTCAGATTAACTTTCTCTCTCTTCTAATTAATCCCAGATTAATTTAGAGTCCGAGTCATACGTCATCGGTGAATCTTTGGGAAGCGACCCATGAGATCCCCGGATATGTTGGCAGTAAATTCGGTCGTCGGACTATCCGAACACGTACGTACCAAGCACGACGTTTATATCGATTTACAAGACAAAGTTGGCCTCTAGCAAAGCGCCATGCCTACCCAATTCTCTGGAAATATCCTTACAGGAAAAGGGGATCTATATCAGGCGTAGTATACGTAGTATTGCGTATTTCTGTCCAGTATCGGATGATCACGTGCTAGGCCTGGGGCTGGAATTGTGTCTGCCCCGTACGAAACACATGTCGGATGTCTGGTAACTAGTCTCTATAATCGGATAAACATGACCTTGCATTTTATCCCGATAGCTGCAGCATTTAAGAGAACCAGTCTCGTATCCTACGTGACCATCATCTCCACTATGACTGGAGTGATACTTCCGTCTTGACATCACACCCAACACACTACGATTCTCAATATACCCAGTATTGGCATAAACAGAACCTATTAAAGCCCTGGATGACCTCAACCAAAGTATATTGATTGTCGCAAGTATTAGCGGTGCATGTCTCAGGTTAAGACCAAATACACCTACCCTGATTTCGGACTTCCATAAACACATAGTCATACTACCAATGGAATTCCGAGGGGGTCTATCCAGAGCGAAGCTGTTTCCCGTACCATCGGTAAAACACAACCTCCTATTACACTTGCATGAGTATCCTATACCCAAATATATGAGAACTATGCCGTTGTGCCCTCACAACGCGCACAAGTGTAATACTAATCTTTTACGCATTTATTGATGTCCAATCTCGACAATGCTCTGACTAGGGATATTTAATGATTTATCCCTCGTGGACTGATACTCTCTCATATCATTCTCCGTCAAGAACAAATCATAGAGACCTCTCATCATTTATACATCTAGGTGATTTAATCACAAATGATAAGAGTGCAATCTCATTTGTCACATAGTTAATTTGTACAACAACACAATGATATGTACAAATAGTGACGCTATGGGTCATAATTGTCCAACATTGGCTTGGCTTGATTCGGTGTGAAAAAATGGAGGTTTTAGGTGAGATAGAGAGTAAGGAAACGGTGAGAGAGAGAGTGAGCTATTTTGATGAGAAAAAATGAGAAGAAAATAGTTGATTTGTCCTAAATCATGATAAAATGACGAGCCTTTTTATCATAAATCAGTAAGCCCTTTGAATACGGCAAGTCAATTTATGCTTTAAGATAAACCAATAAGTCATTTACATAGGATTGACACTTAATTTAATCTTTTGGCTAATTTGATCAGTTTCCAAGACCGATCTAGAAATATTTCAAAGCCATTTTTATGCATAAATAGTGAAGCAAAACATACAATTACCATAAAATCATCAAAATCAATCAATCAATCTGGTATATTGTCAAATATCAAATAATAACATAGCATATATACCAAAAATTTATCTTGTCCACAAAATAAGCACGCTTTTTCCAATTCATATCATTCAGTAGGCATAAATATCATAAACAAACATTAAAGAACATGTATAACAAAAATAAGACCATATTGCAAAAATTTCTAAGATTTTAAACAAATACCTACAGTAAAGGTAGAAAATTACTTTCACCAATTTCTTACCATTTGTATTGTTTCTGAAGGTTACACATCCTTCAATCTTTTTTCTTCTTTAATCCCTACATCATAATTCATTTTGGGACCTTTGGTACCCAAATCTTTTTGAGTCATTGAAGATTAGAATTGGTTGTTTTTGGACCCAAATCTTGCCACCATAACTGTTCTTTTTAATATGACAATCATATACTTTATGGCCTGATTTATTACAATGATTACAAATGGTATAAAAATCATTGCATGAGAAATAATTGAATTCCCATTTTATAAAACTTCATTTTCTTTTTGGAATTCAACCTTTTCAGTTGAAAGAGAAATAATTCTCTTTTTAAGCAAGTCATTTTTAGATGCAATTGCCTTCACGTCACTATGCAATTCATCAAAATGCATCCATTAATTCATCAAACGTGAAATTATCATTTACATCATTGAGTTCATTGAAGAACTCTTCTTTTAATGCCATAAAAGCCAAATTTTCCATTTTCTTTGGTTCTTCATATGTTTTCGATCTTATATAACTTCTATGTAGGTTCTGTTGATGGCTGTTTTTCGTTATATGAGTAATTCGGGAAAAATACTCCCCGAATAAACCTCTCTCAACTGTGAATTTGTTTAGTTTGTTGGGAATCAAATGCAAACTTAACAGGAAAATGAGAAAACACACAAACAACACAGAGGATTTAATTTGGTTCTGCGGAATGGATCTACTTTACGTCCACTGACATAAAATGAATAAGCACTTTTATTACCACCTCGGGTCAACCGACCTCTTTTCTCTTTCTGACACATGACATTTTTCTCTCTATTAAAGTTACAAGAGTGCTTAGAATCAAATTGAGCCACCAACCTTTTACAATGAGTATTCAACTCCTTTATATACTAGGTCAAATTCTACTATTACATCAACTCGTGACGTTAGCCACGTTACTGAGCAATTATTGCCTAGGCTCTCTTCCCGAATTACCCTACGGATAATAGCTCATCCATCTGACACCTCTATTATCTACCATCTGAACTTCATTAAATTGTTCATTCTTGGTAACTGTTACACGCTATTCCCGCGTGTCAGCCTGTATTCCAACTACTCCTATGTGATTGCGTGTGTCAGTCAATAAGCCTTAAGCTCTCTTACATCTCATCAGCTGCTGGCCTACTTATATCTCATCAATCCTTGGGAAGCCCAAACCACCGCCTAAGAGTATAAGACAATATCCTCATATCCTCGGGTTGGTATGCTGAAACAAACGAAGCTTTTCCTTACATCTACCGGAAGATCGGATCGGTAGAAAAGCCTTTACTTCCCTCACCTTCTCTTCAAAAAGGTCAAGTCTGCATTGAGCCCCTTTTTCATGTAGAAATATTGAGAAATAGCTTCCCTCAATGACAATATGAAATGTTATGACTTTCTTCTAGCTTGTATCTTCTAGTGATCACCTTCCTCGGGTGTATGTGATTATGCCTCGGTCGGTTCCCCATATTCCTCAGGTCAGCATCCAAATGTAGCTGAATTTGATCCATTGGTCGGGTCAGGTACCACAGAGCCCGGACCCTCTTCCTTGCAAAGATCTTGGGGCCCATCTTGATAAGCGAAATCCCCTTACTAGCCTTTTCCATACTTCGGCTCCTCTCGAGTCCGAAAATCACCATCAATATTTGTCATATATCTCTCGGTATCAACGAGTCTACGAGTTGGTGCTGGGAACTCAGAGCGGGTTCCTCGGCCGCAAGCCTCGGTGCTCCATTGAAGATCAAGGTCGAGCTCACGATCCAAATCTAGCATTTCTAGTGCTGATTCATAGTTTGGCCATCTCTTCCACTATGCCCTGTCTGACCGAAAACGTTGGTCTGAGCTAACTCTGGCCGGTTCGTTCACTGGTTTCTCTGCTTGAAGAAACTCATCTTGTGCCATCTTGCGCTGATGCACGCTCTTGACATGCTGCGATCTCGGAAGAGGATGATCTGCAAAGACCCTCCTTGTGCCACCAACACTTGGCCATGAGGGAGAAACTCCAACTTCATGCCAACGAATATAATAAGGCCACGGTGGGATGTAACCTGACCATGATCCGATGCAATAACTTGACCACAAGGGAATATACCCTCTTTCTGCCACCAACATTTGGCCATGGGGAGAAACTCCAACCCCATGCCAACGAAGATAATAAGACATCGGTGGGACGTAACCCGACCCAGAGCTAATGCAATAACTTAGCCACAAGGAAATGTACCCTTATTGTGCCACCAACACTTGGTCATGGGAGAGAAACTCCAATCATATGCCATCAAAGATTATAAGTCCTCGGTGGGACGTAACACGAACCCGAGCCAATGCAATAACTTGGCCATAAGGGAATGTTCCCTCCTTGTGTCATCGACATGGCCTCGACGGAATGAATGCAGCCCCAAGCCATCAAATCAAACTGGCCATAAGGGAATGCACCCATTTTATGCCATCGACATAGCCTCGACGGAACGAATGCAACCTCTAGCCATCAAACTTCTTTCCAAGATTTAACCGCGATGGAGATTGAAAATGGCATCCCACTTCATGTCATCCACCAAAAACAAAACCAAAATCAAAATAAAAACAAGACAAACAAAACAAGGGTGATATATCACATACCCCGAACAGAACCAAAAGAAACAACAAGAGAGCTTGAGAGAACATCCTACCCCATGTCACCCAAAGCAACAATTTTGAACCTTATAGTTCAACGTCCCGAAGAACCGAGCTACAGATCCAGGGGGCGGCCAACGCCATGAGATTTTTCCTATGCTAGGCAGGCCCTGAGTCTACAAATGCCATGAAGACCCTCAGGCATTCCCTGTGCTATGCTCTTACAGAACCGAAATGGGATGGCCAAGGTATATCCCGATGCTACAAACGCCACAGAGGCTCTCTGGCCTTCCCCGTGCTATGTACATTCCGAGGCTACAAATGCCATGGAGGCCTGTGGGCCCTCCCCGTGCTATGCACCTCCAATACTAGACAGAAAATACCATATGGGAATTATCCTTCCCCATGCTATGCAAACCCAGAGGTACCATAGTACCGAATCCACTAGCCATCCATACATGTTATGATTACCGTGAGGTACCAAACGCCATGCCAACTCGTTCGCCAAGCGTGCTATGGATACCCGAGGTGCCAAACGCCATGCAGGCCTTTATACTACAACATCTCTCAGAGATGTAAGTCATTAGGTGTTAACGTTCCAGCCCGAGGGTTTGATAATGACACTATGGATTGGCATGCCGCGGAGGTGCATGCTTTTCCCAAATGTCTTGCATCCCTTCTTGTTTTCCGATCACGAGTATTTTCATAAGAATATTAAAAATGTATTTCCCATTCAATTAACAAACAAGCATAGATAAACAAGTTTTTTTTAAGAAATGGAAAGTTTCATTCATATTCAGGGGATTTATTGTCCATCTTACAACTCTTTGAGGTTCATTCTAAGAGAGGCTCTATTGAAAATATCTTCATCGGCATCTTTGAACAATTCTTAACAATGTACTTCTGAACCGAACTCTTCTTCTGAACAATTCTTAACAATGTTCTTCTGAACCGAGCTCTTTGGAGAAGCTGAAGATTGACAGGTCGAACAACAGCCATAATTTCTCTAGGAGGAACTTGTTCAACATCAGTACCAAAGGTTATGAGAAACCCGTCAACCTCCAACTCTTGATATTATATGTCATTCAACAACTCGATCATAGGTGCTCCACCCTCTACATAATAACGAGCCCGGAAAACTGCTAAATGAGCATAATAAGTAGGAGGTAATATGAAAATTGATCAAGTACACCTGGCATATTAGCTCTCCCAGTACTTTCTGACGATTATCGCTATCGGCGTTGTTCGGCCTTCATAGCTGCTTGGTCTATGCACCCATTCAGATAGTCGTTCATTACCAAGTCTTCCACCCGGTACTGTATGTCTCTACATCTTTTCCTGGCGTGTCCCCTCACATTATGGTGCACACAATAAGCCATTTTGTCTCTCTTATCAATTGGAAACCTTCTCGGATCGGGCTCAGTCAATAGGCATTTATCCTGGATTTCCCGAACTATCTAGGTCATGGGTCTGTTCATGGGAGTATACATTGTCCCTCTAGCGACGTGATTGACCTGGACAGATGACATTCTCTCTTACGTTGGATTATTCTGAGGTATCAGCTTGAACTCTTTCTGCCTCGGTACCGGTCTCCTCAAGTCTGCCCAAATCTCGAGGATTATCCGATCGAGGTGCTCTTGGCTACTCAGCAGTCCTACCTCGGGCGATATTCTCCTATCCTTCAATAAATACAAACTTCATTGTCTGCTCCAAATCTGCGGCATAGTTTGGTATCTCATGGATCCTCAAGTGAGACTATAACCTTCTGTCCTTAAGGCCCCTTTGAAACATTCCAATGCCTTTGGGGACTCATACGCTCCAACCTCCATCAACTTCAACGACCTCACCGTCTTCCTCGATAAGCACGTCTCTTTGAAGTGTCGCACAAAGGATTTCCTCAACTGCACGAAGCTGTTGATACTCCCCGGGGTCAAGTTCCTGAACCATAGACTGGCTGACCCGCCCAAGGTTAGAGGGAATACCTTGCAAATGGCCTCTCCGACCATTCCTTGAATCTCCATCAGCAGAATGAACTTCTCAATATAAGACTTGAAGTCCGTGCTCCCTTTGTAAATATCCATAGAGGGCATGGTGAATCTTCTTGGAAACTCCATTGCCATAACTTCCTTCGTGAAGGGGACGCTGTCTCCATATATTGGTCACTTCGTATCCCATATTTCATGTTTTCCTCCCACTTTTTCATCTCCCTCTGGAACCAACTCCTCATTTGGCTCTCGAAACTGTTATGCCCACGCCCATGGGCTTCCCCCCGCCTTCTGCTCCGGGTGTGATATCTCTCGTAACTGGGAACTTCGTACCCTTCCCCTGAGTATCACTTCAAATCACTCGCCATGAAGCATGGACTATTGCTGAGGAATCCGGGGTTTGCCTTTCTTCCTCCACTTCCCACAACTCTTCTACCGGTACGACACCGACTACTACTACTACTACTACGTATGTCACTCTTTGGGTGTTCCTCCTCCCATCTTCGCCATCTCCTTCCGCTCCGACACTCCTTTTTCCTTTTGCTATTTCCTCTTTCCTTTGGCTAGGGCTTGCTTCCCTCTTTTTCTCCTGCCTTCTTTCCAACTTCTCCATCATGGCCTTCATGAAGGTTTGCGTTGCTTCTATTTCCTTTCGAGCATCCTCTCTCTCACTTTGCATGGTCTCTTCCATTTTCTCCATCCACTCCGTCATCGAAGACTATGAAGATCTGGGGTTCTCGTCTCTTGCCATAGTCTTAGTGTGTTTGTTATTTCTTGTACTGTTCCCCACATACGACGCCAACTGTTGACATCTATTTTTCGTTCTATGGACAATTCAGGAAAATCACTCCTCGAACAAATCTCCCTCAACTATGAATTTTTTTGGTTTGTTTGGAACCAAATGCTAACTTAACACGAAAATGAGAAAACGGACAGACAACACAGATGATTTAACGTGGTTCGACAGAATAGATCCAACCTATGTCCATGGACACAAAAGAATAAGCACTTTTATTACTACCTCAAGTTAATCGACCTTTTTTTCTCTTTATGACACATGAGTATTTTCTCTCTATTATAAGTTACAAGAGTGTTTAGAATAAAATTGACCCCCCAACCTTTTACAATGAATCTTAAACCCCTTTATATACTAGGTCAAATTATGCTATTACACCAACTCATGACGTCAGCCACATTACTAAGCCATTATTGCCTAGGCTCTCTTCCCCAATTACCCTACAGATAATAACTCAGTCGTCTGACACCTATACTATCTGCCATCTGAACTTCATTAAATTGTCCATTCTTGGTAACTATTACATGTTTTTCACGCGTGTCAGCCTGTATTCCAACCACTCTTATACGATTGGATGTGTTAGTCAATAAGCCTGAAGCTCTTTTCCATCCCATCATGAGTTAGCCTACTTCTATCTCATCAATCCTTGGGAAGCCCAAACCACCGCCTAGAAGTATAAGGTAGCATCTCCATATCCTCGGGTCGGTATGTCGAAACAAATGAAGCCCTTTCTTACATCTACCGGAAGGTCGGGTCGGTAGAAAAGCCTTTAATTCCCTCAAATTCTCTTTAAAAAGGTCAAGCCTGCACTGAGCCCCTTTTCATGTAGAAATATTGAGAAATAGCTTCCCTCGATGATAATCGGAAATGTTATGACTTTCTTCAAGCTTGTATCTTCTGGTGATCACCTTCCTCGGGTGTATGTGACTGTGCCTCAGCTAGTTCCCCATGTTCCTCGGGTCAGTATCCAAATATAGCTGAATTTAACCCACTGGTCAGGTTAAATAACCTCGAGCCCGGACCCTCATCCTTGCAAAGATCTTGGGTCTCATCTTGGTAAGCGAATTCCCCTTACTATCCTTTTCCATACTTTGGCTCTTCCCAGGTCCGAAAATCACCATCAATAGGTTCTATTTAACATTTTTTTTTCCATACTCCTATTTCCATCAAAGAATTTTCTAATTTTCTTACCATGAAAGCCATTTCATCATTATTGCCATCCCCACCATCATCATCATGATTTTTATAAAATATAGTTGACTTTAAAGTACTTTCTTTTTTGTTCCTTGATTCATCTTTCTCATCTTCTTTTAGCTCATTTTCATAATCATGAAATTTACCAACAAGCTCGTCAACCGAATGAATGTTGAGATTTCGAGCTTCTTTGTTCATCGTTGTTTTTGCTCTCCATTCTTTAGGCAAAGGCCTAATAATTTTCTTCACTCACTCACTAATAAAGTGGATTTTCTCAAGAGCATGCAATCAGTTAGCAATATGAGAAATATGTAATCGTGCTATGTATAATCTCTTTCTCTTCCATTTTAAACAATTCATATTCTTTAGTGAGTCTGTAAACCTTAGACTCTTCAGTTTAATTAGTGCCTTCATAATGAACTTCTAATGCTTTTTACATGTCTTGTGCAATTTCATGCTAAGAGATTCTATTGAATTATTTTTTATCTACCACACAAAGTAAATGATTTATAGCCCTAGTATTTATAGAGATTTTCTAATAATAATCATTCCATTCACTCTCAAATTTAGGAAATTTTCTACTATCTTTGTCCACATTCATATTATCAAATAGGAATTTTTGAATAAATGTCCAAAGACGATAGGTTGTGGCTTGCAGGTATAGTTTCATCCAATTTTTCCAATAATTATAATCGGTTCCATCAAAGAACTGAGCTCTAGTGGTTGATTTCCCCTCAACATAAAATGAGTTGCTAAGTGAAGCCATGTATCACTCTGAGATGATTAAGTCTATTATAGAGGACTAGGTTCTAATACCAAATGAAATTCTAGTATGTGACCCAAGATATGGATGAATTGGATAATTAAAAATTAATGGCAACCCAAATAAAAATTATATGAGCAATGTAAATCAAAATAATGTTAAAGTAAAATAATGTAAGAGCAAAAGGGAGAGAAAGCAAACACAAGAGTTTTTACATGGTTAGGTAATCCTAACCTACGTCTCCACTTCCAAGCACAATGTGCTTGAAAATTCCATCAATCTCCTTACACATAGACTTTCTTATAATTGACTTCCAATGTGTCAATGAACCTCTTCCCAATTTACTTCACAAATGTGTCACTCCCAATTGATTTCTCAATGTATCAATTAACCTTTATAATAATGGAGTCTCACACACATCTCACTAAAAGTATTTTTTAAATAGATTTTATAATAAGAACAATGAAATATCAAATTCCACATAAGAATTCAATCCAAATGAATAAATCCAAAATTTATAGCTCAAGTGTGTTTGATTATAGATTAAAAGCAAATGAGAGCGTAAGAGCGAAACAGGGTTTACCGCTATACATATGACGTCGGTGACCACGATATTGTTGGGCTCGCAGCCTGTAAAGAGTACGGATAGTCCACGGGGGACTAACCGAAGAATAAAGGAGTCGCCACCGAATTTGAGACACAAAGAATGATTTAAAGTTGTATTACACCCATAGCAAGGTCCGACCTTAAACCCGTTTGGGTTTGGAATGGTCCATTACTGATGCCAGTATAATATACAGGTTCAAAAGAGAATCCACATGTCTTAAAATATAATAACACGCAACAACAATTTAAAGGTACACAGTACAACAAACATAGATACTAAGAAAGTAAATTGATAAATGTAAATTTCCAGAAGTAGTGAATATCGAGAAGCAATAATACAACACACATTAATTGAATCAGAATACATATCTTTCTGAAGTTTGGATGAAATTTTTTTTAGGTACTTAATGTCCAGACATTTTTATCAACGTCCGATCAGATTTATGTCATCACATTAATGTCTGGTCGGACTTGATAGAAGTCTGGCCGGATATGCTGCGTAAGATGAAAATATAGAACCATGCATGGCAACAAATAACAGGGGTATGACATGCTTGAAACCAGTAATCATAAATTGCACGGTCATGCATAGCCGTAACTATGATAATAACACAATGATAAAATAATCAAAGTAGTCACACAACATAGATAAAGTAATAAAAAGACACACGTAACTGTTTCCAAGTGGTACGTGGAGTTGTCTCCCGAGTGCAGACTATATTACCATCCATCTGGAATCGACTATGGAATTTATGTCTGGGTTTCCATCCTATATACCATAGGGAAGAAAATATACACGGCTAGAAGTAGCTGGTTATACGGACGGATTTTCTGTATGACAATTGCATGTCCAGCCGAACATACAAGATGTCCGGCTCGATATGCCGCGTCAGAATAAAATTAAATAAAATATAAAGTTTAAGGGTTAGGAGCCCTCTGGTCTTACCGAGAACACCTCTGAAGATCAAGTCAGTTTTCTGATCTCTTGCGGAGATAGGAAATAAGTTACTGTATTTTGGTTTCTACGTTCTAAAAGCCATCTTCATAAGTGATTTTATTTTTTACTGTGTGTTATGTCATTCTTTTATAGTGTTTAAGGTTTAATTAATAAGGAAAATATCCATCTGTTAAGGAAATCAGTTAAGAAGGAAAGTGAGGAGTTATGGAAATCGGCTAAGAAGGAAAGAGATCGAATCCTTATGTAAAACTGGAAACCCGTCGCATATTTGGCCATACTTAGAGTATGTCCGTCGGATATTATGGCTAATTTTATTTTCGACCCAAGTTTTGGCTGTTCTCTGGATCTTCTGGGGTTTCTTTCCCTTCCGGTATTAAACCTTATAATTTTCCCAAACTTTTCAGGTGCGCTCTCATAAGAGACTCATCATCGGACTATGCATAAAATACAATGTCTACAGTCACCCCCACTTTGGTAGGCTTATGTAGTGTGTGACAATGACAAGTATATCAAAGTCATGCATACATTTTTACTCACCTGGCATGTCTGGCTTCGCCGGACTTACCTATCATTGGTTGTAGTCCGATTATCGATTGATGGACCTTCAGACCCTCCGATGATTCAATCGGTTGTAAGATATTGTGATCCCATCTTTGTAGTTCTGATGATTGATGAACTCGTGAGTCCCTCGATGCCTTAATCGTTTTGAGATACCTCGATCTCTGCTGTGATAATTGAAGAACCCGTAGGTCCCTTGATGCATTGATCAATTTGAGACTCCTTAATCTCTGTTGTGATAATTGATGAACCCGTAGGTCTCTCGATGTTTCAATCAGTTGAGGTGCTTCAACCTCGGTTGAGATGAAAAATAAGTACTTAGGCCCCTAATGATTCGACCAGTTAAGGTGCTTTGACCTTTTTTAAGAGTTGATTGATGAACCCATAGGTCATCTGACGCCTCGATCGGTCTGAGATGCCTCAATCTCCATCTGTAACTTTATCTCTGAGAATGGATGTTCCAAATCCAAACCACATTGGTATTCTAAATCCAAATGTCTTTGGCCTTCCAAGTCTGGTGCCGCTCAAAATCCACTTGGCGTGCTAGCCTTTTCCAATCTTTCCAACTCCATCGGTGTTCCAAATCTGATTATCATTCTAGATCTAGTGGTGTTCCAACTCCATCGATTAATGAGATGAATGACCCTCAGATCCCCTGGTTCATTTGGTTCTTGGGATGATGGACCCTTGGGTTTATTGATTCATTCAGTTGTGAGAGGCTCTATTACTTTGTCTTCATTCTCGAGTTCATTCGTATCATTGGCGTTCCAAATCTGGGGTGTTCAAAATCCTTCAGCGCTCTAATTCTGCCTAGATTTCTAAATGTTTTGATTTCCATCAGTATTCCAAATCCATTGGCATTCTAAGTCCATCCAGTCTTCCAAATATGTCAGTGTTCCAAACCTATTTCCAATGTTGGTGTTCTAAACCCATTTACAATTCTTTTGGCGTTCTAAGTTAATAGGCATTCCAAATCTGTTAGCGTTCCAATTCTGTTCAACTTTCCAAATTTGTTGGCATTCCAAACCCATTTCAAATTCTTTTGGCGTTCTAAGCCCATTTTCATTCCAAACCCATCAGCGTTCTAATTCAGTTCAGCTTTCCAAATCTGTTGGTATTCTAAATCTATTCTGGGCATGTAACCCTATGAACTTGACCTGTTTCTCCATCAATCTATGACATGTTGATCTTTTTTTTATCATCTCTAGTAAGTGTTCTAAAGCATAACCGATCGGCGGGAGTCGCCCCCAACTATCACTTCCAGGAAAACTTTGCCCCTGGTATTTTTTTAGGTGGGCCTCACCCCCATCATGTCTCAACCTTCTGACTATCGAGTTCTCCGTGTCTTGGAGGCTTCAACTCTTATTTGAAGAGTGTATCTGGCTCCATTTCTTAAAGGCTCTCATAGCATACCATTTTTTTTTGGAGATTTTCGCCTATTTTTCGATTTCCTGTAAAAAAGAAGAATTTATATGTATATATGCATGTATGCATGTGTGCAAATGATTTTCGGTTGACTGCCCATTCTTCGACTTGTAGGAGTGCATGAGGTGATGCCTTTTTGACTGAGATATTGTCAGGTCTTTCTCACTTTTGTCGACCAGGCTATCCCTCAGGGTTATCGATCTTGTGTTCCAAATTCTTTTTATCATGTAATGACTCCTTTTATGTTCTCAAAAGTTTTTTCTTCTTGATTTCCTGTATCTTTCTAAAGTGTGAGCATTGCCCAAATCCAAAATTCAGTTCTAATAAAGGTTTCACCTTTCAAATGCTTCTTTATGTGTGTGTGATTCTTTCACAAAGAATTATGTGTAACTCAAATTAGTTTATGATTGTGCTAAATGTAGATTAGTGTTAAGACTCTAGTTCATTTTATCATTTTCTTTACCAAGACAAGCTAACACCTAGTTAAGGATCAACAAGATTTTCATAGTTTGCCACAAGTTTATTTTACACAGGGCGTATCTTTTATCCCTACCTTCTTTAAGTCATCAAATTTTATTTTTTACGCAAAGACTGCACATTTGTGATGTGAACCTTTAGTTACTCAATAATTTCACTAACTCTAGTTTGTTTGCATACTCAATATTTGAGTTGTCGTTTGATGCAAAAGTACTCGTAGGGTTCACAATACTTCTGGTTACTAAACAATTCAAACAACAGAGTAGTTTGAGGGATTCACTATTTACTTTTTCATTCTCTCTTGCGTTTCTTTTTCCTCATTTTTCTTTTCGCTCTCTCATATTTTCCTTTTTTTTTCCTTTTTCACATTTTGTCATCTTTTTTGTTTGCATCATCTCCTTAACTGAGTGTCATCTCAGCCTTAAATTTGGAAGGAAGTCAAATGAGTGCTAAGTGTTTTTTGTATCTCTACAAATTATGGCAGCATAAATTCTTTCTAAGCTAGTAATACGATTCTAAGTGCAAGATTTAGTGCATAATATTTGAATTGCATTCTGCTAGTGATCCCAAAGTTAAAGAATTTCATTAAGGATTTAGACATGTTCATTTTTGGGAGACAGTATATTCTTGAAAAAGACTGAGTTTTATTATCATCAAACTTGAAGAGAAGTCATTACATGATGAGTAAATAGAGATGCGATATAACAATCATGCCTAGGTGCGATATCCCTCATCATTAGGTATGTTGCCTGCGTCATTCAAGTCTTGAATCTCATGTTTCAGGCGAGCACATCTTTAAGTCTTTTGACTACGGAACTAGTGAAATACACAATAGTAGGTCGAGTTGTCATATTTAGTCATCAATTTCTACTGTGGGTCCAACGGCTTCAAGAGACCCTACTGTAGGAGCGAAGCAAGGTTTACCGCTATATCTATAAAGTCAGTGACCATGACACTGTTGAGCTCGCAGCTCGTAGAGAGTACAGATTAGTCCACATGGAACTAACTGGAGAATAAAGGAGTCGCCACCCAGTATAAGACACTGGGAATGATTTAAGGCTGCATTACACCCCTCGTAAGGTCCGACCTTAAACCTTTTTAGGTTTGGAATGATCCCTTACTTATTCCAGTATAATCTCCAGAGTCAAAAGAGGATCCACATGTCTTATAATGCATAAATCACTCAATAATAGTTTATATCGCATATAACCATAAAATACATAATATTATATTCAATGGAAGTATATATCTTGCAGTGGCTAAAAGATAAAATAAAATATATATAGTAGCATGCTTCACGGGCCTGGACTCCTGGAGTCATAGTTGGATTTGATCATATGGCTGGTTGAATTTTGATAGATGTTCAATCAGACTTGCAAGAAGTCTGGCCAGAGTTCACTGAGTAACCAGAAACACAAAATCATGCATACAAATAATTAAAAATTTGAAATTAGAGGGTTGAGGCAATAAATAAAGCAGACAATTAGGCGTTAGTAATGTTAAAAGTAAATTGCATGACAATCATATTCTAAGCATAATAATGGTGAAAATAGGATAAAACTATGCGCATCGGCTTCATAGTGGTATGTTGAGTTGGGTCCCGAGTGCAAACCATAGTACCGTCTATTTGGATTCAGCTATGGAATCTATGTCCAGGTTTCCATCCTATATGCCACTAGAAATTCGAGGCCAGTTGAAGCCATCTCATGGCCAGACTTTCTATCGGACGGATGTATGTCCGGCCGGATATGGGATATGTCCGGCTAGATATGCAGCGTCACCAAAACAATAAATTTGCGATGTTGGGGGCCCTCAGGGCATACCTCAAGCGTTACTCGGCTCCAAGAACATTGTTGAAGGTTTACTTTATTACCTTGGTCTCTTGCTAGAAAGAATCAATAGGGTGGTTGTGTGTTTTGAGATTTGGTTTGGTTTATTGGGTGATTGGTATAGTTTCTTTTGGTTATTCTCTTGGTTATCCTTCTATATTTTTGTGTGTATGCCTTTCTTATTAACCCAAAAGACCTCCAAAAAAGAACATCTCCCAAAAGTGAAGAACATATGTTCTTTTATAGTGTTAGGGATAGGGCTATTAAGGAAAATATCCTTTTGATAATGGAAACCATTATTAGGGAAAGAATTTATTTTGGAAACTGGTTAAAAATGAAGCTTTGTGTTTATAAAAACCAGCTAAAAGGGAAACTAGAAAGAAGAACAAGTCGTTATGCTATTCTGGAAACACGATAGATATATGGCAAGAATTTAACGATATCATGCCAGACTTGATAGTTTAAACTAGGCTAGAAATAGGTGATTTCCGATGCTTTAATTGGTTTGAGGTGCTTCGACCTCTGTTGTGATGAGAATGAACGCTCGAGCCCCCGATGCTTCGATTGGTTTGAGGTGTTTCGACATGTTCTGTGAAAACTTATTTCTTGCTCCCAAAATCTCATCCGACCGTATATCAATTTATGTTCAGTTGGAAATCGATCGAGTATATAAAATTAAGATTCATGTCTTCTTTATTTGCCACATTTAGACATTTATTCTATAAGGGCTTCAGAAATCCTTTCATCTCAAAACTACCTTCGGCGATTTCATTTTCCATATCCTTTAAAAATATCATTCCCCAGACTTCTAGCTCCCAACCGTGCTCTAGATGATCCACATCTACCATTTTTCATGACGTTGGATCACCCATTGGGTCGTCAAAAGTCATTTGGTCTTGAATAATGGAACCACATTCTCACACTCCTTGCTCTGGGCGACAAGGCATGTTCCTTCATGGACATGGTAAGTTAAATTCTCTTTCTTTTTAGCTTGCACATCTGTGGATTTATTATCGCGATATACATCTTGCCATATTTTCTTTGAAGTCTGCCTCTAATGTGTCATGTCCAGCCGAACATTGCTTAATGTCTGTTTTATATTCTTTATTTGTCCGACCGGATATGTCTAGGTATTTTCCAGCTTTCTGCAGCTTCTGTATTTATTACTTTATTGGCCATATCTTTCCTTTCGCAGCTGGACGCATCATGTTTCAAGGCTGGCGGCAGCCCCGCTAGCGTAAGAAAATGAGACAACGATATCACCCATGTTGTTAAAGCTCGAATTTCAGAAATAGGATTTGAGCATTTCATCCTCTCTATTCCTGCTCGGGCAATAAAACATGACAATAGGGGTTTGCAAGCTTTAACAGAGAGGTGGATGTAGACCACCCAAACTTTCCACCTTTTGTTTGGTGAAATGACCATTACCCTCGGAGATTTTGCTTACTTGACTGTCATCCCGTATGATGGCCCTCTGCCTGAATTTTATTATAGCATGTACACTCCCACTATTCGGGCTAACTATATCCAGCGTTGACTAGGAGTTGTCACGTGGGTTCGTTCGGGCGTGGTTGCATATAACGAACTGCAGAACCATTGGCAGAGACAGGCTCCTACCTAGGATGTCAAGATTGATCAACTAGCACGATCATTTTTCCTTTATATGTTATGTTGTACACTTTTTGCTAATGCAGCTAGCTTTGTAGATTTGTGGCTTCTTCCTCCACTCCGTGACCTTGATATTGTGCAGGAGTAGGACTGGGGTTCCCTTACTCTAGCGGCTATTTATCGAGGCTTAGACTGATGTTGTCGTGGTGGTTAGTACGTTGAAGGCTACAACTTTCTAGTAGAGGTATTGTAGACACTGCATTTTATGCATATTCTGATGATGAATCTCTTATGGGACACCCTATGAAAATTAATAATTTGCAAGGATGAATGCCAGAAAGGAAAGAAACTCCAAGAATATAGCCCAAAAACCACTCGGACATCATCTATATCCGGCTTACCTTTTCTGTAGCTTATACAAACGGCCATATATTCTTTGAAAACCTTAAATCCCGTCGAACATAGTATGGATGTCATTGATGAGTAGATTTTCATATACCAAAAGCTCAAGATTTGATTATGGCCAGCCGGATATGTAATTCAAATTACACATCCGGCCCGACATACATGAATTTGTCAATACATGCACAAATTTCAAAAGACTAAAGTCACGGGCTGACATAAGTCCGGCTGGACATACATTTCAAATTATAAGTGCGGCTGGACATTCATCGGGTGTTATAATCTCTAGAAATCCAGTAACATCAGACAGAGACGAGTGAAAGAGAGGATTTTGCTTCCCTCTTCCTTACTCAGGCCTCTCATTTGCACTATAAATGAAGGCCTTCTTCTTCACATGTATGGGAAATTATCTTGAGGGAAGACTAGCTTTTGGAATCCAGAACCCTAGAGAAACCTTAAAGCTCAGATACTTTGGAATCGTAGAGAGCAAAAGAACTACATAAAACTTTGGAGTTCCTTTCAACCTAGTACGAATCCAGCACCAACCCGACGACTAGAGGTGTTTTTAGAGCCACTACAGACTCAAAGGTACGATATCAGGGCACCCACATTAATATTTCAGTATATTTGAGATTTTATTTTTGTTACACAATTTCTCCGACCGGACATGAACTATATCCGACCGACCATGCACACACATCCAGCCACCCATGAGCATCTCAGGCCGTGTTTATTATCTTATCTAGTTAATTGCATGCTTAGTTAGTTTTTATGATACTCGTTAGCATTAGTATATTAATATTTAATTATTTCGTTCTACTGTTTTAATATGCGATAAACATGTGTTTACTTTACTATCCAATATAATATGCACGATGTCTTTTGCTTTAGGCATGATCTATGAATGATGTCCAGCCAGACATTTACGATATCTGGTTATAATATCTTATGACATATATGATGCAAACTCAAACGTAAATTCCATAACTGATTCTGAATGGACGGTAATATAGTTCGTACTCGAAATATAACTCCATGTACTATTAGGAGATGACCATTTCATTATGAATACATCCAAAATGCATGTTTAATGTATTTATTATCACATATGTATATTTCTGCGTTTTTGGACTATGCCAAAATGTTTGTCATAACTTAATTCAAGTCTGGCCGGACATGAACAACCATATTCGGCCCACTATGAATAATGTCTGACAATCTCACCGAGGCCATGCCGATGAGATGCATTCTTAGATCTGTTTCAGTATCATTTTGAATACTGTTTTTTATAATATATAGATATTTGCTTGTTTTATTCTTTTATTATTCATGTTTGCCCTTTGTTTGCCTTTAAATTATTTTATGTGTGAAACTGCATTATAAGATGTGGGGATACCTACTTTAAGCATAAATATTATATTGACATCAGTAATGGACCATTCCGAACCCAAATAAGTTTAAGGTCAGATATTACGATTGTGTAGTGCAGCCTTAAATCATCCCCAATATCTCATATAGGGTGACGACTTAATTATTCTCCGGTTAGTCCCCTACGGGACTATCCGTACTCTCTACGGGCTGCGAGCCCAATAGTGTAATGGTCACTGACATCATAGGTATATCGGAAACCTCGCTTCGCTTCTACATATATGTACTATCATTTTTACTCCATTTGACCTATTTGGATTGATGACTACCCTCAGATCTTTATTTTATTGTTATAGGCCTAGGTTTATGAGTTTAATGTGTTGGCTCAATCGTTCCCTATCTTCATAGAAGAGGTTAGATTGCCTAGGTTGTCTTGATGTGGCGAATCCTGTTGGACAATTATGACCTATAGCATCACTATTTGTATAGAACATGGTGTTGTTGTACAAATTAACTATGTGACAAAGGAAATTGCTCTTTTATCATTTGTAATTGGATTACCGGAATATATAAATGATAAAAGTCCATATGATTAGTACCGAAATAATAAGATATGAGACAATATTAATCCACGTAAGGTTTAATCATTAAATATACAAGTCGTAGTATTATCGAGAATGGACATCGATAATGTGGAATAGGCTAGTATTCCACTTGTGCGCGTTATGGAAGCTTAACGTCATAGTTCTCATATATTTGGGTATTGGATACTCATGCAAGTGTAATATGAGGTTCTGTTTACCGATGGTAAGGGAACAGCTTCGCTATGGATAGACCCCTCGGAATCCCATTGGTAGTATGACTATGTGTCTATGGGAATCTGAATCAGGGTAGGTGTATTTGGTCTTAACCTGAGACTTGCATCGCTAATACTTGCGACAATCTGTTATACTTTGGTTTTGGTCGTCCGGGGCTTTAACAGGTTCTGTGTACGCCTCTTCTGGGTATATTGAGAATTGTAGTGTATTGGGTGTGATGTCAAGATGGAAGTATCACTTCGGTCATATGGAGATGATGATCACGTAGGATACGGAACTGGTACTCTTAAATGCTGCAGCTATCGGGATAATATGACAAGGTCATGATTATCCGATTATAGAGACTAGTTACCAGAGATCTGATATATGCTTCGTACGGGGCAGACACAATTCCAGCCCTAGGCCTAGCATGTGATATCGATACTGGATTGTAATACGCAATATTATGTATACTACGCCTGACAAAGATCTTGTATTCCGCAGAAGAATATTTCCGGAGAATTGGGAAGGTACGGTGCTTTGCTAGAAGCCAACCATGTCTTGTAAATCGGTAAGAACGTGGTACCGGGTACGCACGTATTCGGATAGTCTGATGACCGTATTTACTGCCAACATATGCATGGATCTCTTAGGTCGCCTCCCAAAGATTCATCGATGAGATTTGACTCGAACACATAATTAATCTGGGATTAATTATAAGAGAGAAAAATAATCTGGGATTAATTACGGTAATAATTAATCTGGTATTAATTAACAGAGAAAGAATTAATCTGGGATTAATTGCGTCGAGAATTTATCTGGGATTAAATTCGTCGAGAAGAGAGAACGCGATTAATTTGGAATTAATTGGTAAAATAAATTTAATAGTTAAATTGGATTTTACTAATTAATTTATTTAATTGGGCTAAAATAATATATTAGCTATATTAATTGAAATCGGATTTCAACACGGAATTAAAATTGGATTTTAATTCAAGCGAATGAATTAATTTAGAATTAATTCGTAAGCGACTTCTACAATAATTTTGCTAGGCATTGTTATTTAATTAAATTAGATTTAATTACGTCGCGACTCAAAATTTGTTTAATCATATTAAACGAACCTGAGCCCGAAGTGTGTGTAGTCTTACTCAACTTGAATTTTTAATTAAAGTGTGCGACCCACCAACTTACATCACTAGTCAATCTAATTGATGGAAGTAGTTGAGAGCAATTATGGAAACTTGCTTAGCACACTTTGACTTTTGGAAAGTATATACACTTTTTGGAAAAGAATTTTTGGTAATTGTTTTTTGGAAAAACAAAAACACAAAACTCTTCTCTCTCTTTTGCTCTCTCATGGCCGAGAGCTTCTCCCTCTCTCTCAAAGTTTTTGTTGCAAAAATTTGTTCTTGCTAGCACATAAATGAGTGAATCAAGGTGATAGGGAGACTCACCCAAGTGTTGGAAACATAAATGATAAAAGAGCAATTTCCTTTGTCACATAGTTAATTTGTACAACAACACCATGTTCTGTAAAAATAGTGATGTTATGGGTCATAATTGTCCAACAATCTCGTACTTGGCCTATAGCCAATCACTCAAGTGTCCTACACCTGAATTATGTATGGGTCGTTCAAACTTCAGCTGAGAAACAACTTTTGTCAGCGGATTTGCAATGTTATCATCTGATGCGTTTTATTCGATCATCATATCGCCTCGATATATGATCTGACGAATCAGATGAAATAGTCGAAGTATATACTTGGATCGTTGATGAGACCGCGATTCCTTAGCCTGTGTTGTAGCCCAGCTCAGCTGCTAATAGAACTACACCTAATCCAATTAGGATTATATAGATCCAAAATGCTTCTTTTGCTGCCTCAGCTGCAGCAATGTTCCGCTTTTTGTTATTTATTCGACAACAATATCTTGCTTGGAAGATTTCCAGCTCACTATTCCGTTATTCAAACTAAATATGTACCCTTATTGCCACTTACAATCGTTTTCATCAGTTTGGAAACTTGCAGCGGTGAACCTAGTTACCTCAAATTCTCATTTCCCCATATTTTAAGAACGCATCCTTAGTTCGTCTAAGATACTTAAGGATGTTCTTAACATCAATCCAGTGACCATGACATGGATTTGCCTGATTGTGACTCCATATGCTCAAAGCATATGAGACACTAGGTCACGTACATAACAAAACAACACCGAGAGAGTGTCAGCAGCTTTCTAGATCTATCATAGTAGATCTTTATTCCTAGAATAAAGCCTGCTTCTCCCAGGTATTCTATGGAGAATTTTAATGAAAGCCAAGCTTTCACTGATTATAGCATATGCATGTTATTGCTAAGAAGCAATACATCATCAACTTATAGGACATTCATTGTCAGTGCGCTCCCAGTAACCTTCTTATATACACAGGAATCATATTCGTTTTGAATGAAATCATATACCCTTATGATCTCATCAAAACGTTGGTTCCAAGAACACAATGCTTGCTTCAATCCATAAATGGATCGATTTAACTTGCAAACCTTGTTTGCATGTTTTGGCACGATAAAACCGTCAGGATGTTGTAAGCATCCTCGAAAATGTTTCCGTTAAGGAAAGTGGTTTTGACCTCCATGTGCCATATTTCATAAATGAAACCTGCAGCATTAGCAAGCATTATCCAAATGGATTTAATCATGGCAACATGTGAAAAAATTTCTTCGTAGTCGACACTATATCGTTGACGATACCCTTTCTGTACAAGCCTAGCTGTGTATATTAGTATGTTGCCATCCATGTATGTTTTCCTTGAAGACTCATTTAGTACCAATAGGCACAATGCCTTCTGGTACATCAACCAGTGTCCAAACTTGGTTGGTATACATGGAATCCATTTTGGATATCATGGCACATTGCAATAAAGTGGAGTCGATACCTTGTATCACTTCCTCATACGTAGCTGGTTCATTTTCCTCAATAAGATTGATATCTACATGAGGTGAGATCAGTAACCCATACCTCCCAGGTTGTTTTCTGACTCTCTCCGACCTACGCGGTTCTTGTGTATTCGAAGATTATTGGTACAGTTTCATCCCTGATGAACTGTTGGTGTTCCGTGAGGACTCGGTGCCTGGAACAGTATTACTCTGATTTTCATCGAGTTTTACTTTCCTCTCACTTACCACTACATATAGGAATTCCTCTTAGGGAATCCGCATGGAGAAAAACAATTACCTTGTTCTCTTGTGAGTTATATAAGTACTATACTTTGGTTTCCCTAGGACAACCAATTACAAATAGGCATTTATCCGGTTTGGGTTCTAGTTTGGCACCATCCAAACATATGCCAAGCATTCCCAAATCTTCAGGAATGAGAAACCCGGTTTCTTTCATGTTCATATCTAAAATGAAGTATGTCTAACAGATTTTCATGGACCCTTATTCAAAATAAGTATTGCACTGTTTAATGCGTATCTCTAGAATGTAATTGATAGCTCAGAACGACTCATCATTAACATTACTATATCCAACAAAGTTCGGTTTCTCCGTACGGACACACCACTCGATTGAGGTGTTCCGGGAGGAGTCCACTGTGAAATAATACCATACTCTTTCAAATAATCGAGAAACTTATTGCTTAAGTATTTCCACCACGGTCCAATCCTGATGTTTCAATACTTTTACTGGTCTGTCTTTTACTTCGTGTTGAAACTCTTTGAATTACTCAAAATTTTCTGACTTGTGTTTCATAAGATACACATAACCATAACGCGATGCCACATCCGTAAAGGTTACAAAGTGTTCATATCCACTTTTATCCTAGCTTGACATGGGCCCATTTGTGCCACTATGAACGAGGGCTAACAGATCGGTGGCACTTGCACTTTTACAAAGTAAAAGGTGTTTTAGGCACTTTGCCAAATAAACTAGATTTGTAGACATCATTTGAATTAGAATCAAATCCGTCCTAGTATCTACTCTTCGAAAGTGTGGATATACGAGTCTTGTTAATGTGTCCCAGACAACAATGCCACTTTTAAGTCTCAACAGATTTATTCAGTTTGAGCTTTTTGTTTGTCATGTTATATGTTTGAGATTTGTTTATATTCAAAATATAAGTACGGTTATTCACATCTAATGTGTATATCTCAATATATTCTTTATAAACCAAACACCTAGTGTTCTGGAACATAAAGGTATACCCGCAACGGGTTAAACTAGATATAGATATAATGTTTTCTAGTCAAACTAGGTACATTATAACACTTTCCTAATTTAAGTACATGCCCAAATGGCAGTTCCAAAACTTAGGTTCCCACAACCAAAACAGTGACTCTCGTCCCGTTTCTGACTCGCAGGTAAATCTCAACTGAAGCCAGTCTCCTGCTAATCAGCAGATCATGCACGTCAGTACATATGTATGTATTTTCCACATCCAGTATCAAAATCCAAATTTAAATCTAGTAGTGGACATGTTTATAACAAACATATCTGAAGCCGGACCTTTTTCCGTCTTCACTTCCTTCATGTCTGCCTTGTCCATACGGCAGTCACACTTCCAGTGACTCTGTTTGCCACAGTTTAGGTAGACATCTTGGGATATGTCCTTTGTCTTCCCAGAAGACTGTGACAATTTTACCTTTGCCCCTTTTGGAAGCTCTGTCTCTGCCTCCTTGAGCATAGCCATCAACTCTCCAAGAGTTTTCTCTTGGTTCATAATGAACCTGCCCCAGCATTCGGGCAGAGATAATAAGATCAAATCTTTGGAAGTCTCAGCCACGTAGGTAATGCCTAGCTAACCTAGCTGTTCGATGTTAGCAATCATATGCGATACATAGTGCTCGACAGACATACCTTCTGACATACGCGAGCGAAAGAGCTTCGTTTGCAATTCATACTTCTAAGATCTAAGGTTAGATCTATGAAGATCATTTAATTTCAACATCATGGTATAATGATCTAATCCTTAGTTTTGATGACAAAATTAAAGTGTCATTGCAGCAAGCATAAAGGATTGAGCACTAAAGTTATCATCACCATGAGTCTTCCAAAGCTCATGCTCTACTATTTGCTCAACTCCGGTTTAGGCCTGAGAGGTTTCTCTATCAAATAGAATAACTTCTCAACTCCCAGGACTATCCTGAGATTCATTTCCCAATATGAAAATTAAAGCCGTAAAAGACATTTTTCACCTAGGATTATGTCCTTTGACGCTAATCTTTCAAGTCATCTTGATTGCTATAGTCCAATTATCCAATCAACGATTTCAAGTACAATTTAATGTATTGATTACTAAAGTCTAACTATATAATTAACTACAATTGATCAGTTACTTTCAAATGTATTGATTATTATAGTCCGACTATATAACCAACTAAAATGAAGTAGTTTGAATACAGTCCAACTGTTCAATTAAAACAACAATTGAATATTAGTCCAACTAATATATTTATAAGTTATTTATAAAGAAAAATGAAATGAGCGCATATTGGCAAATATTTAAATGAAATTCCAAATTTAATACTTGCCTCCCATTATTTTTCGGCGAGCCTCTCACCCTCTGTGGAGTACTCGAGAAACCTTGTTTCCTAGTGGGCTAGGATCCCGTTAAATAACACACAACCTTGACTTTGGCCAAAAAGTTGTATGAAACTTAACTAGGTAGATCTCTAAGATCAATTAGATCCCATCCAATTCCTAGATCCAGTAGGTGGACCTCCAAGTCCAAAACATATATCCAATATATGCCAATATATCCAATATATTGCCTAACCTTTTCCTATGAATCAACTAAGCCTTGGCTTTGGCTCAACAAGCTTAATGAAACTAGTTAAGCGTGACCCATTGACAAGGGGAAAGCTTTGTAATCGAGGCCGATGAACAAGAAGTGACCTTGACTTTGGCCAACAAATCACAACTTACCCAAGGCGTACGATATGGAAAAAAGCCTTCATGATTCAAACACATCCGCGATGGACAAAGGTCTTGACTTTGGCCAACAAACCAATGCCAATCTTGGATCTTGAGAGAGAATCACTCAATGGAAGGAAAAATGCTTAATATGAAATGAGGGTTTTTGTCGCGATTTGGCAACCAATTTATTATCTTTAATTAGTTCTCATCATACACCCTTAAGCATGCATTCTAAAAGCATAATAAGGCGCGAATAAAATAATAATGATATTCGGATGGATATATAACAAACTTTGTTCATATAACAAATCTCTCTATTTCCTCTCTCCCGCTAGCACTATTCATACTTCTACCCAATTACATAATACTTCTAAAGAAACCTCATTTACATTGAGGGGAATTGGTGATAAGAGAAATACAATGAGAAAAGAGGGAATTGGTGATAAGAGGTCCAATTTAATAAATTCTAAATTTATTACAACAATTCCAAAATTGCCCTCACCCTTCTAATATCCATCTGATATACATTATTCATTCATACAACCAAGTATTCACACAAAGCATGTTATTCAATCAATCTAATCCAATTAATTAATCTTTGAATTAATGACCATCCAATGTTCAAACAACGATTTGATTTGCGCGAGTCCAACTCGTTTAAGAATAAATACTCAAAGTACGTATTCTTGAATTATATCGAACTACAATTTTAAATCCAATTTAAATTATATTCAATACTAATTCATATTTAATTCCAAATTAAATAATTACACTTTTAATAGTGTCTTTAGACTTGGATTTCAAATCCAATCTTTATGGGTCTCAAAGGTCCAATTAGTATCCAATACTTTTTAATTAAAGTCCAATGGGCTTTTAATTAATTCTTTAGGCATGAGCTTTGGCCATTATGGATCAAACCTAAGATGCCAAGCCCCATTAGGAATCACCTTATGCCAAAAATCAATTTTGGCCCATTAGGCCCAATTAAAATTTTAAAGGGCCAATATCATATTTGGACTTTATGGAAATGGTTTTAGGCCCAATTGGATCCAACCCAATTGTCCAAAACCAAACTTCGCCCAACCAAGCCCATTAAGCCCAATTACAAAAATTAAATTAATACATTATTCCAAATTACATATTAATTCAATTCAAGTGTAATTAACATAATTAATCAACTAATATAATGTTCCAAAAACAATAATTAATCCAATTAATCATGCTCTACATTTTCAATTCATGTCCAACATAAATTGAAGCAAAATCAATTTCATTAACATGCTACAAAGCTCACGGCAATAGCAACAAAAATCATTCAACTTGATTTCAATCCAATTAAATCAACATTCAATATTTCTATCATGCTATTTAACAAATCCAATTGTCAAATTTCTAAAATTCCACCATGAGTCATCTAGGGCATCGGCTAATGGTATATTTTGGGGAAAATTCATCCTATCAATTTTTCACAATTCCAACAATGTATAAATCCAATTGAACATCATATAAACATATCCCAACCAACAATTTAAGTAAATTAAGCTCCAAGCAAAAAATCCCAAATTTAAAGTCATGAACCATAGATTTTCAAATCAAACTTATGAGGCTCTGATACCATTGCAAGTGTTCCAAGAACATGCCAAGATCGTCTAGAGAGTGATTTGTGTGTGAATAAATCAAAGAGAGTTGCGGAAATTACTTACTTTGATCGGTTGAAGTTCAAAACTTTTTATAGATGTTGAAGCTTCCAAGCCTTCTTTGAGTGTTTCCAACACTTGAGTGAGTCTCCATATCACCTTGATTCACTCTTAGACGATCTTGGCATGTTCTAGGAATACTTACAAATCCACCGTGGGATCATCCAAATCTCTAGACATAGATATGCACCGAGCTCGCTTAAATGAGCTCATTTGGGACATGGTAAGCTTTCTTCTACCTCGCCTTGTTGACCCTGTCTCTTTTTATCATTTGATTTGACTTTCCCTATGTTTCTTTTAGCTCGAAATAGCTTGGTGGGGGACTCCCCTTAATGATCTGCCAGAGTCGGCAGGTTCATCATTCGAAAAGAATGAGCTTTGCTTGCTTCTTCTGGGTACATACCAATGTCTATGGTGTAGGAGAAATGTTTTCCCTCGCACAGCGCAAATGCCTTAGGCAGCGGGATCGACCTAGAAATTTTTAACAATTTTCCAGTCCCGGAATAGCCTCCGAATAGCAGCTCAGATGTGAACAGTTTTGCACCCAAATCGTGTTGGGATTGGTACATAGAGCACCAATTTCTTTTATATTTCTCTATTGATGAGCGGAAAATATATCAACATTTACCGCCCCTTTTACTTAATATTTTGTTTAGTTTCTCTGGTTTGATGAACGTTTTGATGTGTTTTTGTTTATTTTGCAGATAAAATAATATTGGGACTCAATGAAATCATTTAGGACGAAATGTGGGTCAAATAAGGGTAAAAATTGGAATTGACATATTAATTTTGGAGATTAGAAACTTGAAAGGGCGTTCTAACGAAGTGCAGTTTCGAAATTCCAATTTTGCGCAACTGTCGTATTTGGAGCATAAAGTTTTACTCCGATATCAGATTGAGCTGATTCAAGTTCCAGATAAAGAAAACGGAAAGTTCTACAACGTTTAAGAACAAAATAAATTCGATTTTGGAAGATTTCATGACCGAAATTGATGAAACATCCAGCAGTGTGTTATGCGTAATTATTAAAGTCATTTTCAAAGCAAAACAAATAAAAAAAATAAATAAAAATAGTCAAGCTCCCACCAAACATGATAGCAATTAATAATGGATTTGGTGGAGTAATTAATAGTGGATTTGGTGGAGCAATTAGTGGAGCAATTAATAATGGATTTGGTGGAGCAATTAGTGGAGTAATTAATAATGGATTTGGTGGATCATTTGATGGAGTCAAAATTTTGCCTATAAATACCAAGCCATTTCATTTGCAAATTCATACTTTCTTCTTTGAAATTCCTTAAGAATAACTAAGAAGATTGTATCTTGTTTATTATTTACAGCTTTCAGTAATTAATTTCCGCTTTCCCACTTTCTTTTCCTTACTTTTCAGTTTTTACTTTCAGCAATTTACTTTTACGCACAGTACTTTCATTTCTTTACTTTTTCAGTTTTTACATTTCACGTAATTTGGAGGTAACTCCCCCTTTGCTGGGGTAAAAGGTAAAGCTTTTTTTATTGCTATTTAGATTAATCTCCCTTAATTATAATATGATAAACCTGACTTAATGAGGATACCACCATATTGGTCGGTTGGTAATTAATTATAAATTGGTTTTAACCTGACTAAGTATAGATACCGCCTGGTTGGTCGGTTGGTAATTAATTATTAATTTGACTTAATCAGGATACCGCCTATATGGCTGGTTGGTAATTATCACGCAAAGTTAATATATTATATTAAGGGAGATATCTAAAATAGTAGTAATAAAAGTGGATCCTCAAACCCAATCATTTTTTTTTGTATTTTTACTTTATTTACTTTCGGCAAATAAATTTTCAGCAATTTACTTTTCAGTATTTAATTTCCAGCATTAATTTATGTCTTTTCTTTTATTTAAATTTTTACTACCCGTAAATATGTGTCGTAACTAAGCCAGATATCTGAGGTTGTGATGAAATCCAATATCACCGGTTTATAAGGGGTTAAATTACAGTTTGGATAATATAAAGGTTTATTTATTGAGCCTTAATCCTAATGCTTTTTATTAACTGGCCATTAATAAAATTGAACTGGTAAACTTAAAATGAACTTGGAAAAAAGATTTTAGGTTAAAGACCTTAGATTCAATAGCCCACGATCTTCTTTGAGGATAGATAACCCTTTAATAGATTTCCTTATAGGATAGGAATATACCTGTCGGGCGGGGTAGCCATAATTGGAACTTAATCTTAATGAATTCAGATAACTTGGTTAACATATGAATATGATTAATTGGGTTATACTGGCTATTTGTATTTGACCATCGGAAGATGCTTTTACATAATTTCATGTTCCAGGTTAATAAACCAATATATTACACAAACGTAAAATAACCACTTCATCTTTTAAAAAGATATTGGAAAGATTCACAACCCTGGATAGTTTTATAAATTTGAATTTTCTTCAATCTACTTTCAAGAAATTTATTTACTTGTTTTAATTTTAAAGTCACCACCCAATCAAACAATCAATCCATTAGATACTTGTAAACATTTAAATTAATAAATTGATAACAAAAGGTTTTAAGTCTTCTTGGGATCTATACTTTTTATACTACTTGAACGATACGTGCGCTTACGTTATACGCGTGTGATTACGCCGGTCAAGTTTTTGGCGCCGTTGTCGGGGACTTATTTATCTTTCACTATTAGTTTTAGGTTAGATACATTTACTTGTATCTAATTTTTTTTACTTATTGTTTTTCTTTTTCCTTGTTTCAGATTCTCAGACACTATATGAGACGAACCAGAAGCTTTAAACTCTGACCGCTTAACCCAGAGATTGCAAGAACCATCAGACAATTGAGAAGTGAAAGACGAAAAGGACAAGAAGCAATCGTTAACATGGAACTTGAACATTTGGAGGTTGTACCACCAATTCCAATTCGAGACAGAACCATTGCAGTGGTTGACGACCTCATTTCATGTGTTGTACTTCCTCCCTTACCAGCAAATGTGTGTGACATCAAAACATGCATTCAGATGATTCAGCAGTCAGTACAATTTTAGGGGAATGCAACTGAAGATCCTAATGCCCCATTAGCAACTTCCTGGAAGTTTGCGGCACTTTCAATTACAACAGAGCATCAGAAGAAGCAATGAGATTGTGAGTTTTTCCATATTCCTTGAAAGACAGAGCAAAAACTTGGCTACATTCACTACCAGCAGGTTCCATCACAACTTGGAACACTCTAGCCACAAAATTCCTTGCAAAGTACTTTCCACCTGCTAGAACTGCAAAGTTGAGGAATGACATCACATCTTTTGTAAAACTAGATTCAGAATCTCTCTACGAAGCTTGTGAAAGGTACAATGATTTGCTCCGGAAATGTCCTCACATTGAGATTCCAAAATGGCTTCAAGTCCAAACTTTCTATAATGGACTTTCTGGACTAATGAGACCCACAATTTATGATGCTGCTGGAAAAGCTTTGATGGCAAAATGAGAAGATCAAGCCTGAGACTTAATCGAAGAAATGGCTAACAACAATTCATTGTGGCCAACAAAAAAGAGCATGATTCAATGAATTGCAGGAATTTATGAAGTTGGAGCTAACTCAGCAGTGAATACTAAGTTGGAGCAAATGTGCAAAAGACTGGAAACACTTAGCACGCAAGTTGTAAACATCGCCAGAGCCACAAATTCACCATATGGAGAAGCACCAGAGCCAAACCAACATGAAGAAACAATGAACTATGTCAACAATTTCAACAGACAGAGGAACAATCCATATTCCAACACCTATAACCCAGGGTGGAGGAATCATCCCAATTTTTCATGAAGCAACAATTCAGGGACAAAGAACAATCCACCACTTGGATTTCAACAGCAAAACAAAAGCCAGGAGTTTGAAAAAGAACCAGAAATGAAAAAATGGATTGCAGAGATGTTCAAAAAGCAACAAGCAGCATATGATGCTATTTTTCAAAGCCAATCTGCTTCCATCAAAGCACTGGAGAATCAAATTGGACAACTGGACAATGCTCAGAATTACAGAGCGCCATGTAACCTTTCTAGCAACACAAAACCAAATCCAAGGAACATGGGGAGAGTGCAATGTCATACCATCATGTTAAAAATCGGTACTGAAATCAACAAAGATGTTGGAATCAAGGAAAGTGCTGAGGAAGTTCCAAAAGAAAGCAGTGAAGCAGTTCCACAGATGGAGGAAAAAGAAGCAAAGGAAAAAGATCAAGAAATGATCACTCTACCTCCACATTTTCCACATCGTCTCCAGAAGAATAAACTAGACAAGCAGTTTTCTCGGTTCATGGAGATCTTCAAAAAGCTACATATCAACATTCCATTTGCAGAAGCATTGGAAAAAATGCCCAACTATGCCAAATTCATGAAAGACATTCTTTCATGAAAGCGGAGATTGGGAGATTTTGAGACAGTAGCATTATCAGAAGAATATAGCGCCATCATTCAAAGGAAACTTCCCCCAAAGTTGAAAGATCCTGACAGTTTCATTGTTCCTTGCACCATAGGAGAACTTGACTTTGGTAAGGCTTTGTGTGATTTAGGTGCGAGTGTTAATTTGGTGCCTTTTTCGATTTTCAGGAAATTACAGATTGGAGAAACAATGCCCACATCAGTCTCTCTACAACTTGCTGATAGAACACTCGTATTTCCGAGAGGTGTAGTTGAAGATATGCTAGTCAAAGTTGAAAAATTCATTTTCCTAACAGATTTTATTGTCCTTGATATAGAGGAAGACGAAGACGTGCCAATCATTCTCGGGAGACCATTCTTGGCTACAGGTCGAACCATTATTGATGTACAAAAAGGAGAACTAACAATGAGGGTACAAGACCAAGAAGTAACATTCAATGTTTTCAAAGCCATGAATTTCCCGAATGACAAGAAGGAGGAATGTTTCAGACTTGATGTGATAAATAGTACCATCCAGACCTGCGATGCAATGCAAATTTCTACTGACAAACTAAAACATGTCAATTGCCTGTGGAGCATGAAGATAAAATGTGTTGTGCACTGAAGAAGCCAATTCTTGCACTACAAGCAACAGAAGAGAAACAGTTCCACCAGCTCAATAAATCAGAAGAATTTCACATTCAGCCTTTTGAGAATGCCAAATTGTACAAAGAAAAAATGCCAAGAAGAGACATAATGAGAAGTTAGTACGCATACAACTGGAACCAGGACAGAAGGGACTGTTAAACAAATCAAGGGTAAAACTCTTCCCATGGAAGCAAAATCGAGGTGGTCAGGTCCATTCCTAATCACTAAGGTTTTACCAGATAGAGCCGTTGAGTTACATGATCCCAACTCCAATAAAATATTCAAGGTTAAAAACAAGCGTGTCAAGCACTACTGGGGAGAATCAATTGAGCGACAAAAAGAAAGTGTCACACTTTCAGATCCAGCATAACGTTGGGGAAGTCATGTCTAGCTGACGACATTAAATTTAGTGCTAGTTGAGAGGCAACCTATGCAATATATGTATATATTGTGATTTGGTGTGTTTTATTTTTGTGTGTTTAATTTGTGTAGGTAAAATCATTTCATGATGGAAGAAATTCTCGCAAATCTTCACAAGCAATTTCCTTCTCTCCCTAAAAAATCTCTGATGAAAGTTTACAAAGCTTGTTTGGAACGGATGAGACTACTGATGATCAAAGGTATGCCTACTGACATTCGTTGGATTATTGAAGCACGGGTCTGATTGGCAGGTGAGTCCTCTGATTCTTTTATTTCACATCTGCCTGGTTTAGGAAGAAGCACATATGCTAAAAAGAGAATAGCCAAAAGAATATGTGTTTGTTATAAATGTGCTCGTATGTTTTGTGATACTCGTTGTCGATCTTTAGGAATGGTGTCTGATAACCGCGAAGATAAGATTAATTTCATTAGGGATGACTTGAGAAATGAGTCTTTGGATGACATATCTAAAACTCTTGAGACGCATCCCGGTGGATATGTGTATCACGAAATTCGCATGTTATATGCACAATTCCGTAAAGAAAGACAACAGTTAAGTCTCGGGAATCTGACTCTAAAAGACCATGTTTGCCAATTTATAAGAAAATTGGATGGGAAGCTTGTCCATGACGCATAGATGTCAATCAAGTCGTCACTTACTGTAAATATTATATCTCTTTGTCTTTTCCTAATAATTGTGATTTGTTTTGTTGTTTTCTTTTATTTTCTCCGACAGGATCCAGATCTTTTGACCTTTCACAATTTATTTTACTGTTTAGCTAATAATTGTCATCTGGCAGGTACTAGTGCTATTATTTTTACTCACCCTTTTCAGGTGTTATAAATTCAACTCATCATTGCACCCTTAAAGACATCTAGAGTTGTGAAACAAAAATGGAAGCCACTTCACGAGTTGAAAATATCTGTGTGTTTTGCGATACTAGTGTTGGTACTAAGCCACAATACGTAGCAGCAGCACATGAATTGGGTCGAGTCTTATCTGAAAGGAAAATGTACTTAGTATATGGCGGTGGAAATCTTGGACTAATGGGGATCGTTTCAAAGGTTGTACAGGATGGAGGCAGTCAAGTCTTGGGAATCATCCCAAAACCCTTGGCGGAGGAGAATCTTATTGGATCATCAATTAGCGAGGAACTAATCGTGCCAGGTTTGTTTGAACGACTGGAAGAGATGATTAACTGTGCTGATGCTTTTATTGCTTTGCCAAAAGGCTTGGGCATGATGGAGGAATTTTTTACAGTACTATCTTTGGCAAACTTGAACATACACCAGAAACCGCTTGGACTGTACAATGTTGATGGATTTTATGATTTTCTTTGTGTGTTTCTTGATGATGCCCGGAGAAATGGGTTCGTTTCAAAGCCTGTAAAAGAACTCCTCTTTATTGCCAGAACTGCCCCAGATTTAATTGACCAAATCTTAGTATTTGAACCTCAAATTGACCCCATTCTTTCTAAGATAAACTGGTCCTATAATGATCGTGGTAAGAGGCGTTGGATAAATCTGGATCTTAACCTTTAACTTTTCATTTAGATGTAGAATTTCAGCTAATCAGGTACGATTTTCTAAACTCTTCTTCTACTGTTTAAGACATTGGGGACAATGTCTCATTTAGGTTTGGGGGAGGAGAATAGTTAAATTGTATCTATTTTTATTGTTTTATTTTTAGTCAAAATTTTTAGAAAAATCCAAAAACAAATTGAAAAATTTTGTAAAAAACCAAAAATTTATTTTATATTTTTGTGTTTTTATTTGATTAATTAGGTGAAATTGGTGTGAGATAGATGTGTAAGGAATTTCCATTCCTGAGATGTATCTCAACCTATTTTGGAAAAAGTTAATTTTTGTTTATTTCCTTTTAAATTATTTAATTTGTGAATTCTCCATATTACTGACTAAAATGAATCTTCATATGCTCAGTTGACAGGTATTATCATCACACATGGTAATATACAGACATGAGCTGTAATTGAAAAGTTTGTAATATTCAGTGCTCTAGTTTAATTGGAGGAAGCATATATAAAAAGCGATGGAGTAAAAAAAAAACAAAAAACGTTTGAGATCCGAGTTATTAAGTCTGTAAGGGTGTTTTAAAACCTAGTGCCCTAAAAACAACTGGTTTGGGATATATATATATATATATATATATATATATATATGAAGTCTGAGTAATTAAGTCCGTAGGGGTATTTTAACACCTAGTGCATTAAAACCAACTGGTTTGGGAGTCATTGGCCCAAAGCTCGCTACATAGATGGAAGATATTGTATAAAAAAAGAAATCAGAAAAACAAAAAAAAATTTACTCCATTGCTTAAAAAAGGTGTGAATTCTGATAAAACTTTAGGACAAAAATATTACTCTCTTCTCAACTACACTCGTGACTATTGTGGGCAAAATGAGTTGATTAATATTTTGTTGATTGTGTATATGGAGAATAGTAAAAATAATCGGATAATTTACTTATTCGGTAATTTAAAAAGAAACAAAACAACTATTGATTTGGATAAGAAGTTTCACATGTTTAGTCACTAACTTCTTTATTCTCTTTTCTCTTGTTTTTTTTTTTTTTGCTTTTGTGTGCATTAGTTTTATTATCTTTTTACTTTTGTAAAACGTTTGTGGGTATCGTTGCTGTAAGCCCTCACGAGACTACAACTCGTCCACTAGGGACACATAGGGGTTTAAAGGCTTGTTGCATACGCTAAATGCAATCGTGATCCATACGAAAGTGGTTTAGTTTAATTTTAATTGTTTCTTGTATTTTATTTTTTTGCTCGAGGACTAGAAAAATGTTAGGTTTGGGGTGTGATGAGCGGAAAATATATCAATATTTACCGCCCCTTTTACATAATATTTTGTTTAGTTTCTCGGGTTTGATGAACGTTTCGATGTGTTTTAGTTTATTTTGCAGATAAAATAATATTGGGACTAAATGAAATCATTTAGGACAAAATGTGGGTCAAATAAGGGCAAAAATTGGACTTGACATATTAATTTTGGAGATTGGAAACTTGAAAGGGCGTTCTAACGAAGTGCCCGGAAATTCCAATTTTGCACAACTGTTGTATTTTGGGTAAAATGTTTTACTCTGATATCTGATTGAGCTGATTCAAGTTCTAGATTAAAGAAGACGCAAAGGTCTACAACCTTGAAGAACAAAAGAATTTCGAATTCAGAAGATTTCATGACCGAAATTGATGAAATATCCATAAGTTTGTTATGCGTAATTATTAATGTCATTTTTAAAGTAAAATAAATAAATAAAAAATAAAAATAGTCAAGCTCCCACCAAACATGATATCAATTAATAATGGATTTGGTGGAGTAATTAGTGGAGCAATTAATAATGGATTTGGTGGAGCAATTAGTGGAGTAATTATTAAAGGATTTGGTGGATGACTTGATGGAGGCAAAATTTTGCCTATAAATACCAAGTCATTTCATTTGTAAATTCATACTTTCTTCTTTGAAATTCCTTAAGAATAACTAAGAAGATTGTATCTTATTTGTTTATTTACAACTTTCAGAAATTAATTTCCGCTTTCGCACTTTATTTTCCTTACTTTTCAGTTTTTACTTTCCGCAATTTACTTTTACGCACAGACTTTCCTTTCTTTACTTTTTCAGTTTTTACATTTCACGCAATGAGGAGGTAACTCCCCCTTGCTGGGGAAAAAGGTAAATCTTTTATTATTGCTATTTAGATTAATCTCCCTTAATTATAATATAATAAACCTGACTTAATTAGGATACCGTCATATTGGTCGGTTGGTAATTAATTATAAATTGTTTTTAAACTGACTAAGCATGGATACCGCCTGGTTGGTCGGTTGGTAATTAATTATTAATTTGATTTAATCAGGATACCGCCTATATGACTGGTTGGTAATTATCACGCAAAGTTAATATATTATATTAAAGGAGATATCTAAAATAGTAGTAATAAAAGTGGATCCTCTAACCCCCAACATTTTCTTTTATTGTATTTTTACTTTATTTACTTTTCAGCAATTTACTTTTCAGCAATTTACTTTTCAGCAATTTACTTTTCAGTATTTAATTTCCAGCATTTACTTTATGTCTTTTCTTTTATTTAAGTTTTTACTACTCGTAAATATGTGTCGTAACTAAGTTAGTTATCTGGGGTTGTGATGAAATCCAATATCACCGGTTTATAAGGGGTTAAATTACAGTTTGGATAATATAAAGGTTTATTTATTGAGCCTTAATCCTAATGCTTTTTATTAACTGGCCATTAATTAAATTGAACTGGTAAACTTAAAATGAACTTGGAAAAGAGATTTTAGGTTAAAGACCTTAGACTCAATAGTCCATAATCTTCCTTGAGGATAGATAACCCTTTAATAGATTTCCTTACAGGATAGGAATATACCTGTCGGGCGGGGTAGCAATAATTGGAACTTAATCTTAATGAATTCAGATAACTTGGTTAACATAGGAATATGATTAATTGGGTTATACTGGGTATTTGTATTTGACCATCGGAATATGCTTTTGCATAATTTCGTGTTCGAGGTTAATAAACCAATATATTACACAAACGTAAAATAACCACTTCATCTTTTAAAAAGATATTGGAAAGATTCACAACCCTGGATAGTTTTATAAATTTGAATTTTCTTCAATCTACTTTCAAGAAATTTATTTACTTGTTTTAATTTTTAAAGTCATCACTCAATCAAACAATTAATCCATTAGATACTTGTAAACATTTAACTTCATAAATTGATAACAAAAGGTTTTAAGTCCTCGTGGGATCGATACTTTTTATACTACTTGAACGATAGATGCGCTTGCGTTATACGCGTGTGATTACGCCGGTTACCTGTAAATACTTATGTAAATATTTTATTATGAATAAAATAAGCAGTTTCTATAATATAATCTCTTTTTATATATGGTAAAGACGTAATTGACCGTAGAATGATTAGTTATGATACAGTTGTAAAAGCGTCGTAATTGACTTTGAGTTGTATCATAATAGTATCATTTCTTTAACATTTCCTGGTTAAGGTTTATATTACTTGGTCAGTAAGTAAACCCGCTGAGACCGGTACATGTCGTATATTGGAATCTTGGATTTCAATGGTTGATTCTCAATGAACCATGAATCTCGGAGACTCGTATAGACATGTAGGTATTTGTATCGGATAAACACTGAATGACTCACCGAAAATTCTTAATAAATGCTACACCAACGTCAATAAAAATCTTCTAGGATTGAGTAGCATAGTGATTCTTGTTAGGATTTTGGGCAAAATACCCGGGTTACGCAGCGGAATGTGGGAAAATCAAATTTTCTTATTTCTTTAATTTTTCTTGAGTAATTAAAATAAACTTATTCATTTTAATCACTCAATACTCAAAAATAAAAATTTTTAACCCAGAAATCATAATTTCAGTAAATTACCATACAACCCCAAAACTTTCTATTTTAATCATTTTAGTCCTAAGTTGTCCAAAACAAGCTTAGGTGATTTCCAATCACAACCAAAATGATTTGTACATCAAATATACATTAAAACATAAATCTGAAAAAATTTCTAGATTTTTCAATAATTACGGAAATGCCCCTAAACTTTACATTTTGATCATTTTAGTCCTAATTTGTCAAATACATAATTAGGTGATTCCAAATCACTACCAAAATGATCTATACATGTCTTATACATGAAAATACAAATTGCAATTCAAGAAAATAATTTTTCCCAAATTGCCGAGAGGTCCCTCAAATTTCCAAGAATTACACTTTAGTCCAAATTGGTTCAAAACCATTCACGATCAAGTCCAATAAACACCAAAATTAATATACATCATATATTTACATCATTAATTAGCACATATATGAAAAGCCCCAAATTTGGTGAGGGTTATAAACCTTAATTTCTCAAAATTGTCCAATTGGCCAATTAATACCAAATTCAACAAATTCAACACTTTAATTCAATCCTTACCAAACCAAACACGTCTCACCACCATGAAACAAGTTAAGAACAATTCTAGGTCATTTATGAGTGGCTAAGTAACTCTAGAATGGCAACAACACCATCAAATGGCAAAAAAAAGTGTTTAAGAACTAATTTCAAGCAATCTTTTAACATATATGCTTTCATCTTTATATCATGTTCCCAACCATCAAAATAAAAACACAAAGGAGTAGAGAAAGATCTAAGCTACTCATATTGAAGCCTAGAGAGATATAAACATTTTTCATGAAGAAGAAAGTAAAAAAAAAACTTACAAAAATGCCAAGATTTCAAGCTTTTCTTTGTTATTCTTCTCTTTTTCTCTCTAACTCACTTTGTATTTTGATATAGGGTTCTTGTGTTATGAAACAAAAAATGAAAACAAGCCTTTTATATTTTCCAACAAGTGGCCGAAACTTCTTGGAAAATAATAAGCATTTTTCAATTTTTTATTTCATTAAGTAATTGGAAAAATGATTTAATAGAAAAAATTGTGATATTTATCCATTAACAGTTAATATATTTCACAACTTGTACCATTTAAATCAAGCCAATTTATCCAATAAAAAGTGGCCATTTAATCTAACTAAAACATGCCATTTGTTTACTTTAATAAAGTAAAAGATATTTATTATTTAATTAATTTAATTATTCAATATTTGAATAATCAAATAATTAAATACAAATATCTTAAATATATGTATTATATTTACAGTAAATAATCAAAATACATATATTAATTATAAATATCAAATATCACAATTTGACATTTAACAAATGACCGAAAGATCCCAAACGCATGTATTATCGTTAAACCTTTTAAACGACTTATAAATAATCTGTATTATTTATAAAAGTTTCCCTAGTGATTTACGAGTATGTTTCATTAGTGAGATTCTCTAGGTTCAGGTATATCCGTCACGAAATCCAATTTCGTTTCCATAATCTACCCACCCGTAAATTATGACAAACATGGATAAAATCTCTGAACCATACAAGTCGAGGTCACGACATACGTATAATCCCTCCGTCACAGATATTCAGATTATTCCAGAGATATCGATATAAACGTCAAATCTCTATAGGAATAATCCTATCGACGATTCTATTAGCAATCTCTTAATAACACTTTGAACTTACTTATAAAGTGTACCACGGGCCCATGGATTTAACAGATCGCTAATTGCACATTGAATACCTATGCTCTGTACACAGATCCTATCTTGATACACACAGGATATCCTGATGATCAGTCCACACCAAACGAACAGGCGGAGGTCTGATCTAAATAGATCGCTGACATGACTGCCATCAAAGTATGGAGGATCAATCATACATCCATAGTGGTACCTCAAGTCAAAACATCACTATGCTCACTCAACCTGAGAAGATTACTATTGATGTTGGTGTACCATCTATTAGGAAATCTTCGGTGAATTGTTCAGTGTTTATCCACTATAAACACCTACACGTCTATACGAGTCTCCCCAGACTGATGGTTCATTGGGATAAATCATCGGACCGAGTCTCGGTATACGACGTGTACTGGTCTCAGCGGATATTACTAACCGACCCGTGTTAGTAAATCTTGACCAGAAACTTTATTTGATAATATACTTCTAGTAGTGTCACTTCCCAATGTCAATTACAAATTACTTTGTAACTACGCACAACAAAATACATTATCGGGTCTTTGTCTAATATATACATATCACTAAATCCTATTTAGTTTCAATCTAATCAAAATTAGATCGAATGTGTATGTAAAAACAAGAAGTATTACCATAAATAAGTAATATTATGGAAAAATGAATTGTTCGTATTCATGAATCAGACATAAATAAGTTCCGGATTGGCACTCCAAGCACCAACCCTTACAATTTCTCTAACTTGTGTTGGAATTGTCTAAGCATCCCAAGATCATTTCAAGCAATGAAAATACAAAGTGAATACATTCAAGGAAGTTGCGGAATACTCACAATGATCGATTGAGCGACGCGGTGAATAACAAAAATTTTCTGCCCTCCTCCATGAAGCTCGGCAGTGGACTGGTTTTGATGTCCCAAAATCGGCTTTGGTCCTCCAAGAAATCTTCAAGCTCCAAGCTTACAAAATGGATTCCAAGCTCACGAAATTATTTCCCTATCACCTTAGGATAACTCAATTTGTGTTAGCACTCATGATTTTTGACACAAAAATCATTTGCTTCTCCTTATGTTTCGGCAGAACCAGAAAAACAGAAGAACAAATTCGGTCCTAGACCGTGTGAGAGAATAAGGAGTTTTAGGCTCCAAAATGAAAAAGAGAGAGAGAGCGATAGGTTGGTGAAGGGAATTGTGTATCTAATACACTTGCCCAATTAATAAATTAATTTGCCAATTTATTTTCTTTCAAAAAGTCAAACAATAAAGGCTTGCCAACCACTACATCAATCCATCAATCAATCAAATCAAGTGACAAGTTGTCACATCACTCAAAGTGACTAATGATTTGACGATTGATGCGACTAGCGATTTGACGCTTGATGTGACTTGCGAGCCGTACTTGAATTCGAAATGCGAATGCGCTCGCAAACAATCTGGGGCTCGGGTTGCTAATTCCAAATTAACGAATTCTTCGTTGCGACGTAATTAAATGATTATGCCTAGCGAAATCACTATTCACATCGCTAACTAATTAATTCTAAATTAACTCGTTCGCCCGAATTAAAATCTAATTTCAATTCCGCTTCGAAATCTAATTTCGTATAGTATATCGAATATATTATTTTATCGAATAATTCCAAATTAATCGTTCTCTCTATTTAACATGATATTTTATCCCAGATAAAATATCTCCGCAATTAATCTTAGATTAATTTTCTCTCTCATCTCATTAATCCCAATTAATTAAAGTGCGAGTCGTACGTCATCGGTGAATCTTCGGTAAGCGACTCATGAGATCCCCAGATATGTTGGCAGTAAATACCGTCGTCGGACTATCCGAACACGTAAGTACCTAGTACTACGTTTGTACCGATTTATAAGACAAGGTTGGCTTCTAGCAAAGCGCCATGCCTACCCAATTCTCCAGAAATATGCTTACAGGAATAAGCGATCTATATCAGGCGTAGTATACATAGTATTGCGTATTTCGATCTAGTATCGGATGTCACGTGTTATACCTGGGGCTGGAATTGTGTCTGCCCCGTACGAAGCACATGTCAAATGTCTGGTAACTAGTCTCTATAATCGGATATACATGACCTACTCATAATATCCTGATGACTGCAGTACTTAAGAGTACTAGTACCGTATCCTACGTGACATCATCTCCATTATGACTGGAGTGATACTTCCGTCTTGACATCACACCCAACACACTACGATTCTCAATATACCCTGCAGAGGCGTACACAGAACCTGTAAAAACCCTGGACGACCAAAACCAAAGTATATTGATTGTCGCAAGTATTAGCGGTGTAAGTCTCAAGTTAAGACCAAATACATCTACCCTGATTTCGGACTTCCATAGACACATATTCATACTACCAATGGAATTCTGATGGGGTCTATCCAGAGCGAAGTTGTTTCCCGTATCATCGGTAAAATACAACCTCCTATTACACTTGCATGAGTATCCTATACCCAAATATATGAGAACTATGCAGTTATGCCCTCACAACGCGCACAAGTGTATTACTAGTCTTTTACGCATTATCGATTTCCAATCTCGATAATGATTTATCCTTCGTGGATTGATACTGTCTCATATCATCTCAATCCAGGAACAAATCATAAGGACCTCATATCATTTATACATCTTGGTGATCTAATCACAAATGATAAGAGAGCAATCTCCTTTGTCACATAGTTAATTTGTACAACAACTCCATGATCTGTACAAATAGTGACGCTATAGGTCATAATTGTCCAACAATCTCCCACTTGGCCTATAGCTAGTCACTCGAGTGTCTGACACCCGAACTATGTACGGTTGGCTCAAATTGCTGAGAAGGTTTTCGTCAGCGAATTTGCATGATTATCATCTGATGCGATTTATTCGATCATCACATCGCCACGATGTATGATCCGAACGAATCAGATGAATATCTGAAGTATGTATCTGGATCGTTGATGAGACCGTTAATTCTTTAGCATGTGTTGTAGCCTAGCTCAGCTGCTAACAGAACTATATCTAATCTAATTAGATTTATTATCGACCCAAATGGCTTCTATTGCTGCCTCAGCTGCAGCAATAATCCGCATTTGTTGTTTATTCGGTAACAGTATCTTGCTTGGAAGATTTCCAGCTCACTATTCCGTTATTCAAACTTTATTGTACCGTTGTTGCGACTTATAGTCGTCTTTATCGGTTAGGAAACTTGCAGTAGTGATCCCAGTCACTTCAAGTTTCTTCTTCTCCATAGATTAAGACATCATCCTTAGTTCTCTAAGATACTAATGGATGTTCTTAATATCAATCCAGTGACCATCACTAGGATTGGCCTGTTTGTGAATCCATATGCTCAAAGTGTATGAGACACCAGGTCGCGTACATTTTTCAATGTACGGGTTCTTGGAGAGTTTTAACAACTTTAAATCTATCCCAGTAGATCTTTATTCCTAGAATAAAGGTTGTTTCTCCCAAGAATTTCACGGAGAATTTTCATGAAAGCCAAGCTTTCACCGATTGTTTTATTTGGGAAATATCATTTCCAAGAAATGATATATCATCATTATTTATAGGACAGCCACTGTCAGTGCGCTCCCACTAACCTCCTTATATACACAAGAATCATTTTCGTTTTGAATTAAATCATAAACCATTATGATTACATCAAAACGATAATTCCAAGAACATATGCTTGCTTCAATCCAAACATGTATCGAATAACTTGCAAACCTTGTTTGCTTGTTATTGTACGACAAAACCGTCAGGATGTTGTAAACATCCTCCAAAAGGTTTCCTTTTCAGGAAAGCGAATTTCCCGTTAAGCTGTCATATTTCATAAATGAAACATGCAGCATTAGCAAGCATTATCCAAATGGATATACTGTGGCAACAGGTAAAAGGTTTCATCGTAATCGACACAATGTTGATAACGATACCTTTCCGTTAAAAGCCTAGCTTTATACGTTGGTAGTTTGCTATCCATGTATGTCTTCCTTGAAGACTTATATAGTACCATTAGGCACAATGCCTTGCGGGACAAAAACTAGTATCCAAACATAGTTGGTATACATGAAATCCATTTCTGATGTTATGGCACTTTGCCATTATAGGGAGTCGATACCTTGTATCACTTCCTCATACGTAGTCAGTTTGTATTCCTCAATAAGATTGACATCTTAATGAGGTGAGATCAGAAACCCATACCCCAGGTTGTTTTCTGACTCTCTCCGACCTACGTGGTTCTTGTGTATTCGAAGATTACTGGTATAGTTTCATCTTTGATGAACTATTTATGTTCCATTGAGGACTCGGTGCCTGGAATAGTATTACTCTGATTTTCATCGAGTTTTACTTTCCTCCCACTTACCACTGCATATAGGTATTCCTCTTAGCAAAAAAATGCATGGCGAGCAACAATTACATTGTTCTCTAGTGAGTTGTATAAGTACTATACTTTGGTATCCCTAGGATAACCTACAATTGGCACTTATCCAATTTAGGTTCTAGTTTGGTATCATCCAAACATATGCCTAGCATTCCCAAATCTTCAGGAATGAGAAAACCTGGTTTATTTTCATGTTCATATCTAATATGAAGTCTGTCTAATAGATTTTTATGGAACCTTATTCAAAATAAGTTATGCAATGTCTATGTGTATCCGTTGAAGGAAATGGTAGCTCAGAGCGACTCATGATTAACCTTATCATGTCCAACAAAATTTGGTTTCTCCGTTCGGACACACCGTCAAATTGACGTGTTCCGGGAGGAGTCCTCATTTGAAAGAATACTATACTCTTTCAAGTATATGAGAAACTTATTGCTTAAGTATTTTCATCATGGTCTTACCGTGATGATTTAATATTTTAGCCGATCTGTTTGTCTACTTCGTGTCGAAACTGTAAAAGTTTCCGATTTGTGTTTCAAAAGAAACACATAACCATAACGCGATGCCACATCCATAAAGGTCACGAAATATTCATATCCACCTCTAGCCTAGCTAGACATGGGCCCTCTTGCTTCACTATGAACTGGGGCTAACAGATCTGTGACATTTGCACTTTGCCTAATAAACTAGATTCGTAGACTTTATTTGATTGGAATCAAATTAGTCCGAGTACCCACTCTTCAAAAGTGTGGATATACGATTCTTGTTTAATTGTGTCCCAGACAACAATGCCACAAATTAGTTTCTTCTGATCAAATCAGTTTGAGCTATTTGTTTGTCATGTTATATGTTTGAGATTTATTTATATTCAAAATATAAATGCTGTTATTTCACATCAAATATATTTATCTCAATATCATCCTTATATAATAAAACACTTTAGTGTTGTAGAATATAAAGGTAAATCTGTAACGGATTAAACACTGATATAGAGATAATGTATCTAGTCAAACTAGTTACATTATAACAGTTTCCTAATTTAAGTACAAACCCGAAGGGTAGTTCCTAAATTTAGGTACATAGGATTAAAACAGCGACTTTCGTCCCGTTTCCGATTCGCAGATAAAACTCAATGGAAGTTAGTATCCTGCTCAAAGCAGATTCTGAACACCAGTACATATTTATGTACCACACTAAGTATTTAAAATCTAATTTTAATACTAGTAGTGAACATATTTATGACAAACATATTTAAAGCCGGAGCCTTGCACCGTCTTTAATTTCTTCATGTCTGCTTTGTTCAAACGGCAGTCACGCTTCCGCGATCTCGTTTGCCACAATTTAGGCAGACATTTTGGGATATGTCATTTATCTTCCCAGAAGACTGTAATGATTTTGCCTTTGCCCTTTTCGGTACCCCAGAAGCCTATGGCCAAGCCTTGGCCTTCTAGAATATCGAAGTAAGATGCGCCTTGCGCTACTTGCCTAATTGCAAAGTTTGACTTTATCTCCTTGAGAAGAGTCATTAACTCTCCAAGAGTTTATTATTGCAATTAGTACTTCAAAATCTAAATATAGATTTATGAAGATCCTTCAATTTCATTATCATACCTTAAGGATCTAATCCTTAGTTCTGATTAAGAAATTAAGGAGTCTAATCGGCAAGCTTAATGGATTAAGCACGAAAGTTATCATCACATAAATCTTCCAAAGATTATGCTCTACTATTTGCTTAACTCCGGACTTAGGCATAATATGTTATTTTATCAAATAAAGTAACTTATTAGTTTCCGAGACCATCCTGAAATTTTATTCCCAATTTGAAAAATTAAACCATTTAAATACATTTTCCCTAGAATTATGTTTTAAATGCTAATCTTTCAATTTTATCTTGATTCTAATAGTCCAACTATTTAATCAACGATTTTTGATACTATTCATTATAATGATTGCTATAGTCCAACTATTTAATCAACTATAATTTAATAGGTTGAATACAGTCCAACTGTTAATTAAAACAACAATTTAAATATTACTCCAACTAACATTTAATATATTTGACGAATGATATTTGATTTGAGCGCGTACGGCAAGTAACTAAACGAATATTGCAAATTTAATACTTGCCTCCCACTATTTTTCGGCGAGCCTCTAACCCTCTGTCGAGTACTCGGGAAACTGTGTTTCCTAGTGGGCTAGGATCCCGTTAAATATCACACAATCTTGACTTTGGCCAACAAATTGTATGATAATTAACTAGGTAGATCTCTAAGATCAATTGGATCCCATCCAATTCCTAGATCCAGTAGGGGGACATCCAAGTCTGAAACATATATCTTATATATGCCAATATATCCAATATATTGCCTAACCTTTTTCCTCTGAATCAACTAAGCCTTGGCTTTGGCACAACAAACTTAGTGATCCCAGTTAAGCGGAACCCATTGACCATGGAAAGCTTCGTAATCAATGTCGATGGACAAGAAGTGGTCTTGACTTTGGCCAACAAACCACAACTTGGACAAGACACCAATATGGAACAAAGCTTTCGTGATTCAAACACATCCTCGACGGACAAAGGCCTTGACTTTGGCCAACAAACCAATGCCAGTCTTAGATTTTGAGTAAGAATCACTCAATGGAAGGAAAAACGCTTAATATTTTGCGAGGGTTTTTTTGCGTGCAAATTGGCAACCAATTTATTACCTTTGTTAAGGTCTCATCATCATACACCCTTAAACATGCATTCTAAACACATAATAAAGCGCGTATAAATAAATAATAATGATATGCGGATGGATACTTAACACACTGATCCTAGATCAAATCTCTCCATTTCTCTCTCCCGCTAGCACAATATTACTTCTACCTGTTACACTATACTTCTAAAGAAACCTCATTTACATTGAGGGGAATAGGTGAGAAGAGAATACAAAGAGTAAGGAGGTAATAAGGCTGGACATGCAGGTCCAATTAATAAATTCCTAATTTATTACAACAATTTCTAAAATTGCCCCACCCATCTAATATCCATCCGATATACATTATTCATGCATCGCAACCATGTATTCACACAAGCATGTTATCAATCAATCTAATCAATTAATTAATCTGATAATTAATGACCATCCAATGTTTAAACAACGATTTGATTTTGCGTGAGTCAAACTCGTTTTTGCGAATAAGTACTCAAAGTACGAATTCTTGAATTAAATTAAACTACAACATTAAATCCAATTTAATATGTATTTAATACTAATTCGCTATTTAATTCCAAATTAAATATTACACTTTATTAATAAACCTTTACGACTTAAATTCCAAATTTAATCGTTACGGGTCTCAAAGCCCGATTAACGTCCAACGTTAACTTAATTAAAGTCCAATGGGCTTTTAATTAATTTCTTAAGGCGTGGACTTTTGGTCAACTCGGGTCAAACCCAATAACCAAAGTCCAATCAAGGAGTAACCCATAAGCCTAGAAATCAATTTAGGTCCATTAGGCCCAATTAAATAATTAAAGGTTCATTAGTGGCATTTGGACTTTAGGGAAGCGGTTTTGGGCCCAATTGGATCCAACCAATTTAGCCTAAACCCTTCTTGGTACAACCAAGCCCATTTAAGCCCATTTACAACATTACAAGCCCAAATCCAATTTAAGCCCAATCTAATTAAATTACAAAAATCCAATTTCACAATTTATTTAACCTAAAGTGTATAACATAATTAATCACCCAAATTAACATTTCTAAAACATCAATTTACACAATTAATTATGCTTATCAACATTAAATCATGTCCAACACAATTTATCAAAAAATCAAACCTAATTCATGCTTCAAAGTATCGGCAATGTGGGGTTTTCAAAATCGATTCGGTTTCAATCAAATTAAATCCACAATCAACATTTCCTGAATGATTCTAACTCATCCAATGAATCAAAAATCAAAATTCCAAGACATTTAGGGCATAGTGACATTCGGCCAAGCCATCAAAAATTGGGGAAAATTGTTCCAAACAAAATTTCATGAAATTGATCCAATCAATCTTCAATTAAACTACATTTAAGCATACTAAATCATCCAATTTCATTAAATCATGCTCAAATACAATTTACCCAATTTTAACCCTAATATATTTTAATGCTCAACCTTGCTCTGATACCATTGTTGGAATTGTCTAAGCATCCCAAGATCATTTCAAGCAATGAAAATACAAAGTGAATACATTCAAGGAAGTTGCGGAATACTCACAATGATCGGTTGAGCGACGCGGTGGACAACAAAAATTTTCTGCCCTCCTCCATGAAGCTCGGCAGTGGACTGGTTTTGATTTCCCAAAATCGGCTTTGGTCCTCCAAGAAATCTTCAAGCTCCAAGCTTACAAAATGGATTCCAAGCTCACGAAATTATTTCCTTATCACCTTATGATAACTCAATGTGTGCTAGCACTCATGATTTTTGCCACAAAAATCATTTGCTTCTCCTTGTGTTTCGGCAGAACCAGAAAAACAGAAGAACAATTCGGTCCTAGACCATGTGAGAGAAGAATGAGTTTTTGGCTCCAAAATGAAAAAAAGAGCGATAGGTTGGTGAAGGGAATTGTGTATCTAATACACTTGTCCAATTAATAAATTTATTTTCCAATTTATTTGCTTTCAAAAAGTCAAACAATAAAGGCTTGCCAACCACTACATCAATCCATCAATCAATCAAATCAAGTGACAAGTTGTCACATCACTCAAAGTGACTAATGATTTGACGCTTGATGCGACTAGTGATTTGACGTTTGATGTGACTTGCGCGCCGCACTCGAATTCAAAATGCGAATGCGCTCGCAAACACTCTCGGGCTCGGGTTCGTTAATTCCAAATTAACGAATTTTCCGTTGCGACATAATTAAATGATTATGCCTAGTGAAATCACTATTCACATCGCTAACGAATTAATTCTAAATTAACTCGTTCGCCCGAATTAAAATCTAATTTCAATTTCGCGTCGAAATCTAATTTCGTATAATATATCGAATATATTATTTTATCGATTAATTCAAAATTAATCGTTCTCTCTCTTTAAAATGATATTTTATCCCAAATAAAATATCTCCGTAATTAATCCTAGATTAATTTTCTCTCTCATCTCATTAATCCCAGATTAATTAAAGTGCGAGTCGTACGTCATCGGTGAATCTTCGGGAAGCTACCCATGAGATCCCTGGATATGTTGGTAGTAAATACGGTCGTCGGACTATCCGAACACGTAAGTACCTAGTACTACGTTTGTACCGATTTACAAGACAAGGTTGACTTATAGGAAAGCGCTATGCCTACCCAATTCTCTAGAAATATGCTTACAGGAATAAACGATCTATATCAGGCGTAGTATACGTAGTATTGCGTATTTCAATCCAGTATCGGATGTCACGTGCTAGGCCTGGGGCTGGAATTGTGTCTGCCCCGTACGAAGCACATGTCGGATGTATGGTAACTAGTCTCTATAATCGGATATACATGACCTAGTCATAATATTCTGATGACTGCAGTACTTAAGAGTACTAGTACCGTATCCTACGTGACATCATCTCCATTATGACTGGAGTGATACTTCAGTCTTGACATCACACCCAACACACTATGATTCTCAATATACCTAGCAGAGGCGTACACAGAACCTGTTAAAGCCCTGGACGACCAAAACCAAAGTATATTGATTATCGCAAGTATTAGCGGTGCAAGTCTCAAGTTAAGACCAAATACACCTACCCTGATTTCGGACTTCCATAGACACATAGTCATACTACCAATGGAATTCCGAGGGGGTCTATCTAGAGCGTAGCTGTTTCCCGTACCATCGGTAAAACAAAACCTCATATTACAGTTGCATGAGTATCCTATACCCAAATATATGAGAACTATGTCGTTATGCCCTCACAGCACGCACAAATGTAATACTAGTCTTTTACGCATTATCGATGTCCAATCTCGATAATACTCTGACTATGGATATTTAATGATTTATCCTTCGTGGATTGATACTGTCTCATATCATCTCAATCCAGGAACAAATCATAAGGACCTCTTATCATTTATACATCTTGGTGAACTAATCACAAATGATAAGAGAGCAATCTCCTTTGTCACATAGTTAATTTGTACAACAACACCATGATCTGTACAAATAGTGACGCTATGGGTCATAATTGTCCAACAACTTGTTCTAGTGCCAATCCACGGTATCATATACACATCTTAATATGTGTTACATATGCATGGTCTTCAAGATATGACCTAGCACTCAAGAGGTAGGCAACAACAAGTAGGTCCGTTACAACATATTGAGTTTGTCCAACAAACCCAAAACGTTTCCTTTAAACTAGCATCATTCATATTTTGTATAACCTAAGTTATACATAATATATGAATCAGATGCAATATCAATATTGTGCCATAGCTACTGAATTGTCCAAGTATTTAGGGATTAGGTCAAAAATACTATGCAGACAACCGCAAGCACAACACCAATATCAAAACTTCTAATTAATAAGGTCTCTTTGTAACTTCATAAGTTACAACTAATTCCACTATACAATAGAATCAGTCATGACACGTCCACTACATATCTTCTGATTCTTTATGTCATAGACCATCTATCATCATAATTAGACTCAAACTAATCAGACCCTCGTGGTTGCATACTATATTCTCCATGAATAAGAAACTCGTTCTTAATATCTCAAAGATAATAAAGAACATGTTTGAAGACATATCATATGGTCTGTAGCGTATCAAAATAGTTCGTAACAATTACGATTAAATCGATATCTTTAATCACATATTATATAATATTCATTATGTCATCATCCTATGATGCATAAGATCTAATCAATTTCTCTTTCAACAAATGAATCATCCTTTATGAAAGATGAATACTATATACAAGAGACACACTAACTTGTTGGGGTTGGTGCTCAGAGCGCCAATTCCCGGTTGTATTTCTTTGAGAATACTATTGTAAATGTTTTATTATGAATAATACAAGTAGTTTCTGTAATATAATATATCTTTTATTATGGTAAAGACGTAATAGACCTTAGGATGATTAGTCATGATACTGTTGCAAAAGCGTCACAACTGACATTTAGTTGTATCATGACGTTGTCATTCTCAGACAGTTCATGGTCAAGGTTTACACTACTTGGTCAGTAAAGTAAACCCGTTGAGACCGGTACATGACATACACTGGAATATATGATTCCAATGGTTTCTCAATGAACCATGACTCTTGGGGACTCATATAGACGTGTAGGTGTTTATAGCGGATAAACACTAAATGACTCACCGAAGATTCTTAATGGATGGTACACCAAAGTCAATAAGAATCTTCTCGGGTTGAGTAGCATTTGTCATTCTTCGACCTGAGATACCACTGTGGGCACATGAGACATCTTCCACACTTAGATGCCAATAGCGTCACCGATCTATTTAAATCAGACCTCCGCTTGTTCGTTGGGTGTGGATAGATCCTCAGGGTGTTCTGTGTGTGTCGAGATAGGATCCGTCAGTTCTGTGTACAGAGCATAGGTAGTCCATTTATGATTAACAATCAGATAAAAACCATGGGCTCGTGGTACACTTTAGAAGGAAGTTCTAAGTGTTCTTTTTAAGATTGCTAATAGAGACGTCGATGGGATAGTCCCTATAGAGATTTGACATTTACATTTATATCTCTGGGATATATCCGGATACCTGTGATGGAGGAATTATACATTTTCCATGACCTCGACCTGTATGATTCAGAGAGTTTATCTGTGGTCGTCATAATTTACGGATGGGTAAATTATGGACACAAAATTGGATTTCGTGACGGATATGTCTGAATTTAGAGAGTCTCACTAATGAAATATACTCGTAGAGCACTATGGCAACATTTATAAATAATACTGATGATTTATAAGTCGTTTAAAGGTTAAACGCAAAATACATGTGATGGGACCTAATAGTCATTTCCTAATTTTTATATATTTGCATTTAATGTTAGACTTTATCAAATACACATTAATTAATTGTCAAATAGCGATATTTGAATAATATCATAAATATATATATATGTATATTTAATGTAAATATAATACATATATTTAATATATTTGTATTTAAATAATTATTTAATTGTTAAATAATTGAATTAATTAAAAATATAAATATCCTAAGTTATGATATTTTTGGAAATGCTTTAGTTGCTTTATTTGACTTTAAGAAATTCATTAAATGGTTTGATGATTACTTATGCAAGTTGATAAAGCTTTCTTTAATGAAACAAAAAATCAATATCTAGATATTTACTTATACCAAATTCGGCCAAGGCTTAGGAAGGAGGTATAAATTGTTTTGTTTTCATTTTAGGGTTTCATAAGTTCAAAACACAAAAAAAATAAACACAAAAGAAGTTGAGAGAAAAGCTTGAAGGCTAAAGAAGAAACCTTTGAAAATCTTTATTTTTGTAAGTATTTCTTTAAAGTCTTCAACATAGAAAATATTTCTAACATAATTAGCTTAAATTTGTGATGCTTTGATATTATCTCTACTCTTATAGTTTGTGTTTAATTTTTTTTTGAATTTGAAAGAAAGATCTATGCATGTAAGTTAGCTTGAAATGGTTTCAAAGGCTTACTTTTGATTCTTTGGAAATCAAGTTGCCATTCTAGAGTTTTTGAGCCACTCCTTGGTGACCTAGAATTGTTCTAGAGTTATTTAAAAGTGGTGAGGCTTGTTTGGTGAAGTAATGAATGGATTAAAGTTTTGGATTTTAAAGATTTGGTAAAATTGGTCAATTTGATGAAATTGAAAAATTAAGGTTCATAACCCATTCCAAAATTGGGGCTTTTCATATATGTGATGTGTAATGGAGTGTATATGATGCATGTAAATTTTTGGGTTGATTGGATTTGATCTTGGCATGTTTTGAACAAAAGAGACCAAATTGTAATTAATTGAAAATTTTGGGGTGCTCTAGGCATTAGGCTTAAATTTGGGGATTTGTGTGAAATCTGATTTTGATGTATTGGATATGTTGAAAAAATATTTTAGAAATGATTTAGAATCATCCAAAATTATATTTGACAATTTTTAGACTAAAATGATCAATTTGCAAAGTTATGGGGCAATTCGGTAATTATCAAGAAATTTGATCTCTTGTGCAATTTTTCAGAATTTGATAATTGGATAATTAAATAAATAAGTTTATTTAATTGATTCAAGAACAATTTTGAAATCGGAAAATTTTGATTTTCCACTATTCCGCTGCGTTACCGGATTTTCGCCATAAAACCCCTACATAACTGTCAAACAGATATACTAACTGTCACACAGATTGTCTTGTTGTGTCATTTATTAGATCAAATCTAATGTACGAATAATGGAAGTATCTCACAAGTCTCTTGTTTTATATCATATATGAAACTTTATATCAAATATAACAAAGACTACTTTCACTGCTTTTAAGGAGAAAATAAGACTTAGGTAAACCTTTTTACCTTATAAACATCTCATTATTACATTAATAATGAAAATATCATTAGGATATATAACACTAGAAAGAAATTTGTATGGTCCCACTAACCCTACTATCACATATGCATTATCTATACTTTGATAAAATCAGACAATCTGGCTGTTATTAAAATTAGAGAACACATATTTCTGGAAAGCTCACCTGAGTCTACAATAGGCTCTACAAGCTAGTGTATCAAACTGTAATATTAGTAGAATACAAACTCTAGGGCCATTCCATAATGAACTCTTAAAACAAAGAAATCACAACGGATCTCTTATCCGAAGAAATCATTCAGAAACGCCAATTTGCATTCATAGCTAAAATCATAGTTTGATATCAACATTAACCAACAGATATTCAATTGTTCAATCAGTGCGACTAGATTCAATTTTCCTCATAATCTACAATAGATTACTGAGTATAACCTTTCTCACTGTCATACTATAAAGGTCAAACCTTTAATAAGCTCACTTTGCTTTTGCTGCGCAAATAAATTACACATTTAATGAACGATTCATAATAAAAGCTTAATCAAGTTCAAAACTTGATCTTAGTAATCTTTAAACAATCTTAGATCTATGGTTTAATGCTAACTTCTGAAATCGATATCAAATATCGCTCCCACTATAAATTATAAGATACTTTTCTTCGATAAGAAAACAACAGAACCATTAAGTATCAAATACTTTGTAAATGATTCTGACATCCTATTTGACTTATATGGAAGCTGTCTAAGGATCTTTTCATCTTATTAATTATGTAGTTCCATTTATAGTTTATCACTCTCACATTTGACTTCAATAAGTCAAGTCTTTCCTACAATGGTCAACATCTGATGTTACACACCAAGTAATAAAACAGTTTTATTACTCGAGATCGTAGAAAAGATATTCCATCAAATAAAATACAATATTCTATTAAACATAATAAATGATAAACTTTTGCTTGTACCTCCAAGGCGCAAGTACTTTCAATTATATAACTATTATACAAAAGAAAGATTCAAATCTTAAAATTTTCAAGATTCGAATTTTCTACCTATACATATCATATATGTAACTATAGAAACTGATGGAACCTTAATTAAAAGGACGAATTAGAGTTACTGGAGCATATCCCCAAGAGTATTAAAACTAATTTGATAACACTCAAATCAGACGAATCAAATCATATAAGATTCGATTTCTCCCACTGACCAATTCCATCACGATGGAATCGTAGAAGAATAATATTGAGTTAGAATAATATTCATTGAATAACCTTAGAACTAATTGCCTAAATTCATTTGCTTGATCATATCAAACATCTTTGTATAATTCAAAGATCCACGATGAATTTTGAAGATATAGTTTTCAACACTTCAAATCGAATATCTTTGAACCATTCAAAATATTCTATTCGTGTTTCATCAGAAAGATATTGAAAGTTCTCGAACCATTCAAGATGTTCAATATGTGTTCTTTTAGAAACACGTAACTAAGTCATGACAACTCATTAACTAAGTTACGAAGTAAAGAAAACTATCCAAGGCAATTTCTAATTCATGAAACTATATACATCTAATGTATTAGTTTAATAAATCTGTGGTCCAATGACAATCATTGGTTAAATGAGATTTAATTATTTCCTGAATATAATATTCATTAAATGGATAAGGATATGTAGTTTGATCTCGTATCAGACCATCATTTACTATACAACATAAACATCTAATGCTTATGTGATAAAATCCCATAAAGCATTGTTCTAAGTTATTTAGTTAACTGGATATTTTTCTTAATGTTTATCTCTACATCAATGACACTACTAGTCATTTTAAAATATGTAATAACTGTTTATAAAGAACAAGTAACTATCCAATAGTCACAAGTTCTTATATCAAATATCAAAACAATCATTAAATAATATTTTAAATAATTAGACGGGAGATCCGATATCCAATACCTATAGTTATCGTATTGTGAAAATCGATATTTCCTATACACAACTATATGCATCTCCTTTCTTTAGCTTTATTATTTGCTTTCAACCATTCACAACAATTGCAAATAATTGATCAGCAAATTATGTCAGACATATGACCTCTAAAGGTCACTAAAGGCAAGAAACGTCATTATCAGATAAACAAATACCTAATGGGATTTTCTTAATGCCATTCAAGAATCTCGAGACATGAACTAATTCACGTCAATTCTTACAACAAAAGAAACTATTCTCTCTATACTAATATATCATAAAACGGATATCTATTTAGATTATCAATCATGACATAAAAACTAAGTCACTAACCATCTTGATTTTTCAAGAAAAATGGAACAACAGTTGCAGATGGTTTTGACTAATCCAACAATATCCATGCCTACTCTAAATCTAGAACTTATTCTAGAAATCTGCAACCATAAGGAAAGTCAGAAAACATATACAAATAATATGCATACAATGGATTAGAAATTTTAAGTCTATCAACAATATAGAATAAAGGAAACATAAGTAGCAATTTTCATAATATTACACACTGTTTTAGTTATGGAATTTTAAACCAAGCAGTGCCTGTTGGACAATGATGACCCATAGCATCACTATTTGTAAAAGACATTGTGGTTTTTGTACAAATTAACTATGTGACAAAGGAAATTGCTATTTATTATTTTGTAATTGGATTACTTGAATATATATAAATGATAAAAGTCTTTATGATTAGTTCCGGATTAATAAGATATGAGATGGTATTAATCCACGAACGGTTTAATCATTAAATATCTCTAGTCGTAGTATTATCGAGACTGGACATCGATAATACGGAATAGACTAGTATTACACTTGTGCGCGTTATGGAAGCTTAACGACATAGTTCTCATATATTTAAGTATTGGATACTTATGCAAGTGTGATAAGAGGTTCTGTTAGCCGTTGGACCGGGAACAGCTTCGCTCTGGATAGACCCCTCGGAGTCCCATTAGTATTATGACTATGTGTCTATTGGAATCCGAATCAGGGTAGGTGTATGTGGTCTTAACCTGAGACTTGCATCGCTAATATTTGCGACAATCAGTATACTTTGGTTTTGGTCGTCCGGAGCTTTAACAGGTTCTGTGTACGCCTCTTCTAGGTGTACAGAGAATCGTAGTGTATTGGGTGTAATGTCAAGATGGAAGTATCACTTCAGTCATATGGAGATGATGATCACGCAGGGATACAGAACTGGTACTCTAATATGCTGCAGCTATCGGGATAGTATGACAAGGTCATGATTATCTGATTAAAGAGACTAGTTGCTAGTGATCCGATATATACTTCGTACGGGGCAGACGTAATTCCAGCCATAGGCCTAGCATGTGACATCCGATACTGGATCGTAATACGCAATACATTATATATTATGCCTGATATAGATTATATATTCCACGTTGAATATTTCTGGAGAATTGGGTAGGCACGGTGCTTTGCTAGAAGCCAACCATGTCTTGTAAATCGGTAAGAATGTGGTACGAGGTACGCACATGTTCGGATAGTCTGACAACCGGATTTACTGCCAACATATCCAGGGATCTCTTGGGTCGCTTTCCAAAGATTCACTGATGACATTTGACTCGAACAGAATTAATCTGGGATTAATTATGAGAGAGAAAATTAATTTGGGATTAATTACGGCAGAATTTATCTGGGATAAAATTCAAATAGAAGAGAGAAAGTGATTAATTTGGAATTAATCGATTAAATAATATATTGGATATATTAATTGAAATCGGATTTCAATACGGAATTAAAATTGGATTTTAATTCGGGCGAACGAATTAATTTGGAATTAATTCGCAAGCGACTTTCATAATAATTTTGCTAGACATTATTATTTAATTAAATTGGATTTAATTACGTCGCGACGAAAAATTTGTTTAATCGGATTAAACAAACCCGAGTCTGAAGTGTGTTGAGCAACCCAACTTGAATTTTGAATTTAAGTGTGGGACCTACTAACTTACATCAATTGTCAATCTAGTTGATGGAAGTGGTTGAGATCTTTTAATGTAACTTATCCAACACACTTTGTTTTTTTTTTTTGAAAACATATACACCTTTTGAAAGTCAACTTGTGTATTACTTTTGTTTTGGAAACAAAATATCAAAAAAAAAACTCTCTCTTCTCTCCCTCTATTGTCGTGACATGCTTCTTCTCCTCCATTGATTTTACTTCAAAAATCAAACAAGCTAGCACTTAGAGGAGTCTTGTGAGGTGATAAGGAAACTCACCCTTGGGTTGGAAACCTTCAACAAAGCTTGGAGCTTCATCAACATACAAAATTTTTGAAATCGCACATCCGTTCAATGTAAGTTTTTTCCGCAAACTTTCTTGATCATTCACACACAATATCATGACTTAGAGACCTTAGGCATGTCTAGGATACTAACAATGGTATCATGAGCCATATCTAAGCATGATTTGAGTTTATGGTTTATAGAGTTTATTTGGTGATTTTTTTGCTTGGAGTATCTATTTTTCCAAATTGGTTGTTTGGTTGTGCTTTGATGATGATTAATTGGATTTGTACATCATAGGATTTGAGAAAATTGATTAGATTAATTTCCCCAAAAAATCCAACTTGGGCGAACATTAACCCTAGGACCTATCATGGTGATTTTTGAAATTAGACCATTGGATGAGTTTATGGCATAATATGAATATTGAATGTTGATTTAATTGGATTGAAATCAAATTGAGTGTTATTTTATGCCCATTGCCATGAGATTAAGCATGTTTAATGGATTGATTTTGCTTCAATTATGTTGGACATGAATTGGATAAATTAAGCATGATTAATTAGATTAATTAATGTTTTGGAAATATTATATTAATAAATTAATTGTGTTAATTACACTTTAATTAAATTTAATGTGATATTTGGAATATTATGTTAATATAAAGTAGTCCTTAAAATTGGATGGGCTAATTTGTTGTATTTGGGCTTAATGGGCTTGGTTGGGCCAAGTTTGGTTTTGGAAAATTGAATTGGATCCAATAGGGCCTAAAATCATTTCCATAAAGTCCAAATATGACTTTTGGGCCTTTAATAATTTAATTGGGTCTAATGGGCCTAAATTGATTTTTGGCAAAAAGGTGATTCCTAATTGGGCCTTGGAATCTTGGATGGGATCCATAATTGGCCAAAGCCCATGCCTTAAGAATTAATGGAAAGCCCATTGGACTTTAATTAAATTGGCATTGGATGCTAATTGGGCCTTTAAGACCCAATTGGATTGGATTTGGAATCCAAGTCTTTAAGGCATATAAATGAGTGTAATTATTTAATTTGGAATTAAATTCGAATTAGTATTGAATACAAATTAAATTGGATTTAAAATTGTAGTTCGATATAATTCAAGAATACGTACTTTGAGTATTTATTCTTATACGAGTTGAACTCGCGCAAATCAAATCGTTGTTTGAACATTGGATGATCATTAATTCAGAGATTAATTAATTGTATTAGATTGATTGAATAACATGCTTTGTGTGAATACTTGGATGTATTTGTCTGAATAATGTATATCGGATGGATATTATAAAGGTGGGGGGAATTTTGGAAATTGTTGTAATAAATTCGGAATTTATTAAATTGGACCTGCGTGTCCAGCCTATAATCTATTTTCTCTTTGTATTTCTCTTCTCACCAATTCCCCTCAATGTAAATGAGGTTTCTTTAATGTACTATGTAATTGGGTAGAAGTATGAATAGTGCTAGTTGGAGAGAAGAAAGTGAGAGATTTGTTCTAGGAATAATTTGTTATATATTCATCCGCATATCATTATTATTTTAATCGCGCCTTATTATGCTTTTAGAATGCATGTTTAAGGGTGTATGATGAGACCTAATTAAAGATAATAAATTGGTTTCCAATTTATGAGAAAAACCCTCATTATATATTAAGCGTTTTCCTTCCATTGATTGGTTCTCTCTCAAGATCCAAGATTGGCTTTGATTTGTTGGCCACATTCAAGATCATTGTCAATCGCATATGTGTTTAAACCATGAAAGCTTTGTTATATATCGCATGTCTTGGGCAGTTGTGACTTGTTGGCCAAAGTCAAGGTCACTTATGTACATCGACATGGATTACGAAGCTTTCCCACTATCAATGGGTCGCGTTTAACTGGAATCATTAAGCTTGTTGAGCCAAAGCCAAGGCTTAGTTGATTCAGAGGAAAAAGTTAGGATATATATATTCAATATATATATTTGGACTTGGAGGTCCACCTACTGGATCTAGGAATTGGATGGGATCCAATTGATCTTAGAGATCTACCTAATTAAGTTTCATACAGCTCGTTGGCCAAAGTCAAGGTTGTGTGTTATTTAACGGGATCCTAGCCCACTAGGAAACTGGGTTTCCCGAGTACTCAACATAGGGTTAGAGGCTCGCCAAAAAATAGTGGGAGGCCAGTATTAAATTTGCAATTACGTTTAATACTTGCTAAAATGTGCGGTTTATTTTTCGTCGTTATATATTTATATTAGTTGGACTAATATTTTATTGTTTTCTTTGAACAGTTGGACTGTACCATAACTTCATTTGTAGCTGATTATATAGTTGGACTATAGTAATAATTACATTTGATTGAACCCGATATCATTGATTGAATAGTTATACTATTGCAATCAAGATAACTAGAAATATTAGCGTTAGAGACATCATCATGGGCGATAATGTCTTTAACGGTGCCAATTTTCCAGATTGGGAGATGAATCTCAGGATTGTCCAGGGAGCCGAGAAGTTGCTCTCTGTCATAGACAGACCTCTCGGGCCTGAGCCTGGACATGAGCGGGTTGTTGATCATGAGCTTTGGAAGACTCACAGTGTGACAACTCAAATGCTCAGTCCGTCATGCTTGCCGCAATGACCTCTCAATTTCGTCATCAAAATAAGGGATTTTATCCCTATAACATGATGTTGAAATTGAAGGACCTTCATAGATCTAATCTTAGATCTCAGAAGTATGAATTCTAAAAGAAGCTATTTCGCTCACGTATGTCAGAGGGTACATCTCTCGAGCACTATGTGTCACAGATGATTGCTGACATCGAACAGTTAGGTCAGCTGGGCATTACCTTCGAGGCTGCGAGTTCCATAGATTTGATCTTACAGTCTCTGCCCGACTGCTGGGGCCTGGTTCATCATGAACTACAATATGATGAACCAAAAAAAGACTCTTGGAGAGTTGATGGCGATGCTGGAAGAGGCAGAGCCAGAGCTTCTGAAGGGAAAGAAGTGTGAGGCGCATTTCACTTCGACATATCAGAAGGCCAAGGCTTGGCCGAAGGCTTCTGGAGGTGTGAAGAAGAAGAAAAGAAAGGGCAAGGCCAATTCATCACAGTCTTCTGGGAAGACAAAAGAAAAATCTCCAGATGTCTGCCTACAATGAGGCAAACAGGGTTACTGGAAGCGTGACTGCCGTGAGTACAAGGGGCATATAAAGGAAGTGAAGGCGGGCAAGGCTCCGGCTTCAGGTATGTTTGTTATTGAATAAACATGTCTACTTCTAGTTTTAAAAATTGGATTTTTGATTCTGGATGTGGTACTTATATATTAACTAATGTGCAGGATCTGCAGATTAGCAGGAGACTGGCTTCAAGCGAGATTGACCTACGAGTTGGAAACATGACCAAAGTCGTTGTTTTAGCTGTAGGGACCTATATTTTGGAACTGCTCTCGGGGAATGTACTTTCATTATCATACTGTTATTATGTACCTAGTTTGACTAGAAACATTATCTTTGTATCTTGTTTGACCCAATGTGGGTATAACTTTGTATTCCAGAACACTGGGTGTTTTGTTTATAAAGATTATTTTGAGATATGTACTGCTGATGCTAATAATGGTCTTTATATTTTGAATATAAATGAATCTCAAACATATAACATGACAAACAAAAGGCTCAAAATGAGTAAAACATATGAAACTCATCTGTGGCATTGTCGTATGAGACATATTAACAAGACTCGTATATCCACACTTTTGAAGAGTGGATACTTGGATGGATTTGATCCTAATCCATATGACGTCTGCGAATCTTGTCTATTAGGTAAAATGCCTAAAATGCCTTTTAGCGGTAAAGATGTACGAGCCACCGAACTGTTAGCCCTCGTTCATAGTGATGTATGTGGGCCCATTTCTAGCAAGGCTATATGTGGATATGAATACTTCGTAACCTTTACGGATGAAGCATCGCGTTACGGTTATGTGTATCTTATGAGACACAAGTCGGAAACTTTTGAGAAATTCAAAGCGTTTCGACATGAAGTAGAAAAATAGACCGGCAAAAGTATTAAAACATTGCGGTCGGACAGTGGTGGAGAATACTTAAGCAATGCGTTTCTCAATTACTTGAAAGAGTATGGTATTCTTCACAGTAGACTCCTCCAGGAACACCTTAATTAAACGGTGTGTCCGAACAGAGAAACCGAACTTTGTTAGACATGGTAAGGTCAATGATGAGTCGCACTGAGCTACCAATTTCCTTATGGGGATAAGCATTGAACAGTGTAATACTTCTTTTGAATAAGGTTCCATCAAAGTCTGTTGGACAGACTCCATATGAAATATGGACAAGAAAGAAACAAGGTTTCTCATTCCTGAAGATTTTGGGATGCTTGGCATACGTTAAACGTTTGGATGGTACCAAACTAGAACCCAAATCAGATAAGTGCATATTTGTAGGTTATCCTAGGGAAACCAAAGGATATTACTTCTACAACCCACAAGAGAAGAAGGTATTTGTTGCTCCCCATGCGATTTTCCTTGAAAAGGAATTCCTAAATGTAGTGGTAAATGGGAGGAAAGTAGAACTCGATGAAAATCATAGTGATACTGTTCCTGGCACAGACTCCCTCACGGAACATGAATAGTTCATCAGGGATGAGACTGTACCACAATCTTCTAATACACAAGAACCGCGTAGGTCGGAGAGAGTCAGAAAATAACCTGAGAGGTATGGGTTTCTGATCTTACCACATGTAGATATTAATCTTATTGAGGATAATGAGCCGGCTACATATGAGAAAGCGATACAAGGTATCAACTCCGCATTATGGCAAGAGGCCATGAAGTCTGAAATGGATTCCATGTATACCAACCAAGTTTGGGCATTGGTTGATGTAGCATAAGGCATTAAGCCGATTGGTTGTAAATGGGTCTTCAAGAATAAGACAGACATGGATGGAAACATACAAAAGTACAAAGCTAGGCTTGTAGCGAAAAGGTATCGTCAACGACATGGTATCGATTACGACGAAACTTTTTCACATGTTGCCATGATTAAATCCATTTGGATAATGCTCGTTATTACTGCATATTTTGATTATGAAATACGGCAGATGGACGTCAAAACTGCTTTCCTTAACAGAAACCTTTTCAAGGATGTCTATATGCAACAGCCTGATGGTTTTGTCATGCCAAAACATGTAAACAAGGTTTGCAAGTTAAATCGATTCATTTATGGATTGAAGCAAACATCACGTTCTTGGAACCAACGTTTTGATGAGATCATAAAAGAATATGATTTCATTCAAAATGAAGATGATTCTTGTGTGTATAAGAAGGTTAATGGGAGCGTACTGACATTCATTGTCTTTTATGTTGATGATGTATTGCTTATTGGCAATGAAATTCCCATGGTACAATCGGTGAAAGCTTGGCTTTCATTAAAATTATCCATGAATGATCTGGGAGAAACAGCCTTTATTCTGGGAATAATGATCTACCGGGATAGATCTAGAAAGCTGTTTGGACTCTTTCCGAGCTTGTACATTGACAAAGTGTTGAAGAGATTCAACATTGATCAGTCTAAGAGGGGACTGCTTCCAGTGTCACATGGCGTCTCTCTATCTAAGGACTTGTGTCATAAACATAAGATGAGAGAGATAACATGAGTTGGATCCCGTTCGCTTCTGCAGTCAGATCGATCATGTATGCTATGATATGTACACGACCCGATGTCTTATATGCTTTGAGCATGTACTGTCACTATCAGGCCGATCAAGGTGATGGTTACTGGATTGCTGTTAAGAACATCCTTAATTATCTTAGATGAACTAAATATGCTTTCTTAGTTTATGGAGATGGAGAACTTGAGGTGACTGGGTTCACCGATGCAAGTTTCCAAACCGATAAAGACGACTCTAAGTCGCAATCTGGGTATATATTTTGTTTGAAAAACGGGGCAGTGAGTTGGAAATCTTCCAAGCAAGAGACTATTGCTGATTCAACAACAGAAGCGAAATATATCGCTGCAGCTGAGGCAGCAAAAGAAGTAGTTTGGATCCGTAAATTCCTAATTGGATTAGGAGTAGTTCCGTTAGCAACTGAGCCTGTTCCTTTGTATTGTGCCAATAACAGGGCTATAGCGCAGGCTAAGGAACCACAGTCTCATCAACGATCCAAGCATGTACTTCGACGTTTCCATCTGATTCGAGAGATCATACATCGTGGCGATGTCAAGATCGAAAATATCACATCAGATGACAACATTGTAAATCCACTGACGAAATATATTTCTCAACAAAAGTTAAAGCGAAATGTACATAGTTCAGGTGTTAGATACTTGAGTGATTGGCTTTGAGCCAAGTGGGAGATTGTTGGACAATTATGACCCATAGCATCACTATTTGTAAAAGACATTGTGGTTTTTGTACAAATTAACTATGTGACAAATGAAATTGCTATTTTATCATTTTGTAATTGGATTACTTGAATATATATAAATGATAAAAGTCCTTATGATTAGTTCCGGATTAATAAGATATGTGACAGTATTAATCCACGAACGATTTAATCATTAAATATCCATAGTCGTAGTATTATCGAGACAGGACATCGATAATACGGAATAGACTAGTATTACACTTCTGCGCGTTATGGAAGCTTAACGACATAATTCTCATATATTTAAGTTTTGGATACTTATGCAAGTGTGATAGGAGGTTCCGTTAGCCATTGGATCGGGAACAGCTTCGCTCTGGATAGACCCATCAGAATTCCATTGGTAGTATGACTATGTTTCTATGGGAATTTGAATCAGGGTTGGTGTATGTGGTCTTAACCTGAGACTTGCATCGCTAATACTTGCGACAATCATTACGCTTTGGTTTTGGTCGTCCGGAGCTTTAACATGTTCAGTGTACGCCTCTTTTGGGTCTACTAAGAATCGTAGTGTATTGGGTGTGATGTCAAGATGGAAGTATCACTTCAGTCATATGGAGATGATGATCACGCATGGATATAGAACCAGTACTCTTATATGTTGCAGTTATCGGGATAATATGACTAGGTCATGATTATCCGATTACAGAGACTAGTTGGTAGTGATCTCATATATGCTTTGTACGGGGCAGACACAATTCCAGCCCTAGGTCTAGCATGTGAAATCTGATACTGGATCGTAATACGCAATACATTGTATACTATGCCTGATATAGATTATATATTCATCGGTGAATATTTCTGGAGAATTGGGTAGGCACGGTGCTTTCCTAGAAGCCAACCATGTCTTGTAATTCGGTAAGAACGTGGTACGGGGTACGCACGTGTTCGGATAGTACGACAACCAGATTTACTGCCAACATGTCCAGAGATCTATTGGTTCGCTTCCCAAAGATTCACCGATGACATTTGACTCGAACAGAATTAATCTGGGATTAATTATGAGAGAGAAAATTAATCTGGGATTAATTACGACAAGAATTTATCTAGGATAAAATTCAAATAGAATAGAGAAATCGATTAATTTGGAATTAATCGATTAAATAATATATTAGATATATTAATTGAATTCGGATTTCAATGCGGAATTAAAATTGGATTTTAATTCTGGCGAACGAATTAATTTGGAATTAATTCGCAAGCGATTTTCGTAATAATAATTAAAATTGGATTTTAATTTAGGCGAACGAATTAAATTGGATTTAATTGCGTCGCGACGGAAAATTTATTTAATCGGATTAAACGAACCCTAGTCCGAAGTGTGTTGAGCAACCCAACTTGAATTTTGAATTTAAGTGTGGGACCCACTAACTTACATCAATTGTCAATCTAGTTGATAGAAGTGGTTGGGAGCTTTTAATGTAACTTATCCAACACACTTTGTTTTTCTTTTTGAAAACATTTACACCTTTTGAAAGTCAACTTGTGTATTACTTTTGTTTTGGAAACAAAATATCAAACACAAAAAACTCTATATTCTCTCCCTCTATTGTCGTGACATGCTTCTTCTCCTCCATTGATTTTGCTTCAAAAATCAAACAATCTAGCACTTAGAGGAGTCTTGTGAGGTGATAGGGAAACTCACCCTTGGGTTGGAAACCTTCAACAAAGCTTGGAGCTTCATCAACATACAAAATTTTTGAAACCGCACATCCGTTCAACGTAAGTTTTTTCCGCAAACTTTCTTGATCATTCACACACAATATCATGACTTAGAGACCTTGGGCATGTCTAGGACACTAATAGTGCCTCCCACTATTTTACGTAATACTGTAATCCCCAACGAAAAACGGGAACTCAATAATTAAATTTAATTCGATAGTGAGAGGTGGACCCCATGAATATATTTCGACTCAAGCTTTGGCACGTTCTCGCCTACGTATATTCATTTGATAGACAACTCATTGTCAATCACTCACTAGTGACTCCCAGGTTCCGATCCTGGTCGTTTCCCATTGTGACAGCTTTGGCACGTTCACAAGGAGGCGTACCAAGGTTAAACTTGTCAATGATAAATTCAAGATACTTGCGTAGTCCTGATAACTTTGGCACGTTCAGGATTTCCGCTTTCGCTTGAATTTATCTAGTATCACATATACATCCGGTATGGATAAATTTCTATCAACAACACCCTCACTGCATTGGCACTTTCTCGGATGCAGCCATAGAACATATATCCAAAAACCGTATTGACAAGACAAACCAAGAAATATGCATCCAATACATATTACTTTAAAACCTTATTAATTAGGGATTTTCCACAAAGGTGTTACGTATTTAATTTAATCAAATTAAATAAATACAAGCATGCATAAAGTAAGGACAAAATTAAACATTGAATTTAAAGTCATATTCATATAATGTGTTGAGGTTCAGACCTGCTCTGATGCCGTTTTTGTTGGGATTTTGGGCAAAATACCTGGGTTACGCAGTGGAATGCGGGAAAATCAAATTTTCCCATTTCTTTAATTTTTTCTTGGGTAATTAAAATAAAATTATTTATTTTAATCACTAAATACTCAAAAAACATAAATTTTTAACCCAGAAATCATAATTTCAGTAAATTACCATACAACCCCAAAACTTTCCATTTTAATCATTTTAGTCCTAAGTTGTTCAAAACAAGCTTAGGTGATTTCCAATCACAACTAAAATGATTTGTACATCCAATATACATTAAAACAGAAATCTGAAAAATTTTCCAGATTTTTCAGTAATTACGAAAATGCCCTTAAACTTTGCATTTTGATCATTTTAGTCCTAATTTGTCAAATACATAATTAGGTTATTCCAAATCACTACCAAAATGATTTATACATGTCTTATACATGAAAATACAAATTGTAATTCAAGAAAACAATTTTTCCCAAATTGCCGAGAGGTCCCTCAAATTTCCAAGAATTGTACTTTAGTCCAAATTGGTTCAAAATCATTCAAGATCAAGTCCAATCAACACGAAAATTAATATGCATCATATATACATCATTAATCAACACATATATGAAAAGCCACAAATTTGGTGAGGGTTATGAACCTTAATTTCTCAAAATTGTCCAATTGGCCAATTAATACCAAATTAAACAAATTCAATACTTTAATTCAATCCTTACCACACCAAACAAGTCTCACCACCATGAAACAACTCAAGAAAAATTCTAGATCATTTATGAGTGGCTAAGTAACTCTAGAATGGCAACAATACCATCAAATTGCAAAAAGAGTGCTTAAGAACTATTTTCAAGCAATCATTTAACATACATGCTTTCATCTTTATATCAAGTTCTCAACCATCAAAATACAAACACAAAGGAGTAGAGAAAGATCTAAGCTACACATTTTGAAGCCTAGAGTGATAAAAACGTTTTTCATGAAGAAGAAAGTAAAGAAAAACTTACAAAAATGCCAAGATTCCAAGCTTTTCTTTGTTTTTCTTCTCTTTTTCTCTCTAACTCACTTTGTATTTTGATATAGGGTTCTTGTATTATGAAACAAAAAATTAAAACAAGTCTTTTATATTTTCCAACAAGTGGCCGAAACTTTTAGGAAAATAATAAGCATTTTTCAATTTTTTATTTCATTAAGTAATTGGAAAAATGATTTAATGGAAAAAACTGTGATATTTATCCATTAACATTTAATATATATCACAACTTGTACTAATTAAATCAAGTCAATTTATCCAATAAAAATGGCCATTTAATTCAACTAAAACATGCCATTTGTTTACTTTAATAAAGTAAAAGATATTTATTATTTAATTAATTTAATTTTTCAACATTTGAATAATCAAATAATTAATTACAAATATCTTAAATATGTGTATTATATTTACATTAAATAATCAAAATACATATATTAATTGTAAATATCAAATATCACAATTTGACATTTAACAAATGGCCGAAAGATCCCAAATGCATGTATTATCGTTTAACCGTTAAACAATTTATAAATAATCAGTATTATTTATAAAAGTTTCCGTAGTGCTCTACGAGTATGTTTCATTAGTGAGACTCTCTAGGTTCAGACATATCCGTCACGAAATCCAATTTCGTGTCCATAATCTACCCACCCTTAAATTATGACGAACACGAATAAAATCTCTGAACCATACATGTTGAGGTCACTGCATACGTATAATCCCTCCGTCACAGGTATTTAGATTATTCCAGAGATATAGATATAAACGTCAAATCTCTCTAGGAATAATCTTGTCGACGATTCTATTAGTAATCTCTTAATATCACTTAGAACTTACTTCTAAAGTGTACCACGGGCCCATGGATTTAACAGATTTCTTATTGCACATTGAATACCTATGCTTTGTACACAGAACTGACAGATCCTATCTTGATACACACAGGATATCCTGAGGATCAGTCCACACCCAAGGAACATGTGGAGGTCTGATCTAAATAGATCGGTGACGTGACTGCCATCAAAGTGTGGAGGATACCTCATACATCCACCGTGGTACCTCAAGTCGAAGGATCACTATGCTCACTCAACCCGAGAAGATTCCTATTGACATTGGTGTACCATCTATTAGGAAATCTTCGGTGAGTCGTTCAGTGTTTATCAACTATAAACACCTACACGTCTATACGAGTCTCCCCAGACTCATGGTTCATTGGGATAAACTATCGGACCAAGTCTCGGTATACAACGTGTACTGGTCTCAGCGGATTTTACTAACCGACTCGTGTTAGTAAATCTTGACCAGGAACTTTATTTGATAATATACTTCTAGTAGTGTCACTTCCCAATGTCAATTACAAATTACTTTGTAACTGCGCACTACAAAAAACACTTTTTCGGGTCTTTGTCTAATATATACATATCACTAAATCCTATTTAGTTTCAATCTAATCGTAATTAGATCGAATATGTATATAAAAGAAAGAATTATTACCATAAATAAGTAATATTATGGAAAAATAAATTATTCGTATTCATGAATCAGACATAAATACGATCCGGATTGGCACTCCGAGCACCAACCCTTACAATTCTTTGACTTGAGAAACCACTGTGGATATATGAGATATCCTCCACACTTTGATGGCAGTCACGTCACCAACCTATTTAAGTCAGACCTCCGCCTATTCGTTGGGTGTGGACTGATCCTCAGTATATCATGTGTGTGTCAAGATAGAATCCATCAGCTCTGTTTACAAAGCATAGGCATTCAATATGGAATTAGCAATCTGTTAAATCCATGGGCCCGTGATACACTGTAGAAGTGAGTTCTAAGTTTTATTAAGAGATTGCTAATAGAAACGTCGACGTGATTATATCTATAGAGATTTGACGTTTATATCTATATCTCTGGAATAATTGGGATACTTATGTCGGATGGATTATACATATGCAATGACCTCGACCTGTATGGTTCAGTGAGTTTATCCGTGTTCATCATAATTTACAGGTAGGTAGATTATGGACACAAAATTAGATTTCATGACAGATATGCCTGAACCTAGAGAGTCTCACTAATGAAATATACTCATAGAGCACTATGACAACTTTTATGAATATTATTGATTATTTATAAATCGTTTAACAGTTAAACGATTGATACATACATAAGGACATTTTGGTCATTTCCTTATTAATGTGTATTTATATTTAATATATGATTTTATTAAATGCACATTAATTAATTGTCAAATTATGATATTTGACATATATCATTAATATATGTATTTAGATTATTTAAAGTAAATACAATACATATATTTAAATATTTGTGTTTAAGTAATTATTTAATTATTTAATTGTTAAATAATTAAAGTAATTGAAATTAAACTATCTAAGTTGATATTTATATAAGGAAATGATTAAGTGTAAAATATTGACTTTTTGCATTTAAGATAAAGGATATCAAATTGATTTATGATTCTTTAATTTGTTAAAAAATCAAAATACCTCTAGTTTAAAGTAAGCTTGTAAATGGTGTACAAGCTTTCTTTTGATCATTTGATGATCTTGTTGCCATTCTATAATTGTTGGGCCACTCATTGATGACTTAGAATTGTTTCAAAGTGGTGAGACTTGTTTGGTGTTGTAGAGATTAGATTGAAGTATTGGTTTGTATTAATTTTGGTTAATTTTATTAATTTGATTAATTTGAGAAATTAGGGTTTTTAACCTAAACCAAAATTGGGGCTTTTCATATATGTGCTGTATTTTGATGTATATAAGATATACATATCATTTTGGAATTGATTGGCAATTATCTAAGCTTGTTTTGAAAAAATTGGACCAAAATTATCAAAGTTCAAAATAATGGGGGCTCATGAAAATTTCAAGAAAATTGTGGATTTTGATTATTAGTTGTATTTTAATGTGTATGAAATGTATAAATCATTTTAATAGTGATTGGAAAGCAACTAATCTTGTATTTGATAAATTATAACTAAAATGATCAAAATAAAAACTTTGGGAGTCTCACGACAATATGGTTAAAATTTTGGATTTTGGGTGAAACTGAATTTTTGAGTATTGAATAATTAGAATAAATTAGTTTATTTTAAATACCCAAGAAAAATTATTGAAATCAGAAAAATTTGATTTTTCGCGTTCCGCTGCATTACCTGGTAATACAGCATTAAAACCCCAATAAAATGGTATCAGAGCGAGTCTGATTCTGAAACCATGATATGATTAGCCCTTTAAATTTGATGTTTAATCTAATCTTTACGTTATGCATACATGTATTTATTTAATTTGATTAAATAAAGTGAATAACATCTTTTGCGGAAAATCCCTATTTAAATAAGATTTTATAATTAATATGCATTTGATGCATGTTTCTTGTTCCATCTTGTCAATACAGATTATAGATAAGTATTCTACGACTATATCCGAGAACGTGCCAAAGCTGTGAGGATATAGCCGGTAGGAATTTATTTGTACTAGATAAATATATGATATTAGGTAAATTCAAGCGAAAGTGGAATCATGAACGTGCCAAAGCTGTTAGGGTTACGCGAGTATCTTGAGTCTATCATTAACAAGTTAAACCTTTATATGCCTCATTGTGAACATGCCAAAGCTGTCACAATGAGAAACGATCAGGACTGGAACCCAGAAGTCATTGGTGAGTGATTGACAATGAGTTGTCTACTTAATGAATATACGTAGGCGAGAACGTGCCAAAGATGTGAGATGGAATATATTCATTGGGTCCACTTTTCTCTATTGTATTTAATTTAATTATTGCATGTTATGTATTCTATTTGGGGATTACAGTTTTGCATGAAATAGTGGGAGAGGTATTGATCAAAAATCCATGATCTATTTAATGCATTATGATATTATATGAAACTATTTTTCTGCTAACCGTTTTTCGCTATCTATGTGATAGATTTGCGATGGCAACTTCTTTAAACATCCCCTTTACTCATATGCTTGATACGAATAAGCTCAAAGGTGCTGAAAACTTTACTGATAGGGATATGGATTTGAGGATTGTCCTCGGATCTGAGAAAAATCGGATATGTATTAGAGGGTCATTTGCCCCTTGCTGTATCTAAGGATGCAACATCAGAGGAACTTGAGACTTTCTGGAGATGGAAAGATAATGGTTTAAGAGTTAAATCATACATTCTCAGTTCACTGGCTTTGGAACTCAAGAGGCAATATTTTGATATGTCTGATGCATATAGTATGATCACACAACTCCGGGAATCGTTCATGAATCAAGAATAGGTCTTGGTTCATAGAGTTTCACTGGAACTGTTCCATTCAAAAATTGATGAGGGACAAGGTGTTAACACACATGTGCTTCATTTGATTGATCTGATAGAGTAATTGAGGTGCAATGATTTCCTTCTGAATGATACTCTGGGACAGAGTGTCATTCTTGGTTCGCTCTCGGTGTCGTATCGCTAGTTTGTGATGTACTTCAACATGAACGTGATTCACTATTTTTACCATGAGTTGCATAAGATGCTTCTCACCGCGGAGGAGGATTTAAGGAATGGAGTACCGACTTGCCTTCCAAAACCCACTTCACTTTCCACTTCTTCCCACTCCAAGTCGAAGGGGAAGAAGACGAATGGAATGAAAAAGAAGGGTTTCAATGTTCCTCCGCAGGCTAAGATAGCGAAGCCCAAGAGAGCTTTTTAAGACGAGTGCCATCATTACAGTAATATCGGGCACTGGAAGAGGAACTGTCCTGACTACCTTGCCCAGATCAGGAAGGAAAGTGCATCGACATCAGATACTTTTATTTTTCATGTTATTGATATCTTCTTAGCTAGTGAAGCTGTTACCTCTAGTTAGATTTTTGATTCTGCTTGTCCTGTTCACATTTGCAATTCGTTGCAGATTCTGAAGGAAAGTACACGGTTGGAATCTGGAGAGATGTAATTGCGATTCATGAGTGGTGACTCTCTGGATGTGGTTGTAGTGGGATTATACGAGATTCCCTTATGCAGTGGAGACTTTTGTTGCATGACTGCTATATTGTACTGGGATACGTAGCTAATATTGTATCACTTTTTATATTAGATACATAGGGATATCATGTAAATATTAAGAACTGTTCCTTGTATTTATGTGATAGAAATAATATTTAGATCATTGTTTGTCCAAATGAGCGTGGTCATTACATTTTGCATACTTCTTGAGATATCTTGAATACTAGAATTAATAAACGTAAACTATCTGAAAAAAATAATACTGAACTTTTTAAACTATCTGAAATAAATAATACCGAACTTTGGCATATGAGGTTAGGTCATATAGGCGTGAAACGCCTAACCCAGTTGGTTAGGAATGGTTTCATTCAGGATGTCACCATTGAATCCTATCCAACTTGAAAATCTTGTATTCAGGATAAAATGACCAAAGCCTCATTTTCTAGTGTAGGACACCGAGCCACTTGTTAGTGTTCCTAGAAAATGCCAAGGATCTCTAAGATGATTTTGTGTGTGAATATTCAAAGAAGTTGTTTAAAAACTTACAATGATCGGATTTGATGGATGTATGAAGTTCAAAACTTTTGATCCTTTGTGGAAACTCCAAGCTTTATTTTTGTGTTCCAAACTCTAGGGATTAGTTTCCCTATCACCTTGTAAGACTCCTTGAAAGTGCTAGCTTGAAGAAATTTTGAAGCAAAATTTCCCTAGGGAGAAAGGAAGCTCACGACAATTGATGGAAGAAGGAGAGAGATTTTTGTTGTTTGATTTTTGATTTCTAAAATCAATTACCAAGTCAACTTCCAAAGTTGGTATATGGTTTAATTTCAAAAATAAAATAATGAAGTGTGTTGAGATTGGTTAGTGTGATTTACAAGCAATCTAAGCTTACACTCAACAATTAACAACTTCCATCACATGTCAAATGTGTGGTGTAAGTCAAGTGGGTCCCACCACTTTTAAATTCCAAATTTAAGTCGAATAATCTCAACACGCAACATCACTCGGGCTCGGGTTCGTTTAATTCTGAAATAAACGAATTTGTCGTTACGATATAATTAAATCAAATTTAATTAAATAATAATGCCTAGCAAAATTATTACGAAAATCGCTTACGAATTAATTCTAAATTAATTCGTTTGCCCGAATTAAAATCCAATATAAATTCCGCTTTGAAATCTAATTTCAATTAATATATCCAATATATTATTTAATCGATTAATTCCAAATTAATCATTCTCTCTCTACTATATGAGTTTTATCCCAAATAAATTCTTGCCGAAATTAATCCTAAATTAAGTTTCTCTCTCTCATAATTAATCCCAGATTAATTCTGTTCGAGTCAAATGTCATCGGTGAATCTTTGGGAAGCGGCCCATGAGATCTCTAGATATGTTGGCAGTAAATCTGGTAGTCGGACTATCCGAACATGTCCGTACCTAGTACCATGTTCTTACCGATTTACAAGACATGGTTGGCTTCTAACAAAGCACCGTGTTTACCAAATTCACTAGAAATATTCTTTTAAGGAATATATAATATTTATCAAGCGTATTATACTAAGTATTGCGTATTACAATCCAGTATCGGATGTCACATGCTAGACCTGGGGCTGGAATTGTGTATGCCCCGTACGAAGCATATATCGGATCACTAGCAACTAGTCTCTTTAATCGGATAATCATGACCTTGTCATACTATCCCGATAGCTGCAGCATATTAGAGTACCAGTTATGTATCCCTGCGTGATCATCATCTCCATATGACTGAAGTGATACTTCTATCTTGACATCACACCCAATACACTACGATTCTCAGTAAACCCAGAAAGGTGTACACATAACCTTTTAAAGCCTCGGACGACCAAAACCAACTGATTGTCGTAAGTATTAGCGATGCAAGTCTCAGGTTAAGACCAAATACACCTACCCTGATTCGGATTCCCATAGACACATAGTCATACTACCAATGGGACTCCGAGGGGTCTATCCAGAGCGAAGCTGTTTCCATACCATCGGCAAACAGAACCTCTTATCACACTTGCATAAGTATCCAATACTTAAATATATGAGAACTATGTCGTTAAGCTTCCATAACGCGCACAAGTGCAATACTACTCTATTCCGCATTCTCGATGTCCAGTCTCGATAATACTACGATCAGAGATATTTAATGATTAAACCGTTCATGGATTGATAATGTCTCATATCTTATTAATTCGGAACTATGCATAAGGACTTTTATCATTTGTATATATACAAGTAATCTAATTACAAAATTATAAAATAGCAATTTCCTTTGTCACATAGTTAATTTATACAAAAACCACAATGTCTTTGACAAATAGTGATGCTATGGGTGATAATTGTCCAACAATCTCCCATTTGGCTCATAGCCAATCACTCAAGTATCTAACACTTGAACTATGTACATGTCGCTCAAACTTTTGCTAAGAGACGGCTTTCGTCAGCGGATCTACAATGTTGTCATCTGAAGCGATCTTTTCAATCTTCACATCGCCACGATGAATGATCTCACGAATCAGATGGAAACATCGAAGTACATGCTTGGATCGTTGATGAGACTATGGTTCCTTAGTGTAGGCACTACATTTTTGCATATAAGTCCCTATGATGAGTCTCATTTGGAGGCACTACCTTTTAAGTCACGAAAGTCACGGACATCGGAAGGGGAAATTCAGAATAGACATGTCATCAAATTCATTTCACAAGTTCACTGCTTTTCATTCGTGCTGCGTTCGTTACCACGTTCGAACGTCAAACAGATCTAGGGCGTTCGTGTAGCGTTCGAACTGGCGTTCGAACGGTGTCGGTATTCTGGTTTTGCTGCTAGCCTCACACCCAAGCCTATTTAGCCCACCAAAGCCCATAAAACACTAATTAAATCATATACCAAATTAAATAAAATATTAATTAAATCATATACCAAATTAAATAAAAAAAATAAAATCTAAATAATCACCTACCAAAATAATAAAAATACTTACACAAATTAAAGAATCTCATGCCTAAACAATATAAATCAAATATATTAGCTTCCTAATTTGAACCAATCTTGTCTCCAATCAATCTTAGGTTTTCCTTACATGACACTAAATCATATCCCTTTTTAATTAGCCAAATCCCTTTCCTTGTCAAGCCTAACCCTTTGCCTATAAAAAGAACCCAATTCCAACCCTTGAACCCCCCTAATGGATTCACACATCTAAACTCCTAATGGATTCACACATCTAAACTCCTAGTGGATTCACACATCTAAACTCCTAGTGGATTCACACATATAGTTCATTCACACAAGAAACACCCTAGCTCATTCACATATATTCACACAAAGAAAAAAGCATCTCCATTCACACCTAATATACTCAATAAACAACCTAGAATTTTCCTCTCCTCCTCCTCCCTCCATTGCCGAAAACAACACTCCCCCTAAACACTCTCCATAACCGAAAATCACAGCCCCTATACAGCCCCCATAACCACCAAAAATCGCAGCCCTTTAGCCCTTCAAGACACCCAAAACAGTAGCTTAAAAAAACCAAGGCAGTGACCTGAAAATACAGCAAAACGGAGTGAAAACAGCAGCCCGAACAGCTGAACAGCGAGGAAAGAAGTGAACCAGTGAACCGGAGGAGTTGGGAAGCATCCACCCTTCCGACGACCGTGTACGGTATTTTCGAAAGTTGACTTAAAAGGTTAAACGTGAGGGCACTTTTGTATTCATTTTTTTAATTCATCTTTTATTTGTTTTAGTTATCTATTTCGTATGAGAGTCGTCCATGGATGCATGTTGTGGTTTTGAATAAAATGGAAAATGTGTCGCCTCTTGTGGTATATAGGATGGAAACCCGGACATAAATTTCATAGCCAATTCTGAATGGACGGTAGTATGATCTGTACTCGGTCTACAACTCCACGTACCACTTGAGTAAACGGCACATACTTTATTTTATCTTGATTTGTTTATTGTCGTCATTTATTTTCTGCATCTTATTTGTTTGAGTAATGATGAGGTCAAGCGCATGGGCTTAGTAAGTGCGATTAAAGGTCCTCTATTTTGAGAGGTTAAAATCATTTACCACGATGCTTCGCCGCGCAGGACGACGTACATTCGTTTGAATGTGAGATGTGTTCAATGGGATACACGAAGTCCGATATCGTTGTCTTTACCCTTTTTTTATATATGTATTGTGTTGTTTGCGCATGGGCTTAGTAAGTACGATCAAAGGTCCTCTAATTTGAGAGGTTAAAATCCTTTGCCACGATGCTTCGCCGCGCCTGATGATGTATATTCGGTTGGATGTGAGATATGTTCAATCGGATATACGAAGTCTGATATTGTTGTCCTTACTTCTTATATGCATTTTGTCATTAGCGCATGGGCTTAGTAAGTCGGATTAAAGGTCCTATATTTTGAGAGGTTAAAATCCTTTACCACGATGCTTCGCCACGCCTCGTATTTCGCTATTTGCCTTTTATGTATGTATTGGGTCATATTTTGTGCATCAGGTATGGATCCGTTCGAGCGCGTTCTCGAACGCTATACGAACGCGAACCTTCTGTTTCCCATTCGAACGTGTTTTACAAACGCTACTCGAATGCGCATGCATTTTGTATCATCAGGTCTGGTCTCGTTCGAACGCGTTATCAAACGCTACACGAATGCGAAACTTCTATTTACCGTTCGAACGCGTTTATGAACGCTACACGAACGCGCACACACTGAACTGAGTCTGTCTCATCATATTTCATGCATAATTGCCTCTTGGGTGATCTCTCTTGCATTATGTAGTCAATCATATTATTTGTATTCCTGCATTTATCCATTCGATGTATTCATGAGATAGTACTCAAGCATGATTAGGTTGTTCTTAGTTTTCCATATCATATGATTGAAATATGTTCATGAGATTGCCATGTGATGTTGTATGTTGTGATGATTAATTTCATGCATGTGAACTTAGAAATATAATTATCATTGGAAATAAGTTGTTTAGGCTTGGCTAAATTATTGCATAAATCCTAAAATTACAAGTGGCATAAGTAAGAGACCATTCTGAACCCAACGGTTTGAGGTCTTCCCTTGCGAGGGGTGAGTGCGGCCTTAAATCTTATTTTCCCGGTTCACACCGGGTGGCGACTCCATTATTCTCCGGTTTAGTCCCCCACGGGCTACTCCGTACTCCAAACCAGGCCGCGAGCCCGGGACAACATGCGTCGCTCTGTTTCTGTGTTCCCACAGTTTGGCGACTCCACTGGGATAGAAAATCAGCCCCGAAATATTGTCTTGTGATATTATGATATGTGCTTTAATTAACTGTGTTTATTGTGGGTTGAAAGGAGTTTAATCAATGGCACTTTTTAAGGTTAGGTAATGGTTTGGTGTCTTCCCTCATTCACTACCTTTCTATAAGGAAAAGCTGTGAAGGCACCTAGATAATCACTTACTTGTGGCCTATTATGATGGACTAATTTAGAGGACTCATTGTTTATTCCTGTCACCAAGCGATAAGAGCCTAAGAGGCTAGGGTACTTAAGAGAGCCTCGCTCCACCCTCCCTCTGGGGAATCTACAACGAGAAATTCATTTGACAGTCAGTCACACACCATAACTCTTTGGCACGTATTGTAAGGTATAAAAAAGGTGCGCTCACTTGGTCGCTCGAACCCTTGAGTGGGGAGACCTAGTTGAGGGTAATCCTTCACCGGTGAGAGTCTTTGTCTACACTCCCGCAAACCCACACGTAGACTGGAATTGTTTGGCCTATAGCAACTATTTCCTTGTGCTTGTGGGCCATCCTCATTTGGATGCAGTTGGACTTCTTGTCAGAAATGCGAACTTGTTGGGCCATTTAAACTGGGACGAGTTCGTATCCTATGACAATTGGGCCAAAAGCTTCTAAAATGTTGATGGGCCACTATGTAGAAATCATTTCTGTATGCTTGTGTTTAGGAACATTGTCTTTTGGATCCATTCGGACCTTTTGTCATGAGGTATGGGCTTGTTGGGCCATTTAAATTGGGACAAGAACGTATCTTATGACGATTGGGCCAAAAGCTCCTAAAACGCCAATGGGCCATTATATGTTTGTGTTTAGGAACATTATCATTTGGATACGGTTGGACTTCTTGCCATAAGATGTGAACTTGGTGGGCCATTTAAACTGGGACGAGTTCACTCCTATGACAGTTAGCCCAAAAGCTTCTAAAATGATGATGGGCCGATTTTTGTGAAAATTTTAATGCGTTGATATATTTCTTGTATCGCATGCATCTCATGCATCACATGCACCTCATGCATACATCCATCATGCTAACCCTTGTGTTCTAAAAGATATCATAGAGTCTCGTTGGGTTATGGAAGAGGGAAGACTCACTAAAAGACCAGTAATAGATATGAGTACATCCGATAACAAGGTATCCCAGATAGATCAACTAGAGAATGGTTTCGTAAAGATTACCGAACAATTGCAAGCCTTGACTACTGCCATGGCAAATATGGTTGTGCCCCGTGCTGGGGGAAATTCTGAGAATGTGAGGCGTGAGGAGCCTCTGAATAGGTCGGGGGATGATATTCCCGCTTTTGATGATGATATGGCAGAGTATGCAACAGGCATAGTGATTGGGTCTCAGGCCGAGATACAAAACTTCGTGACCAGGTAGAGTCTGTTACCCGTAAGATGAAGGGTAAGGATGAAGACTTACTAGACTATGAGGCGATTACCTTTGAAAAACAGCTACCAGCTCAGTTCAAAATGCTTGATATGGCCAAGTTCAATGGGAATGGGGACCCGAGGGCCCATCTCCGACAGTATGTGTCAGTTATGAGTTCAGTGGGCCTGACACACCGCCAAGCTCAGAAGATGTTTGGGATGTCACTCGAGGGGGCACCCGTAGTGTGGTATCACAACCTTGAGAAAAAGGTTAATGAGGATTTGAGGGAATTGGCAGATGCATTTCTGAAACAGTATGTTACAGATTTGGAGATTGATTTGTCACTCCGTGATTTGGAGAACACTAAGCAGAAGCCGGAAGAAAGCTTCAAGGAGTATGTAGACCGCTGGAGAAGCCAACTTCTGAAGATGCAGACTCGGCCCTCAGAGAATGACCAAATCAAAATGATCATCAAGGGCACCAAGCCCTCCATTTATGGCAAGTAGAGGAGAATGACCTCCATGATTGCAAATTTTCTTCAGTTGAGGGAGACTGTCATGGATATTGAAGAAGAAGAAGCTGAGAACAGAAAGTTCTATGGCCATAATATGAGGACTTTTGGGGGGCATTCTGAGACTAAGCCCGCTACTGCCGAGGTTGCTGCCATCAAGAATCGAAAATTCTCCAACCTTGATAGACCTTTGTTGAAGGTATTTGAAAAGCTACAGGGACAAGGACTCTTGAAACCCTTAGAAGGCAAACCATTTCCACACCCCCACCGCCACACCTAAATGTGAACCTTTATTGTCACTTCCACCAGCTGCATGGCCATGACACCGACAACTGCACCCGCCTCAGACATGAAATTCAAGATCTCATAGATTCCCATAAAATACCCGACCTTGAAAAAGAACAACCTGACACGAACGCTACATGAACGCTTACACACTGAACTGAGTCTGTCTCATCATATTTTATACATGATTGCATCTTGGGTGATCTCTCTTTCATTATGTAGTCAATCATATTATTTGTATTCCTGCATTTATCCATTCGATGTATTCATGAGATAGTACTCAAGCATGATTAGGTTGTTCTTAGTTTTCCATATCATATGATTGAAATATGTTCATCTGATTGCCATGTGATATTGTATGTTGTGATGATTAATTTCATGCATGTGAACTTAGAAATATAATTACCATTGGAAATAAGTTGTTTAGGATTGGCTAAATTATTGCATAAATCCTAAAATTACAAGTCGCATAAGTAAGGGACCATTCCGAACCCAACGATTTGAGGTCTTCCCTTGCGAGGGGTGAGTGCGGCCTTAAATCTTATTTTCCCGGTTCACACCAGGTGGTGACTCCATTATTCTCCGGTTTAGTCCCCCGCGGGCTACTCTGTACTCCCAACCGGGCCGCGAGCCCGGGACAACATGTGTCGCCCAGTTTCTGTGTTCCTACACTTAGCCTGCGCTATAGCCCCGTTATTGTCACAATACAAAGTAACGGGATCAGCTGCTAACGGAACTACTCTTAATCCAATTAGGAATTTTCGGATCCAAACTGCCTCTTTTCCTGCTTCAGCTGCAGCAATATACTCCGCTTCTGTTGTTGAATCGGCAATAGTCTCTTGCTTGGATGATTTCCAGCTCACTGCTCCATTTTTCAAACAAAATATGTACCCTGATTGCAACTTAGAGTCGTCGTTATTGGTTTGGAAACTTGCGTCGGTGAACCCAGTCACCTCAAGTTCTACATCTCCATATATTAAGAAATCATCCTTAGTTCGTCTAAGATACTTAAGGATGTTCTTAACCGCAACCCAGTGACCATCACCTGGATCGGCCTGATAGTGACTACACATGCTCAAAGCATATGAGACATCAGGTCGCATACATTTCATGGCATACATGATCGATCCGACTGCAGAAGAAAATGGGATCCTACTCATGTTGTCTCTCTCATCTTGAGTTTTAGGACACATGTCCTTAGATAGAGAGACACCATGTGACACTGGGAGCATTCCCCTCTTAGACTGATCCATGTTGAATCTCTTCAACACTTTGTCAATATACGAACTCTGGGAGATTCCAAGCAGCTTTCTAGATTTATCCCAGTAAATCCTTATTCCCATAATTAAGGCTGCTTTGTTGGGTTTTCAAGGTCAAACCAAGATCAATTAAGTAATGAAAAATGTGAATACAACAAAGTAAGATGGCAGAAATACTCACTTTGATCGGATTTTGGATGCGTTGAACACAAATATTTTCCTCCATGTGTAATTCGACCAAGCCCCTTTGATTTGATCTAGAAGCTCCAAGCTATCACCTTTGAATGACTCCTTGATGTGTGCTAGCACTTGAAAAATTGCAACAGTTTTTCTTCATCTTCTTAGCAAGATTCGGCCAAGCCAAAATTGGCAGAGAAAAATGGCACAATGCCGTGAGGAGAGAGAGAGAGAGGAAGAAGAGTGAATATGTTGTATTGTATTTTTTATTTCAAAAATCAAACACCATTTACCAATTTTCCAAAAATTGGTACAAGTCATTATCACATCAAACTTTAATAATGCTTGTGTAAGAAACAAGCAACCATCAAATCCCATGTACTTCTATCAACAAAAAGTTGATAAAGTTGACAAGGTGATGTGACATGTGGGCCCCACTTGATTCAAAATCCGAGTGGGCTCGCAACACATCCCGGGCTCGGGTTCGCTAATTCCAAATTAACGAATTTTTCGTTGTGACGTAATTAAATCAAATTTAATTAAATAATTATGCCTAGCAAAATTACTATTCAAGTCGCTAGCGAATTAATTCTAAATTAACTCGTTTGTCTGAATTAAAATCTAATTTTAATTCCGCGCCGAAATCTAATTTCGTTTAATATATCGAATATATTATTTTATCGATTAATTTCAAATTAATCGTCTCTCTCTTCCAATTAATCTTAGATTAATTATGTTCGAGTCATACGTCATCGGTGAATCTTTGGGAAGCGACCCACGAGATCCCTAGATATGTTGGCAGTAAATCCGGTCATCGGACCATCCGAACATGTACATACCTAGTACTACATTTTTACTGATTTACAAGACATGGTTGGCTTCTAGCAAAGCACTGTGCCTACCCAATTCTCCAGAAATATTCTTAAAGGAATATATAATATGTATCAGGCGTAGTATACGTAGTATTGCGTATTGTGATCCAGTATCGGATGTGTGACATGCTAGGCATGGGGCTGGAATTGTGTCTGCCACGTATAAAGCATATGTCGGATCTCTGGTAACTAGTCTCTATAATCGGATAAACATGACCTAGTCATATTATCCCGATAGCTGCAGCATACAAGAGTACCAGTTCCTTATCCTACGTGACAATCATCTCCATTTGACTGAAGTGATACTTCCATCTTGACATCACACCCAATACACTACGATTCTCAATATACCCTGAAGAGGCGTACACAGAACCTGTTAAAGCCCTGGACGACCAAAACCAAAGTATATTGATTGTCGCAAGTATTAGCGATGTATGTCTCAGGTTAAGACCAAATACACCTACCCTGATTCGGACTTCCATAGACACATAGTCATACTACCAATGGAATTCCTATGGGTCTATCCAGAGCGAAGCTGTTTCCGTACCATCGGTAAACACAACCTCCTATTACACTTGCATGAGTATCCAATACCCATATATATGAGAACTATGCTGTTATGCTCCCATAACACGCACAAGTGCAATACTAGTCTATTCCACATTATCGATGTCCAGTCTCGATAATACTACGACTAGGGATATTTAATGATTAAACCTTAGTGGATTAATACTGTCTCATGTCTTATTAATCCGGAACTAATCATATGGACTCTTATAATTTATATATTCTGGTAATCCAATTACAAATGATAAAAGAGAAATTTCCTTTGTCACGTAGTTAATTTGTACAACAACACCATGTTCTATACAAATAGTGATGCTATGGGTCATAATTGTCCAACAATCTCCCACTTGGCCTATAGCCAATCACTCAAGTGTCTTACACCTGAACTATGTACGGGTCGCTCAAGTTTCTGCTGAGAAATAGCTTTCATCAGCGGATTTGCAATGTTATCATCTGATGCGATTTATTCGATCATCACATCGCCACGATGTATGATCCGACGAATCAGATGAAATAATTGAAGTATATATTTGGATCGTTGATGAGACCATTAATTCTTTAGCCTGTGTAGTAGCCTAGCTCAGCCGCTAACAGAACTACACCTAATCTAATTAGGATTATTATAGATCCAAATCGCTTTTATTGCTGCCTCAGCTGCAGCATATTCCACTTTGTTGTTTATTGGTCAACAGTATCTTGCTTGGAAGATTTCCAGCTCATTGTTCCGTTATTCAAACTATATAGTACCCTTATTACGACTTATAGTCGTTATTATCGTTTTGGAAACTTGCAACGGTAAACCCAGTCACTTCAAGTTCTCATTCTCCACATCTTAAGAAAGCATCATTAGTTCCTCTAAGATACTTAAGGATGTTCTTAACATCAATCCAGTGACTATCACTTGGATTGGCCTGATTGTGACTCCATATGCTCAAAGCATATGAGACACTAGGTCGCGTACATATCTTTCAATGTACGAGTCATCGGAGAGTGCCAAAAACTTTTAGATCTATCCCAGTAGATCCTTATTCATAGAATAAAGGTTGTCTCTCCTAAGTATTCTATGGAGAATTTTCTTGAAAGCCAAGCTTTCACCGATTTTATTATGGGAATGTCATTTCCAAGAAATGACATGTCATCATTATATAGGACAATAATTGTCAGTGCGCTCCCACTAACCTCCTTATATACATAAGAATTATTTTCGCTTTGAATTAAATCATATACCATTATGATTACATCAAAATGATAGTTCCAAGAACACAATGCTTGCTTCAATCCATAAATGGATCGATTTAACTTGCAAACCTTGTTCGCTTGTTAAGGTGCTACAAAACCGTCAGGATGTTGTAAACATCCTCCAAAAGGTTTCCGTTTAAGGAAAACAATTTTGACGTTCAGCTGCCATATTTCATGAATGAAACATGCAGCATTGGCAAGAATTATCCAAATGGATTTAATTATGACAACGGATAAAAGGTTTCGTCGTAATCGACACAATGTTGATAACGATACATTTTCGCTACAAGCCTAGCTTTGTACGTTTGTATGTTGCCATCCATGTTTGTCTTCCTTGAAGACTCATATAGTACCAATAGGCACAATGCCTTCCGGTACATCAACCAGTGTCTAAACTTGGTTGGTATACATGGAATCTATTTCGGACTTCATGGTACTTTGCCATAATATGGAGTCGATACTTGTATCACTTCCTCATACGTAGCTGGTTCTTGTTCCTCAATAAGATTGACATCTTTATGAGGTGAGATCAGAAACCCATACCTCCCAGATTGTTTTCTGACTCTCTCCGACTTACGCGGTTCTTGTGTATTCGAAGATTGTGGTACAGTTTCATCCTTGATGAACTGTTTTTGTTCCGTTAAGGAATCGGTGCCTGGAATAGTATTACTCTGATTTTCATCGAGTTTTACTTTCCCCCACTTACCACTACGTATAGGTATTCCTTTTAGGAAAACTGCATGGAGAGCAACAATTAAATTGTTCTCTTGTAAGTTGTATAAGTACTATACTTTGGTTACCCTAGGATAACCTACAAATTAGGCACTTATCCGATTTGGGTTCTAGTTTGGTCTCATCCAAACATATGCCCAGCATTCCCAAATCTTCAGGAATGAGAAAACCCAGTTTCTTTCATGTTCATATCTAATATGATGTCTGTCTAACAAATTTTCATGGAACCTTATTCAAAATAAGTATTGCACTGTTTAATGCGTATCCTTAGAAGGAAAATGGTAGCTCAAAGTGACTCATAATTAACCTAACTATGTCCAACAAAGTTCGGTTTCTCTGTTCGGACACACCGTCAAATTTAGGTGTTCCGAGAGGAGTCTTTTGTGAAAGAATACTATACTCTTTCAGGTAATTGAGAAACTTCTTGCTTAAGTATTTTCCACCACGGTCTAACCATGACGGTTTTATACTTTAGCCGATCAGTCAATTTACTTCGTGTCGAAACTCTTTGAATTTATCAAAAGTTTCCGATTTGTGTTTCAAAAGAAACAGATAACCATAACGCGATGCCACATCCGTAAAGGTTACGAAGTGTTTATATCCACCTCTAGCCTAGCTAGATATGGGCCCACTTACGTCACTATGAACGAGGGCTAACAGATCGGTGGCACTTATACTTTTACCAAGTAAAAAGTGTTTTAGGCACTTTGCCTAATAAACTAGATTCGTAGACATCATTTGATTAGAATCAAATTTGTCCTAGTACCCACTCTTCAAAAGTGTGGATATACGAGTCTTGTTTATGTGTCCCAGACAACAATGCCACAAATAAGTCTCATCTGATTAATTCAGTTTGAGCTATTTGTTTGTCATGTTATACGTTTGAGATTCATTTATATTCAAAATATAATAATGTTATTCACATCTAATGTGTTTATCTCAATATCATCTTTATAAAATAAAACACTTTAGTGTTCTAGAATATAAAGGTATATACCCGCAACGGGGATTAAACTTAGATATAGAGATAACGTTTCTAGTCAAACTAGTTACATTATAACAGTTTCCTAATTTAAGTACATACCCAAATGGTAGTTCCTAAACTTAGGTTTCTACCCAAATGGTAGTTCCTAAACCTAGATCCGGTAGGTAGACCTCCAAGTCCGAAACATATATCCAATATATGTAAATATATCCAATATATTTCCTAACATTTTCCTCTGAATCAACTCAGCCTTGGCTTTGGCTCAACAAGCTTAATGATTCCAGTTAAGCGGGATCCATTGACAGTGGGAAAGCTTCGTAATCCACGTCGATGAACTAGAAGTGACCTTGACTTTGGCCAACAAGTCACAACCGCCCAAGACATGCGATATAGACCAAAGCTTTCGTGGTTCAAACACATCCGCGATGGACATTGATCTTGACTTTGGCCAACAAACCAATGCCAATCTTGGATCTTAAGAGAGAACCACTCAATGGAAGGAAAAACGCTTAATATTTGATTGAGGGTTTTTTACGTAAATTGGCAACCAATTTATTATCTTTGATTAGGTCTCATCATACACCTTTAAGCATGCATTCTAAAAGCATAATAAAGCACGAAATAAATTAATAATGATATGTGGATGGATATGTAACAAATTGTTCCTAGAAAAAATCTCTTTTTTTCCTCTCTCCCGCTAGCACTATTCTTACTTCTACCCAATTACATAATACATCAAAGAAACCTTATTAACATTGAGGGGAATTGGTGAGAAGAGAAATACAAATAGATAAATAGATAATAGGCTGGACACGCAGGTCCAATTTAATAAATTCTAAATTTAGTACAACAATTTCCAAAATTGCCCTCACCCTTCTAATATCCATCTGATATACATTATTCATATAATACATCCATGTATTCACACAAAGCATGTTATTCAATCAATCTAATCCAATTAATTAATCTTTGAATTAATGACAATCCAATGTTCAAACAACGATTTGATTTGTGGAAGTCCAACTCGTTTAAGAATAAATACTCAAAGTACATATTCTTGAATTATATCGAAATATAATTTTAAATCCAATTTAATTTGTATTCAATACTAATTCTAATTTAATTCCAAATTAAATAATTACACTTATTTATGTGCTTTTTAGACTTAGATTCTAAATCCAATCTTAATGGGTCTCAAAGGCCCAATTAACATCCAATGTCAATTTAATTAAAGTCCAATGGGCTTTTAATTAATTCTTAAGGCATGGTCTTCGGCCAATATGGATCAAACCCAAATGCCAAGGCCCATTTAAGGAATCACCATTTTTGCCAAAAATCAATTTAGGCCCATTAGGCCCAATTAAATTGTTAAAGGCCCAATTATTATATTTGGACTTTATGGAATGGTTTTAGGCCCAATTTGGATCCAATCCAATGTCATAAAAACCAAGCTTGGCCCAACCAAGCCCATTAAACCCAAATACAACAATATTAGCCCAATCCAATTAAAAGACTTTTTTTATTATTAACATAATATTCTAAATATCACATTAATTTATTAAAGTGTAATTTTCATAATTAATTAGTTAAACCAATATTTCCAAAACATCAATTAAACTAATTAATCATGCTTTAATTAACCAACTCATGTCCAACACAAATTGAAGCAAAATCAATCTATACATGCTTATCATGCTCAAGGTTTTTGACAATAAATTATCACACAATTTGATTTCAATCCAATTAAATCAACATCTATCATATATTTCATGCCAACAACACATCCAATTGTCTAATTTTCAAAAAATCACCATGAAACATGCTAGGGTAGTTTCGGTAATGGCTAGGGAATTAGGGAAAATTTTTATCCAATTCATTTTCTCAATTCCTAAGATGCATAAATCTAATTCATCATCATCAAAGCTCAACCAAACAACCAATTTGAAGAAATCATGCTCAAAACATAAAAATCCCAAATTAAAGTATATAAACCCTAGAACAAAATCATGCTTAGGAAAGGCTCTTGATACCATTGTTAGTGTTCCTAGAACATGGAAAGGATCTCTAAGATGATTTTGTGTGTGAATATTCAAAGAAGTTGCAGAATAAACTTACAATGATCGGATTCGATGGATGTATGACGTTCAAAACTTTTGATCCTTTGTGGAAGCTCCAAGCTTTATCTTTGTGTTCCAAACTCTAGGGATTAGTTTCCCTATCACCTTGTAAGACTCCTTGAAAGTGCTAGCTTCAAAAAAATTTGAAGCAAATTTTCCCTATGGAGAAAGGAAGCTCACGACAATTGATGGAAGAAGGAGAGAGATTTTTGTTGTTTGATTTTTGATTTCTAAAATCAATTACCAAGTCAACTTCCAAAGTTGGTATATGGTTTAATTTCGAAAATAAAATAATGAAGTGTGCTGAGATTGGGTAGTGTGATTTACAAGCAATCTAAGCTTACACTCAACAATTAACAACTTCCATCACATGTCAAATGTGTGAAGTACGTCAAGTGGGTCCCACCACTTTTAAATTCCAAATTTCAGTCGAATAATCTCAACACGCAACTTCGCTCGGCTCGGGTTCGTTTAATTCTGAAATAAATGAATTTGCCATTAAGACATAATTAAATCCAATTTAATTAAATAATAATGCCTAACAAAATTATTACGAAAGTCGCTTACGAATTAATTCTAAATTAATTCGTTTGCCCGAATTAAAATCCAATTTTAATTCCACTTTGAAATCTAATTTCAATTAATATATCCAATATATTATTTAATCGATTAATTCCAAATTAATCATTCTCTCTCTACTATACGAATTTTATCCCAGATAAATTCTTGACGAAATTAATCATAGATTATTTTTCTCTCTCTCATAATTAATCTCAGATTAATTCTGTTCGAGTCAAATGTCATCAGTGAATCTTTGGGAAGCGACCCATGAGATCTCTGGATATGTTGGCAGTAAATCCGGTTTATAAGACATGGTTGGCTTCTAGCAAAGCAATGTGCCTACCCAATTCTCCAGAAATATTATTTTAAGGAATACATAATCTTTATCAAGCATACTATACTAAGTATTGCGTATTACAATCCAGTATCGGATGTCACATGCTAGGCCTGGGGCTGGAATTGTGTCTGCCCCGTACGAAGCATATATCGGATCACTAGCAACTAGTCTCTTTAATCGGATAATCATGACCTTGTCATACTATCCCGATAACTGCATCATATTAGAGTACCAGTTCTATATCCCTGCGTGATCATCATCTCCATATGACTGAAGTGATACTTCCATGTTGACATCACACCCAATACACTATGATTCTCAGTAAACCCAAAAGAGGCGTACACAGAACCTTTTAAAGTCCCGGACGACCAAAACCAAAGCGTACTGATTGTCGCAAGTATTAGCGATGCAAGTCTCAGGTTAAGACCAAATACACCTACCCTGATTCGGATTCCCATAGACACATAGTCATACTACCAATGAGACTCCGAAGGGTCTATCCAGAGCGAAACTGTTTCCGTACCATCGGCAAACAGAACCTCTTATCACACTTGCATAAGTATCCAATACTTAAATATATGGGAACTATGATGTTACGCTTCCATAACTCGCACAAGTGCAATACTAGTCTATTCCGCATTATCGATGTCCAGTCTCGATAATACTACAACCAGAGATATTTAATGATTAAACCGTTTGTGGATTGATAATGTCTCATATCTTATTAATCTGAAACTAATCATAAGGACTTTTATCATTTATATATATTCAAGTAATCTAATTACAAAATGATAAAATAATAATTTCCTTTGTCACATAGTTAATTTGTATAAAAATCACAATATCTTTTACAAATAGTGATGCTATAGGTCATAATTGTTCAACACCACTGACTTATTGAAACTCATACATTCTAATGTATGTGGTCCCATGAGTCAGACTGCTCACAATGATTTTTCTTACTTTATTACTTTTACCAATATTGTGTCACGGTACGGTAATATTTATCTGATGAAATATAAATCGGAAACCTTTGAAAAGTTCAAAGAATTCTGAAATGAAGTAGAAAAACAAACTAGTCAATATATTAAATGTTTTCGATCAGATCGAGGCGCTGAATATTATTTGAGTGGTGAGTTCACTGATTATTTAAAGGAGAATGAGATTTTCACTTACTATACTCCTTCGGGTACTTCATAAAATAATGGAGTGACCGAGAGGAGAAATCAGACATTATTGGATATGGTCCGATCTATGTTGAGTTTTACAGATTTCCCCTATTATTTATGGGGTTATGCTCTTTTAACTATCGTTCATCTTTTGAATAAGATTCCTTCTAAAGCTGTTTCTATGACTCCGTATGAGATATAGACCGGTAGGAAACTGAATCTTAATTATGTTAAGGTTTGGGGATGTCCTACATATGTCAGGGTGGCTCAACAAAATAAGCTTTTGCCTCAAGGGCAAAAGTTTATATTTGTTGGATATCCTTCAAATATGAAATGATATTTGTTCTATGATACTGAGCATCGAAATGTGTTCATAGCTCGCTTCGTAAAATTTCTAGAGGTAGAATTTTTGTCCGAATGAGGTAATCCTAGATAGGTTAAACTTGATAAAGTACAACATGAGACCAACGAACCAACTGAGGAACCTGAAGTTCAAGTAGATGAAGAACCTTCATTACCCACACTCTGTAGGTCTAAAAGGATATCTAGACCTCTTGAACGATGGTATTTGATATAAGAAAGTAGTCTTGATGCTATCTTGGTTAAAGAGACTGACCCTTATACCTATAGAGAATCGATGTTAGACATCGACTCCGTGAAATGGCAAGAGGCCATGAAATCTGAGTTAGACTTTATGCATCTGATTCAAGTTTGGGACTTGGTTCAGCTTCCTGAAGGAATTGTTCCTATCTGTTGTAAATGGGTTTACAAAAGGAAGAGTGGGCCTAATGCAAAGGTTGAAACCTTTAAGGCCTGACTGGTAGCTAAAGATCACACGCAGTGACATGGTGTCGACTACGATGAAACTTTTTCGCTTGTAGCGATGCTAAAGTCTGTTAGGATTTTATTGTCTATTGATGCTTACCATGATTACGAGATTTGACATATGGATGTCAAAATGGTTTTTCTAAATGAATTTCTTGATGAAGAAATCTATATGGAACAGCCAGAGGGTTTTATATCCAGCAAGAAATCGGGCTTGGTATGTAAGCTTAAGTAGTCCATTTATGGACTTAAACAAGCTTTACGAAGTTGGAATCTTCGATTCGACGAGATAATCAAATTTCCTGGTTTTCTCAAGAATTCAGAAGAATCTTGTATGTATAGGAAGACTAGTGGGAGTATGGTGGTATTTTTAGTTCTTTATGTCGATGACATCCTGATCATTGGGAATGATATCGAGATAATGCAGGGTGTCAAAGCTTACCTCTGTAAGAATTTCTCCATGAAGGACCTGGGTGAAGCTTCTTATGTCTTAGGCATAAAACTCTATAGGGATAGAGAAATGAACCTTATTGGGTTATCCCAATCAACATACATAGATAAGATCTTAGAAGGGTATAATATTGGTAACTTTAAGACAACAAACATATCGTTCAGACATGGCCTACATCTTTCGAATAAGATGTGTCCACAAATAGAAGATGAGAATATTAGAATGTCTAATCAGCTTTATGCTTCGTGTTTAGGCAGCATCATGTATGTCATGTTATGTACTAGGCCTGATATTAGCTTCACAGTTAGTGTGACCAACAAATATCATTCCAATCCAGGTAAAAACCATTGGATGACCATTAAACATATCCTAAAATATATTAAAGGTACTAAGGATAAGTTTCTAATATATGGAGGAAATGAACTGCAGGTTAATGGGTATACGGATTCGGATTTCAAATCGGATCTCGATGATAGAAAGTCTACATCAGGATTCATGTTTACCCTTACCGAAAGTGTATTTTGTTGGAAAGGTTCCAAATAGGAGTCCACAACTGATTCCACCACAGAGGCGGAATATATTGCAGGTTCTGAAGCTGCAAATGAAGTTGTTTGGGTTAAGAACTTTATCACATAGTTGGGAGTTGTCCCAAGTATCAAGAATCTGATTCCGTTATATTGTGATAATAATGGAGCCATTGCACAAGCAAAGGAACCGAGTTCGCATCAGAAATCAAAGCATGTGGAATGAAAGTATCACATCATTTGAGAGATTGTATGGCGAGGGACATTGTTGTGTGTAAGGTCCCGAGTGAAGATAATGTAGAAGACCCGCTTACCAATGCCATTCCTCCAATATTATTTGATAAAAATTTGGAGTCGATTGGTATGAGATACAATCGACATTGGCATTAAAGCGAGTGGGAGAATTTGTTGGGAATGGTGCTCAGGGTGCCAATTTCTTTTGTATTTCCCAGTAAATACTTATGTAAGCATTTTACTATGAATAAAATAAGCAGTTTCTACAATATAATCTCTCTTTATATATGGTAAAGACGTAATTAACCTTAGAATGATTAGTTATGATACAGTTGGAAAAGCATCGCAATTAACATTGAGTTGTATCATAACAGTATCATTTATTTAACAGTTCCTGGTCAAGGTTTACATTAATTGGTTAGTAAGTAAACCCGCTGAGACCGGTACATATCGTATATTGGAATCTTGGATTTCAATGATTGATTCTCAATGCCGGTGTTTATATCGGATAAACACTGAACGCCTCACAGGAGATTCTTAATGGATGCTACACCAACGTCAATAAGAATCTTCTCGGGTTGAGCAGCATTGTGATTCTTTGACTTGAGATAACACTGTGGATATATGAGAAATCCTTCACACTTTGATGACAGTCACGTCACTGACCTATTTAGGTTAAACCTCCGCATGTTCATTGGATGTGGTTTGATCCTCATGATATCCTGTCTGTTTCAAGATAGAATCTGCCAGCTCTGTGTACAGAGCATAGGTATTCAATATGGAATTAGCAATCTGTTAAATCTATGGGCCTGTGGTACACCGTAGAACTGAGTTCTAAGTGTTATTAAGAGATTACTAATAGAAACGTCGACGTGATTATATCTATAGAGATTTGACGTTTATATCTATATCTCTCGAATAATCGGGATACCGGTGTCGGAGGCATTATACGTATGCAATGATCTCGACCTGTATGGTTCAGTGAGTTTATCTGTGTTCGTCATAATTTACGGATGGGTAGATTATGGACACGAAATTGGATTTCGTGACAGATATCCCAGAATCTAGAGTGTCTCACTAATGAAATGTACTCGTAGAGCATTAGGGTAACTTTTATGAATAATATTGATTATTTAAAAATCGTTTAACGGTTAAACGAAAGATACATGTATAAGGACCTTTTGGTCGTTTCTAATTAATGTGTATTTGTATTTAATATATGAATTTATTAAACACACATTAATTAATTGTCAAATTATGATATTTGACATATATCATTAATATATGTATTTAGATTATTTAAAGTAAATATAATACATATATTTAAATATTTATTTTTAAGTAATTATTTAATTATTTAATTATTAAATAATTAAAATAATTGAAATATAAAATATCTAAGTTGATATTTATATAAGGAAATGATTAAGTGTAAAATATTGACTTTTTGCATTTAAGATAAAGGTTATCAAATTGAATTTTTATTATTTAATTTGTTAAAAAATCAAAATATCTTTTTTATTTTTTCCTTGTATTTTTCGGCCAAGCCCTAAACATATATAATGTTTCTTTTTTCATTTGCTTCACATTTTAGGTTAAGTCTCCAAAGATTACATAAAGAAAGTTGAGAGAAAAAAGTTAAGTGTTAAGAAGAAAATTGAAGAAAACTTCAATTTATGTAAGTTTTTTCTACTTTCCTCCAACTAGAAAAATATTTTTAGGGTTCTTAGCTACAACATGTGATGTTTGAACATTTTTTCTACTCTCTTAGTTTTGTAATAAGTGTGTTGGAAGCTTAAATGAAAGATGTTTGCATCTATGAATTTAAAGTAAGCTTGTAAATGGTGTATAAGCTTTCTTTTGATCATTTAATGATCTTGTTGCCATTCTAGAGTTGTTGGGCCACTCATTGATTACCTAGAATTATTCTTGAGTTGTTTCAAAGTGGTGATACTTGTTTAGTGTTGTAGAGATTATATTAAAGTACTGGTTTGTATTAATTTTGGTTAATTTTATTAATTTGATTAATTTAAGAAATTAGGATTTTTAACATAAACTAAAATTGGGGCTTTTAATATATGTGTTGTATTTTGATGTATATAAGATACACAAATTATTTTGGAATTGATTGGAAATTATCTAAGCTTATTTTGACAAATTTAGACCAAAATGATCAAAGTTTAAAATAATGGGGGCTCACAGCAATTTGAATAAAAGTGTAGATTTCAGTTATTAGTTGTATTTTATTGTGTATGACATGTATAAATCATTTTGGTAGTGATTGAAAATCACCTAATCTTGTATTTGACAAATTAGGACTAAAATGATCAAAATATAAACTTTAGGGGTCTCACGACAATATGGTTAAAATTCTGGATTGTAGGTAAAACTGAATTTTTGAGTATTGAGTAATTATAATAAATTATTTTATTTTAATTACCCAAGAAAAAGTATTGAAATCGGAAAAAATCGATTTTTCACGTTCCGCTACGCTACCCAGTAATACCGCCTTAAAACCCCAACAAAGCGCGCGTACAACTCACCCAAAACAGCCCGTAATTTGTGTGTGATGTAATAGTGTGTCAGGTCTGATTTTTATCTCAAAAATAATCCCTTAACACTCTTGAAATATCCTTTTGTATTCCAACACTGTCGCAACCAACAAAAACAATGGTGGGCTTGACTCACAAAATCAATCTCTAAACTCTTTAGAGATTAAGAATATCACACTCGAATTTTTTCTTTTGTTTTTATTCTTTCTCTTTTTCTTCCAACACTTGAGAGAAAACAAGAACAAGGGTGGCTAGGTTTTTCAATTAAGAAAGTTATGGTAAAAGGATAACATCTTTATCCTTTTATACTTAGGGTAAAATGTTATCAAAATTTAAAGAAAACCATAAGCACACCAAACACAATAAATTCAGCCATCCCAAATTTCTACACCTAATTTTTGCAACAACCAACTTATTAATTGTCATTACAATTACAATGTTTGATTGTCAAAATAAGGTGTAAATGCCATTAGTTAGATGTTGAATTTTTACAAATCATATTTGAAAAAATTTTCATCACCATTAATGATATATCAAACCATTTAATATACTTATTAAATCAAATGATTATCTCATAATCATTTATAAAATAAAAACCTTATATTAAATATAATATAAAGTTACATATGTGACAAAATATATTATTAATCCCATTAATAATAATATATGTGTGATTATATAATTAGACTATCCAATTATATTTAATTTGCTACAGTATGTCGAGCTAGCACGGGGACCAAATGGACCTACGGTTCCGAGTTCCAATAATCTCGGAATATTAATTAAACTCTTTAATTAAATATTCTGAATTATTAACTTCGGGTTATTCCATTAAAAACCCGAAGCTGCACTCTCATTGCCGTAGATGGATAATATATGTCGAACTATGTCGGTGTCCATCGATATAGTCATTACATATGGATTGACCCTTCACAAGTACCTCATAATTAAAGTCAGGTCCTATTGTCCATTATACACATGTAATTATTTTTACCTTAAGTACCATGGATTATCTAATGAATAATTTATTCATAACTATTATGAATATTAATCTTTCTATTTGTAATAGAAAGAATTGAGCGCTCTAATCATTCAAGTACTGAATCAACCCTTAAGAAATATACTCCTTTACTTCTTGCAGGAAGGGGTGAACTTCATATCTATGTAAAACGTCCCCAGCTACACACCAAACTATGTCCCCGAAGTACATAGCTATTGGTTGGGATTACTATACCAACCTCACCTTTATAAATCAAATGACACAGCCTATCATGCAGGAGTTCGCAGTACACTCAGGATTTAGATCAATCCATATATGACCATCTAATTGATTGAAATGAATTTCTTTATTTAACGAATATTATAAGAAATTCATTCCTATCTGGGTCCAGTCCTATATGATCACATCATACAAGGTGCCTTCATTCTCATGTCACCACATGGACGATCCTGGATCATGGTCACCATATAATTATAGAATAGATCGTAGCTATAGATAAATTGTAAAAAACAATACATGTTTTGTATGCTCTCTATGAACTATTTTAGATTATTAACTTCTGACTTAAATCCTCTTGTGTATGACACTCATACACTATGTTTGAATGCACATGAGCAATCAAGGGTAAACAATATAATTTACAATATGCGATTTAAATCAGACATTTTGATAAATGAATAATGCATCTTTTATTTCATAAGAAATAATTCTGTTTACATTACATGAAGATCTAAGGCATATATCCCTAAATCTGGTATCTTAGGTGAGCAAGTGTACTTTTTGCATTTGGGCCTCTAAGCCCGTAAGATTCCAATCTCCGCACCCCATTCTATATTTTTTAGACTTAATTGCTCTTCTTGGTTCACTGCCACTCTTTGAGCCTCGACGAGATACTCAGGTAGGGACTATTGCCTTTTCATTTTTGGCTTTACATCTCTTATTAACTTAGATTGTGCTGCAGGCTTGTGGGCGAGGTCACGGTACTCAACATGTTCACCTACCCTCTGATGAAGATGAGGAAAATGGTGAACCTTAGGTAGACCCAGCACCATCGCGGCGTGTTCGGTGTAGGGCTTCTTCTTCTTAGCAGGGTTTGTCTCATACTTCTGCATCTACTACGACATATACTGCTCTTTCTGGTGTTATCCCTGGTTTGGTGAGTGTCTGGCCGAACCTGACCTACTAACTTGTAATTATGATAGAATACATAAGGTCTGATCTTTTTCTTTGGTGCAAATCCAATCCTTGAAGCTTTTGCCCACTGACATGGTAAGCTTTCTTCTACCTCGCCTTGCTAACTCTTTTTTTTATCATTTGACTTGACTTTCCCTCCGTTTCTTTTAGCTCGACATAGTTTGGTGGGGAACATCCTTTGATGATCTGCTAGAGTCCACACATTCCTCCTTCAAGAAGAATGAGCTTTGTTTGCTTCTTTTTGGTACAGGCCAAAGTACATGGTATCTGGGTGAGCGAGTACACTTTTGACATTTGGGCCCCTAAGCCCGCAAGATTCCAGCCTTTCCACCCCTTTCTATATTTTTGGACTTCATCTCTGTAACATCCCGCCTAGGCCAGGATGCTACCGGCAGGAGACAGAAGAACCCATCTCCATAAGCCTCTGATTCTAACGAAATTCCGACATGATGTATTCGTAACATCATGCAACCTGGCTTATAGCCAGCTCCAAGATACAACATAATCATCAAATCTCGGCCTCAGGCCGGTATTTCAACATCAAGGCCTCATGCCTGAACCCAATGAACAGAAATAAATCACTTGGCCTCCGGCCAGAACTCAAATAAAAATATACTATAACATAACTCATACAAAGCAAATACAAAGACAAGGGCCGGGAGGACCCATAACTTGACCCAGGACTCGGGACTCTCTGTTGACTGCAAATTGGGGCGATCCACTGTCTTCAAAGTCTTCACCAAACTTTTGCTACTGACCTGTAAAACTACAACTGAAATGGTGCGAGTCATAATGACTCAGTAAGTAATCATACTTATAACTACAACATAATCAAACCATAACTTTTATTTTTATTTCATTAAGTTTCTTAACCTATCTTTTACTGTAATCATGCAATTACATTTCCCTCCTTAATTCTCAAACTGTATACATCTCTCATATAAGATTTACATAGTTAACATGTTAATCAAAGCGTACTATTTAAATTCTGTTTAACTCCTTTATTTTTCAGATGCCTGAAGTATCACCAATTCAGCTTTCTCTATGCTATTACTCATCACATTCTTTTATTACTTACATACTGTCTAAGATTAAATCACTCACTTACATCTATTTATCATGTTATGTTATAAATCTTACACACTTACTTGAATTTATAATGTTCAATCATGCATATACGAAACCAAACCTCATACGTTGACTAACTGATTTCCGAACTCATAAGTCATAATTCTATAACACCTGTATAACGTGCTCATAGTACATAACGTATATTCATTGTAAGTCATAAACCTCTTATGCATACATATGTACCAACATATATCCTTAAGTAGCGTTATATTCATTTATCTTAACTATAAAGTTCAAATCCATTATCAGTGATCATGCTACTATGCACTTGTACTCTACAAATGTTACTTCAATATGAAAATTATACACACATAATCTCATCATATATGTCTTCGATGCAAAACATGTCATGCTTTTATGAACTATTATTTTAAAATCTCTTTTGAAATACTTACATGTGAATGTACTAGTGTTATAATGTAATATCATCGACTATATGCATCTCAGATAAATTACTAGAATATATAATTTATATGCAATAATTGCAAATCATACTTTACTTCAACATGCTATGTCTTTAGAAGATACTCTTTGAAAACTCTTTCCGAAAAACTATTATCTTAAAGTCTTTTTGCTGAAAACTTTACTCTACTTTCTCTTTCTGGAAAAGCTCTTTCCGAAAACTGTATCTGAAACTGAAAACTGAAATCTGAAAAACTGTTTCTGAAAAATCATGTACTAAAATCTGGTTTCTGAAATCTAGGCACTGAAAATCTGAAAACTGTGTACTGTAAATCTGAAAACTGAAAACTGCTCTGCACCCAGGACCATCACTCAACTGGGTGTGCTCGATGCCCAGGACCATCACTCAATTGGGCATCTCTAGAACTGGTGGTACCCTACGTCCAGGACCAATACTCAACTGGCAACGTAGAGATCTACACCCAGGACCATAACTCAACTGCAGTGTAGCCACCAAGCTCTGAAATCAGGATTTCGGGACCCTGTAGCCCCTAGTCCTGCTCGAGGATCTGAGAGCGTCCCCTCAGTCCTCCACATGTGCACATGCTACTATATCCGTCAATTCCAAAGTATCTGTCAATTCCGAACTATATCTCAAGTTACATACTGGGGTGAGTTTTTACCTCATGCCCCGGAAACCATAAAACCATAATCTGTAACTCAAACTGTAATAACATTTTCTGAAATACGATTCTTTTCCAAGCATTTAAAATCTTCCTTTAAAATATTTGAAATTGTTGAAAACATTGTTATCGTTTGCTCAACTGCTGAAAACTTAAACACACACACACATGCACATGCATATATGCATTTCTCATGCTCCTCTCTACTCTATCCAAGATTCCATCTATAATGATTTTACAAACTATAAGCTCAAATATCAACAGAATGCTTGCTCAAACTAAAACATGCTTAATTTATCTTACATTCATACATATCTATATTTATCTATACATGCACACATTCAAACCATCATAACTTAGCTTACCTCTATAACTTACCTTGTTGGTGGCTCACAACAATATAATGTATAATTTACATTCATACACACAATCGATCATTATAAATGAATGTATGACTTAAAGTATAAAAGTTTACTTATTCATTCATTTCCATTACTCTCTAATCATTTATAACCATACTAGAACATATATCCCAACAATAGACCCATTTAGGCATTTTCTAAAATTATTGGTTATGCTAAATCAAATACATACCAACAATTTATTTATATACTTACTTATTTCTCCATTTAACCTACATACTCTTGCTTATACGTGTATACTCGTATTCTTGCTCCTGTATCATTCTACTTACACTGAACATATACAATTACCTCACACAATTGTCATTTTCTAAACTTTAGTCCCAATCCCTAGGGTGTAGTTTTCTACATCCCCCAATCCCAAGTTTCACTAAATTTTATTCATACACATCACCTTATTCGTATGCTCTGTCTATAAATATAAATACTAGTCTTTACCTACATATACATCTCTTTACTTCTATAGGCTCATACATCCGCTTATTTCTGCTACATTCATCTTTATATATGTGTATATATATAGGTTTCATGCTTATAGTTATATACAACTTTATTTTATTACTACCTTCGAACAACGATAAATTTCTTAAGTACTCGAGGCATGAGTTACTTACCTGGCTAAGCGAATGCCCGCGATCCGGGTTCGATCTGTCAAAACAAATCACAACGCAAGGTTAGTACCGCTATTTGCGGAACTTCCAACTTATCTAAAACAACTACGGGTTTCCCCGGAACACCCGAATCATCTCTGATACTACGGTCTAAGCTTCATTACTCTAATACATGCTTACATGCTATTCTAAATTAACTAGATGAGTCTTATTCTCATTTTACGCGTGTGCGGCAAAACTTGCGGAAAAGTTTTCGCAAACTCTACGGAAGGGTCTCGAACCCTCCGAACTACCCTGGAATTGCTCAATTACCCTCGCAATACATTATTTATACCTTAACCATGATTACGGTTGTCCCAGCTCAGTCGCGCGAGAAACTCTGTTTTACCGGAAACTCGCTAATTCTACCGGATCGATCAAATCCAATTTGTTTCTCCCCGGATTTTACCACATTTATCGTTTTTACATATTAAAACATATCCAATTCATATAGAAGCAATTCGCTAAACTACGGAACTATCGGAAACATCCGAATACAAATCGATACACTTTGAAATATCAAATTCTAAACGGAGAGTCCTACCGAAATTCTGAGGCCATATTCGGACTCCCAACGGCCATACAAACACGCTGGTGTGATCGGAATTTCGATCAGAGCTACTGTTCAACATGGGTTTACTGTTCACCGACGTTATTCTCCTCGTTTTGCGTGATTTCGGCCGCTGATCGGCGAAATTGACTCCGTACACACGTAGTACTCGTCGAGGGCTTCGATTTGGTGGGTGGCACGGCTCGTGAGACGAACCGACGAGCCGGGATCGACCTTCTCACGTGCGCGACTTCTCTCCTTCATTTCTCACTGCCGCCGGCGATTCAGCCTTGTCGCCAGCCACCATCAACTGCTCGGTGGCCGGGTCTCTCGGTCTGGGTGGTCGCGCCGGCCGGTGGTGGCCGGTGAGCCGCCGGCGCGACCACAACACCAAAATGGCGTGAGAGGGGTCGTGGGGAAAAGTGAGAGAGGTTTTGAGATTTTGCCCCATTTGCAATTTTTGGAAACCTTCAGGCTTTATATACCAGGCTGGAAAATATCATATAAGCTCTCGCGAAAATTACAAAACAGCCCCTATTCTGGAACCTTCTTGAATATCGCAATTTCGGAGCCCTTCTGATGCGATTCTCAAAAAGTGCTCAACACGAAAGTTGTTCGTCTCGGAAAAACGAGTCCGATGGTCTAAAAATCAGCTCGATCGGAGTTCGTTTGCTCTGTTCGTGACAAAAAACCGCAAACTTTACGCATTTTCCAAAAATCGCGTATCTAACTTTTGATCCCACGCGTTTTCTGACGCGACGAAAATTCAAAATCAAATATTCCAACTCATATAACATCACTTAAACTCTTATTCTTCATCATCATCATGCTCCGAGACTAAAACACCGATCCGAGAATTTTCTAGAACAGTCCTGAAAATCTGGGATGTTACAATCTCGAGGGAGAAGACCTGTAGATCACTTTGCACGACCTCCCATCTAATGACTTCATTATCGAGGTTAATTATTGGCGATGGGCCCGCATTAATCTTTTTGGTTCAATACCACTTTTTGAGCCTTGATAAGCTACACTTGTAGGGGCTGTTGGCTTTTCATTTTCTACTCTTTTTTTTGCTTGACATCCCTTGTTAACTTAGATTCTGCTATAAGCTCATGGGCGAGGTCATAGAACTCAATGTGCTCACCTACCTTCGGATGAAGGTGAACATCAGGCAGATCTAGCACCATCGTGACGTGTTCGGTGTATGGCTTCTTCTTCTTGGCTGGGTCCATCTCCTGCTGCTGTATCTACTATGAAATCTACCGCTCTTTCTAGTGTTATCCCTGGTTTGGTGGGTGTCTGCACAGACTTAACCTATATGACTTGTAATGATGCTGGAATGCTTGAGGTCTGGTCTTTTTCTTTGGCGCAGATGTAATCCTTGACGCTTTCGCCCAAAGATGTGAGTCATGTAAGTATTCTCTACTGTTCATTTTCTTTTTCCTTGTCTTACATAATGATCGATCTTATGCTACAGGTCCTCATTGACTTCGTAGACCATTGTCACTGCCTAGGGAAGTGGCAAAGGTTGAGTTAAATCAGCAGAGCTTGTCCCATCTGATAACTACAAAGAAATGTTAGCATGTATGCAAATATATGCGTGATTTCCTAACTTCTTTTTGTGTTTCTAATTGCAGTGTCATGTTGAGGAATTGAAGGGGTGGATCAGGAAGCAGCAACAACAATATGGTATGCCGAGCAAATATTCTTCTCCTGCGTAGATCATTTCTAGGAGGTGGGAAGTTTGTCCCAAAGGACTGTATTCTCGAGATGTACCATGGGAGCCCGAGCTCACGCATGGTGATGAGGAATCCGAGGAGGAGTGAGCCAATGAGAGGGAATCTTCAGACTAATGGATTGTTTTTCCTTTTCTTGTTTTGCATTATTGCTGCTACCGTGTAAAAAAATAATTTTTGTATAAACCTCCTAATGAAGATACAATTTTCTTTTATTTCTTGTATTCAATACATTACACATGCATAAAATCAACATCTCATAAGTCGTTGACCAACGCCCGACCGTATAATGATCCGGTCGGATGATGTTAAGATATCTGATCGGATATGTAATGAAAACCAGACCGGATTTTCCACGATGTCTTAATGACGGTAGGGTTCCCTTCCAGGTTAGTAATCCAAATCTTCCTTTCATTATGATCATCAACGTCCTCTCTTCTTCCCTTTTTTTTGTTCTGGAGACTTCCTATTTTCTTTGGTGCCACTACTCAGAATGCACAACAGCTGGTAATATATGGAAATTCAACGTACATCCGGCCGAACATTCAACACACATGTCCGGATATTTATACAAACAGATTTCAATAAATTCTTCCGTTCCCATGACTCACGTTCTATAAGAACTTGTTGTATCCTTGATTCGTGGGGTTGCTGACTGGTTCCCCCCAGATTTGGCCCAACTCTTCACATAGACTATGCTTTTCTGAAGTCACATTCTGTTGGTATATATGCCATAGAGGTTCATGTAATGTTTAAATGGAACATTTTATTTAAAATAAAAGATACATTATTCATTTATCGATTGTTTTTATTTAAATCACATATTACAATTGTCTAGTTTACCCTTGATTACTTATGTGCCTTTAGACTTAGTGTATAAGTGTCATACACAAAAGAATTTAAGTCTGAAGTTAATAATATAAAATAGTCCATAGAGAGCAAACAAAGCGGGTACTTATTTTGTGGTTTATCTTTAGCTGCGGTCCATTCTATAAATATATGGCGACCTTGATCCGGGATCATCCATGTTATGACATGAGAATGAAGGCACCTTATATGATGTAATCATGTAAGACTGGACCCAAATAGAAATGAATTTCTTATAATATCCTTTGAATAAAAATATTCATTTCGATCTACTAGATGGTCATATATGCATTGATCTGAATCCTGAGTGTACTACAAACTCTTATATGGCAGGCTCTGACATTTGATTTACAAGGGTGAAGTTGGTATAGAAATCATGAACAATAGCTACGTACTTTGGGTACATGGTATGGTGTGTAGCTGGAGACGTTTTATATAGATATGGAGTTCACTCATTCTTGCAAGAAGTGGAGAAGTATCTTCCTTATGGGTTGTTTTGGTACTTGGACGATTAGAGCACTCAAATTTTTCTATTACGAATCGAAAGATTAATATTCATAATAGTTATGAATAAATCGTTCATTAGAGAATCAATGGTACTTAAGGTAAAAATATTTAGAAGGGTATAACATATATTTTGACCTGAAACTAATTATGAGATACTCGTGAAGGGTCAATCCGTATGTAATGACTATATCGATGGACATCGACATAGTTCGGCTTACATAATATATCTACGGCAACGATAGTGCAGCTTTAAATTTCTTAATGGAATAGCCTAAAGTTAATAATTCAGAATATTTAATTAAAGAGTTTTTTTAATATTATGGGATTATTGGATCTCGGAACTGTAGTCCATTTGGTCCCCGTGCTAGCTCGATATACTATAGCAAATTAAATATAATTGGATATTCCAATTATAAAGTCACATATATTATTAATATGATTAATAATATATATGTCACACTTGGAACTTATATTTAATTTTAATATAAGATTTTTATTTCATATAAATGATTATGAGATAATCATTTAATTTAAAATATTACATTTATTAAGATTATATTTTATATATGATTAAATAAGTTCTATTTTGGAAGTGAATGAATTTTAAATGGTAATTTTAAATTCATCATTTAAAAAATGGAAGTTACAATATTTTATTTTGCCAACTTGATTATGTCTTTATGAAGACATTAAAAAAGAATTTGATCATTGCCAACTTAGGTCATATGGCCGAAACTTTGAGAGCAAGTGGGAAGGGTTTTGGTTTAATTTTTAACAACCTAAGCCCTAAGTATAAAAGAAAATTACATTTTCTTTAGAACCAACTCTCATTCCAAAAACCCTAGCCTCCATCTTCTTCTCTTTTCTCTTAAGAGTTGAGTAGAAAGAAATGTGAAGGAATTTTTTTTTATGTGACAATCAAAACTCTAAATTGTTTAAGGATTATTGTGTGAGTGAAGCTTATTGTTTTGCCCGCAAGGATGTGTGAATACACTTATTTTTTATTGTGAAGGGTACTTTTGTCGGTAGTTTGCCCTTTTAGATTTTCCAAATAACTATTTATTTGCTCACTTATCTATAACTTTTGCCTAAACTATTTTTTAATTTAGCGAGATGCTCTTGTTTTTTTTGCTTAGGATGTCCCTTGCGAATTTTAACCTAACGAGCTTCTTTATTTTTCTCTTTTCTCTCTCTCTCTCTTTTATACGAAGTATTTCATTAGCTTGTTTAGGTTGATAGATTCGATGAACTCGTTTCATTCTAAGTCCGACAATCGCACCATCCCATTTTTTAGAATCTTCTTAACCAAATAGGGACCAACTTTCCCATTGGGTCCATTGCTAGTGGTCTTGACTGTTTTAGTACTAGATTCCCTTCTTTGATCTTGTTGGGTATAACTTTTTTTTGAAAGCCCGAGCTACCCTCTTCTGGTACAACTGGGTGTGATACAACACATTTAATCTCTTTTTATCTAACAGAGCCAACTATTCAAATCTCTTTTCGACCCATTCTTGTTCAGACAAGTTTGTCTCTATCATAACCCACATGATACTGGCTCTTGTCGCTCAAATCTATACTGGTAATACCGTTTCCATTCCATATACTAAAGAATAGGGTGTGGCTCTTGTCGCCGTTTTGACTGACGTTCTATACCCCTATAATGCAAATGGTAGCTTGTCTGCCCAATCCTTGTAAGTTTTTGTCATCTTAGTTAGAATTGTCTTCAATGTTTTGTTAGCAATCTCTACTGCCACGTTCACTTGTGGTCTATATGGCGATGACTTGTAGTGTCCAATCCCATACTGTTGTAACATGGTCTTGGTTTCTCTATGAAATTGCATCCTATTGTCTGTTACCATATGGTATGGAATCCCGACACACTCATAAAATGGTTCTCTACTCCCAAGTATAAGAGTGTCGAAGTAATAGAATAACTCGGTAAGTCCGGGGTCGATCCACAGGAATAGATTTAGTAAAAAAATTAACAATTCGAATAAAAATAAAAAGCTTGATTTGTTTGAAGTGATTGAAAATTTTAAATTAGACTGCAACAATAAAATAAAATACTGGGGTTATGAGATCCACTTTTAATATTTCAAATTTAGAAATCTTACTTTTTATAATATATAAATTGTCATTATTACCCAGTTAATTTATTTCAGGAATTAATTATGTCAAAACAAATAAAACCAGTCATATAGACGGTGATAATATTTGTCTATAACAAGTCCAGTTAGGTACTCAATTATACCAAATAAATAAAACCAGTCATATAGGCGGTAACAAAGTTTGTCAATAATTAATCCAGATTTAAATTAAATATAAATCTTTAGATTATAATTTATATATTATAATATAAGTGAGATTAATCAATATTTCGATATTAAAAGCTTCACCCTTTTTCCACAGCATGACGAAATTAGCTACTAATGATTTGAATAAAAACACTCATAATTTTATTAGTGAAAGAATAAGAAATTAAAATAAAGCTTTAAAAAAGAAAAAGAAATTACAAGAAAGCTTTAAAAAATTAAAACACACAAGAGTTAGAATTCCACAAATTTTCAGAGAAAACTATGGACTACCGGGCTGAATTTCTAAGATGTTGAGCACCTCTATTTATAGTAAAGGGCTCAACACCCTCACTCTTCACAAATCATGCAATTTGCAAATTTGCAAATTGCATGATTTGTAGGAAAGGTGGATGTCATTTCCAGTAGAAAGCTTTAATTTTAAAATAGTGAGTGGGAGAGAGATATAAGAAAATACATGTGGCGATCTCCGTTGTTAGTCTGAAAACGTGAGATTCAAAAGGTACCTCGAAACGACTTTATTTTTGTCCTCTACGGATGGTGTCCATTTTAGGTCAATATCAAGTTTGGATTCCGATAGGACATGAATTCTAGATGTATATGGTGAACTGACCTACCCTACGGCGGTACTTCACTAGTTAAGTCCAAGGGTTCTGAAATAACGGATTACACTCACAAAGGAATGATTAAATGTTAATCAAAATTCCTTGATCAAATCAAACAATGGTTGGTTAATATAGGAATAAGAGTTATTCCCGCATATATTAATTAATTGAGATTATCTCGATCTATCATGCGAATGATTGACCTACCCTATAACGACACTTATTATGGAATGATAAATTTTCATGGCATAGTAATTTTTTTTATGTTTCTAATTCATTATATATGTTACATGCAACATATTTAATTTTATGCCTAAATATTTTTGATGATTTTAATATGCGATGAATGAATATTAAAATATATGCTTGTTTTATTTTCAGCCATGGTTTCTCCAATAATTTCAGTTCTCTCAAATGACGAATTAACGGGAGAAAAATATGTAAAATGGAAAAGTAACATGAACGCCATCTTGGTCTGTGAAGACCTTAAGTTTGTCCTGATGGAGGAATGTTTTCCCAAGCCGGCCAGAAATTATGGCCAAGTTGTGCACGATGCCAACTAGAAATGGGTGGCGGCCAATGAGAAACTCCTCTGCTACTTGCTAGCAAGGATTTTCGAGGTTCTTGCTACATAGCATGAGCCAATGTCTATAATATCTTTGATGATATGGTCATTACAAGGCATGTTTAGGCAGCCTTCGGAGCGGTAATGTCATGAGAACTTGGTCTTAGCAATCACCCCAAGAAAGATGCAGGGGACATCTGTCCGAGAGCACGTCTTAAGGATGATGACTTATCTCAACATGGCCAAAACTCATGGAGCTCGTATTGACGACTTTACCCAGGTGACCATGATCATGGAAACTCTTCTGAAGAGTTTCCTACAGTTTAAGAGAAACTATGTTATGAACAAGTTGACTTTTACTTTGACACAACTACTTAATGAGCTCATCCATTACGAGTCCATGCTGGTGGATACTCATAATCCTAGTGGAGAAGCAAATATTACCGAATCTTCCAAATCTACAAAGAATAAGAAGAAAGACAATGGTAAGGCTAAGGCAAAGCCCATTTAGAAGAACAAGAGAATCTCCAATGATGTCAAGCCCAAAGGAAAGTGTTTCAATTACAACAAGTATGCGCATTGGAAAATGAACTGTCCTAAATTCCCTGCTAAGATGAAAGAGAAGAAGGCCAGAGGTAAATACGATTTACTTGTCATTGAGTCTATATTAGTGGAGTATGATAAATCTGTATGGATTGTTGATTCTGGAGCCGCTAATCATGTTTGTTCTTCTTTGCAGCTACTTGATTTATAGAAAGACCTTGCTGAAGGTGACTATACCATGAGGGTCAGGATAGAGGATGTTGTTTCTACTATAGTAGTGGAATGTTGGACTCTTGTAGGAAGTAGAGGAACTCTTAAGGGTTTATCACAATTATTTTCTCTCAAGCTTCTACTTTTTCGTTCATTGTTCAAGGCTTCGGAAAGAGAGAAAAAGATCGTTTTGATGGTGGTTTGGGCACTAATTTATAGTTCCTAGGCTGAGGCCAAAGATGGGAAAGGGAGACAAGATACCCCTTCTCCAGTGATTGCCAATTTAATATGTCAGTTACAACTCGATTCATATCCGGTTGGACATATATCTTGAGATTTTTGTCTGGTCAGACATAATCAGGTCTTTGATTTCAGTAACTAAAGATCTGCACACTCGATGACAAATCAACACATGTCCAGATGTTGGGATATATGCCATAGAGCTTCATGTAATGTGTAAATGGAATTATTTATTTAAAATAAAAGATGTTTATTCATTTATCAATTGTTTTGATTTAAATAGCATATTGTAAACTATCTAGTTTACCCTTGATTACTTATGTGCCTTCAGACTTAGTGTGCGAGTGTCATACACAAGAGGATTTAAGTTAGAAGTTAGTAATTTAAAATAGTTCATAGAAAGCAAACAAGACGGGTATTTTGTTTATGGTTTATCTATAAATGCGATTCATTCTATAAATATATGGCGACCTTGATCCGGGATCATCAATTTAGTGACATGATAATGGAGGCACCTTATATGATGTGATCATGTAGGACTGGATCTAGATAGAAATGAATTTCTTATAATATCTGTTAAATAAAGAAATTCAATTAAATCTACTAGATGATCATATATGGAATAATTTGAATCCTGAGTGTACTACGAACTACTACATGGCAGACCATGTCCTTTGATTTACAAATGTGAGGTTGGTGTAGAAATCCCGACTCATAGCTACATACTTTGGGGACATGGTTTGGTGTGTATCTGGGGACGTTTTACATAGATATGGAATTCACTCATTCTTACGAGAAGTATAGGAGTATCTTCTTTAACCGCTGATTCGGTACTTGAACGATTAGAGAGCTAAAGTATTTCTATAGCGAATAGAAAGATTAATTAATAGTTATGAATAATTAGCTCATTAAAGAATCAATGATACTTAAGGTACAAATAATTAAAGGCATATAACGGACATTTTGACCCGGTTGTAATTATGAGATACTTTTGAATGGTCAATCTGTATGTAATAACTATATTGATGGACACCAACGTAGTTCGGCTCATATAATATATCTACGACAACGAGAGTGCAACTTTAGATTTTTAGTGGAATAACCTAAAGTTTATAATTCGGAATATTTAATTAAAGAGTTTAATTAATGTTTCGAGATTATTTGAACTCGGAACTGTAGGTCCATTTGGTCCCCGTGCTAACTTGATATACTGTAACAAATTAGATATAATTAGATAGTCCAATTATAAACTCACATGCAATATAATTATTAATGTAATTAGTAATTATAGACACACATGAAACTTATATTATTTTTAATATAAAGTTTTTTTTTTTGATTATGAGATAATCATTTTTGTATTTAAAAAGATTTGTAAATATTAAATTATTTTTAATAATTTAATATATATATATATAATATTTTCGTAAATGAATGTTTTTAAAATTTGATTTTAATACATTATTACTAATATAATTGTTAGAACCTTTTATTTGATAACACATTTATTGTCTTAATGAAGACTCTAAATATTTTTGGTGGTTACTAAAAGGCTAGGGCTGGCCGAATTTTTGGTGGGGAGAGGAAAAAAATTTTTATTTTAATTTTTGACAATCTAAACCATAAGTATAAAAAGGAAAATATATTTTTATTTGTAGCTCTCTCACTTTAAAAAGAAAAAAACCTAGCCTCATTTATTCTTGTTTTTCTCCCAAGAGTTGAGAGAAAAAGAAAAATAAAACAAAATACTAATATTTATATGACAAAGTGAAAATATCTAAAGCATTTAGGAATTTGATTGTTCTTATGAGTCAAGTCCACTCTTACATTTTCTTGTGGCGAGTTATAGCATGAAAAATCTTTTGAAACTCGAAGTAAATTTTTATTTACTCTCTTTATGAACGCACGACAGTGAGTAGAAAAATCTGCCCAATGCCGCCACTTACATATTCTATTTAAGGAGTGATTTGAGTTGGTTTTTTGGTTCATCTCTTTTGGATATTAAAGGTTGATTTGTGGACATTTCAGAGTTATTTTAGACTGCCAAAAACAGCCTTATAGTTGCAGAAAAATCAGCGAATAACAAGCATAAAACAGTGAGCTATGCATGCGTAAAGGGTGTTTGTGATGTGCAAAATAGTCTAGTTTTTGGGTTGCTATTTAGGGGCTGTATTGAATTGGAAAAATCATCAAAAATAGAAGCAAAACAAGTCCAAAGAGGCTAGACAGTTTCAGCTAAGAAGGGGCAAAGGCAGAAATATTTTCAAGGTTGATCTTGTTACCTAACATGCTTCCGCCGCGTGGGAAATCATTTCCTACACCAGCTGGACATATATTTTCAATTTTATATCCGGTCGAAGATGTATTTTGAATTACATGTCCAGCTGGACATCAATCATATCCCGTGATTTTAGGGAATGGCAATCAGCACATTCATTGACAACTGATTCACATCCGACCAAATTTAGTATTTTCGAGATATATCCGATCAGCTATTATGGTATGAGAGAAGGTAGGTCAAACATAAGTTCTGTATGGCAGGTTTTTTGGCCATATTTTCAAGGTTTCTTAGAGTTTATTTCCTTCATGACATTCATTCTCATCATTTTCGAGCGCCGAGACGGAAATATATCATCAAGTACCTCGACGGAAACATATCGATAAATCACAAAACATGAAAACGTGAATCAAGCATCGACACATAAACATATTCTTTATCCTTTGTAGTCAAAATATCTGAAATCATTCTTTCTTTCTTCTTTTCTTTCATTTTTCTTTTCAAAATACTTTTGTGCCAAAAATCAAACACCAAATTTTCAAAACATAAACCAAAATATCGAAGCACATTATTCAAGTACCGAATGAATACTTATGGGAACTATTCAAATATTTCTTTATAAGAAGGAGTTGATTCTAATATTGTGTTAAATGTTCCCAATTATATACGAAACTGTGGCTCCAATGTACAAAGTGATTATACGGGCCAAATTTGGGCCCAATGGCATAACTGTCATTCCACCTTTGGGCCAATCAAGAAACCAAAGCCCCGAAGCCCACCATTAGATCTAGTTTGAGAAATCAGCTTTGGACCGAGAGGCCATACCAGCCCAGAGCCCACCATCACAAATTTAAACAGTTCAGGAAGGTCAACAGATTCATGAATAATTAGATTGGGAAAACGCCTTCAGTAATGAATTCCATTAAATCGGTAGTTAAAGTCATAAACCCTGTCATTAACACAACCAACATGTAGAAGAGATTTAAATGACCCCTCGTAAGGAGGGCCTATAAAAGAGAAGAGCGAAGGCATAAAGGAGAGGGATGACACAACACTACTCCGGGTCATCAGAGAAATCATAACACACTGCCCTCACGGCAAACAAAAGATGATTGAGGTAACTTCAAGCCTTATTCTCCGTACAACCGACTTATTCACACTACTAACTTGAGCGTCGGAGTGCCCCCGGCACCCACCACACTGGTGGGCAGTATACTCTCGCTCACTCTACCTTTGTCTTGCAGGATCGCTAATGCCCCCAACCTAAAAATTCTGATTGTGGACCTCGGGCGAAAACCAGCATCCACAATTTGGCGCCCACCGTGGGGCCTTAGCGATCTATAGTAAGCAAAAATCATTTCATGACGATTCTTCCAACACACTTAGTCATAATATAGCCACTCGATGCGATATTTTGGCTGGAGACAGGGAAACCATTATACGAATCGTAAAACTACATTGGGGACAATTCTTCCAATGTACAAAATTCAAATGGAGATACGACATTCACAGTTAAATGTTGGACTTTGCCAACTCTCTCATTCGCCTAACTCGACTCAGCATACTCATGCATCGAGAGACCACATTCTGTTACTTGAAAATACTTGTGTTATATTCCATACGACTATAAGTAGATATAAGCAAAAGAAGGAATATCTTATGAAACTTTACCTGGAGCCTTTTGTTGAACTTCAGGAGGCTTGGAAGATCTGATATTGCAATCGAGCCATGAAGAATCTTCACGATCATATTCTCCAGGTCCTTTCCAATCTCCACAACCTTCATTTTCTTCGATGCGATAGTCATCTCCATAGATTGTGTAGGAGTTAATGGCTTCGAAAACAAAAACTCCTCAAACATCTGTTGACACGACCAAGTAAATAAGATGACAGCCAATATGTGCTTACAAAGGGTCAATGAGATACCTTCTGGATCGTTTATCTCTTTCCACAATGGATTCGACCTTAACCTATTTTCTTCTAAGTGACACAACTCCCAGCTGGAGGCTGAAGCACTACTCTACACAACAGATGAAGGGGTCTTAGCTAGAGGCTAAGGGTCCAGTCGATATGACATGGAGGAAGGATCAGCTATTGGTTGAAGTTCCATTCGACATGACAAATAGGTTGGCTGAACTACCTAAGGTTACGATCAACATTACATGGATACACATCTTGAGGATACTATCTCACTCGACACTACAAAGATGTAATCTCAACTTAGAGTGAGTGCTTCAAATAAAGTGGGAGTTATCACAGTTACATGTATTTTAAATTGTCAGTGGCTGTGCATATGGCAATCGTACCTGACGCATGTGTTCATCACATAATCAAAATGGCTCGGTGATCTTTGAAAATCAGGTCACGCATGTGATCACCATTCACGAAACATGCATTAAGGAATATGAATATTCACAACCGAACATGTGTCATGGCTTAAACTGATTGTACATAACGTGTATGTATTGCCATGGTAGTATGGTCATTGTGAAAACCATGGGGCCGATTGGTACGTGTAGATGACCAAAGCGAGATTTGCCAGTATGCACACGTAGGAGAGGAAAGATTATATGATTTGAGAATGTGTTTCACACGACATTGAGATAAGTCATTCACTCGACATTGGGATAACTGATTGCGCATAATGTGTACGTATTGCCATGGAAGTTGTATGGTCACTGTGAAAACTGTGGGGCCGATTGGTACGTGTAGATGACCAAAGCGAGATTTGGTAGTATGCACACGTAGGAGATGAGAGATTATATAATTTGAGAATGTGTTTCACACGACATTGAGATAAGTCATTCACTCGACATTGAGATAACTGATTGCGCATAATGTGTACGTATTGCCATGGAAGTTGTATGGTCACTGTGAAAACCATGGGGCCGATTGGTACGTGTAGATAACCAAAGTGAGATTTGGCAGTATGCACACGTAGGAGAGGAGAGATTATATGATTTGAGAATGTGTTTCACACGACATTGAGATAGGTGATTCACTGGACACGACAAATATGCAGGCTCAGCTTAAGGAAGATGCTCCAATTAAACATTTGTGAAGACTCATCATGAGTGGATCGTTATCGAGTGCTGACTCTTCCTCAGACGACATGAAAGGTTAGTAATCATCTTCATGCTACATTGATTTAATTCTGCCAAACTCTAGACTACATAGGGAATCTTTTATCATGCCTAGTAGAATGAAGAACCTTCTTGGACCTCCCTTAGGTCCAATCAACCAACCATTATCAGGTTAGGTAGTATGAAAAATCAATAGAATCCCCATCAGGTTCAATCGACCAACCTTCATCAGGTTAGATAGAGTGAAAATTATTTTGAACTCCATGAGGTCCATTCGACCTTGGACCCTCATTGATATCTAGAAATGTATTGTAGTATGAGGAATGAAACCCTCTTTGACCTTTCTTAGATCTAGTAGAGTCAGGAATGATGATTTCCTTGGACTTTCATCAAGTCCATTAATCAAATCCATTCGACAATAGTCTCGTAGAGTAGAGATGACCTTGATAACTTTCATCAAAGTCCATTCTATTGTAGTATCATAGACATTTTTTAGAAATGACCTTGATAGGCATCCATCTCTTCCATATTACGTATGAAGATAATCATCTCCACACTACGTTTGGAGATTATCATCCACTCTAGACTACATGGATGGATTTCCATAAACTTTAGAAAGTATTGGAAGAGCTTCATGAACCTTCATCAGGTTCATTCGACCGTAGTCTCCTGACCTTCATCAGGTCAGGAAGAGTGAAAATTCACATGGACCTTCATCAAGTTCATTCGACTATAGCTTCATGGACCTTCATCAGGTCTAGTAGAGTGATGATTCTCATAGACATGCATTAGTTTCATTCGACCGTGTCTCATGGACCTTTGTCAGTTCCATTCGACAATAGTATCATGGATTGGTAGAATGAAGATTTATTTAGTCCTTTCATCAAGTTCATTCGATAGTAGTCTCGTAGAAAAGAGATGAGTGATGACTTTCATCAACTTCATTCCATTGAAGTATCATGGGCCTTCTTCAGGTCTAGTATAGTGAGTAATGACCTCCTTGGACCTTCGTCAGTTCCATTCGACAACTTCATTCGACACTAGTCTCGTAGAATAGAGATAACAATGATGGCTTTCATCAAGTTTATCTATTGTAGTCTCATGGACAATCATCAAGTCTAGTAGTATGAGAAGGAAAAACCTTCAGACCTTCATCAGGTCTAGTAGAGTAAAGACCCTCATTGACCCATGTTAGATTTTGTAGAATGAGGAATGAAGACCCTCATAGATCTTCATCATGTCTGGAGTGTAGACTCTCATGTACCTTCATCAGGTATAATGGAATGTGTAGATTCCCATGTACCTTCATCAGGTATAATGGAGTGTGTAGACTTTCTTGGACCTTCATCAGGTCGTGTAGACTCTGATGTAATTTCTTCATGTGTTGTAGAAAGAAATCTTCTTAGACCTCCATCAGATCTGGTAATCTATAGACTCCTTTGTACCTTTATCAATAAGTATGGTCGTCTTGATACATAAGACAATGAAACATCCCCCATGGACTCATGTCGAGTCAAATGAAGATATGGACTTCCTACAGTCCATACGACAATGTCGTGTGAAATAACCCATGAACCTTCATCTGCTTCAGTCGACCGGGGACATCCCCCAAATACTCATGTCGAGTCAAGTTATGGACATGGATTACACATGTCGTATGACTTATACCATCCTGGCCTCAGCAAGCCCAGACGACCGGGGACATCCCCCAAGGACTCATGTCGAGTCAAGTTGTGGACATGGATTACACATGTCGTATGACTTATACCTTCCTGGCCTCAGCAAGCCCAGACAACCGGGGACATCTCCCATGGACTCATGTCGAGTCAAGTTGTAGACATGGATTACACATGTCGTATGACTTATATCTTCCTGGCCTCATCAAGTCCAGTCGACCGGGGACATCCCTCACGGACTCGTGTCGAGTCAAGTTGTAGACATGGATTACACATGTCGAATGACTTATATCCTGACCTTCATCTGGTTCAGTCGATTGGGTACTTCCCCAATGGCTCTTGTAGAGTCAAATTCATAACTACACATTTGTTTGGTTCAATTAATAGGCAGCACCAACGCTCATGTATATCTACATCATATGCTCTCGCCCCAGGCGACAAACACGTCAAGTACTCTCCAAGCCAAAGACTCATTGACTTAGAGAGTAGGGGACAAACTGTACGGGCCAAATTTGGGCCCAATGGCATAACTTTCATTCCACCTTTGGGCCAATCAAGAAACCAAAGCCCCGAAGCCCACCATTAGATCTAGTTTGAGAAATCAGCTTTGGACCGAGAGGCCATACCAGCCCAGAGCCCACCATCACAAATTTAAACAGTTCAGGAAGGTCAACAGATTCATGAGTAATTAGATTGGGAAAACGCCTTCAGTAATGAATTCCATTAAATCGGCAGTTACAGTCATAAACCCTGTCATTAACACATCCAACGGGTAGAAGAGATTTAAATGACCCCTCGTAAGGAGGGCCTATAAAAGAGAAAATCGAAGGCATAAAGGAGAGGGATGACACAACACTACTCCGAGTCATCAGAGAAATCATAACACACTGCCCTCACGGCAAACAAAAGATGATTGAGGTAACTTCAAGCCTTATTCTCCGTACAACCGACTTATTCACATTACTAACTTGAGCGTCGGAGTGCCCCCGGCACCCACCATACCGGTGGGCAGTATACTCGCGCTCACTCTACCTTTGTCTTGCAGGATTGCTAGTGCCCCCAACCTACAAATTCTGATTGTGGACCTTGGGCGAAAACCAGCATCCACAGTGATCAATCAGAATCCATACCAATGTCACATATGTAAATTAAAAGATACAATCTAATATGCAGGAGTTCATCAAACACTCAGAATTGAAATCAATGTATAAACGATCAGCAGTTACACACACACACACACACATAAATATATATGTGTAATAACATTATGCAAGCCACATCTATTTACATGTCACTACATGAACGATTTAGGATTTCATAATCGTATCGAATACTAAATGGATCACAATTGTAGATAAACTGTAAACAAAGTATATTGTTTTGTTCAATCTCTACGGACTATTGAAGATTACTGATCTCAAACTCAAATCCTCTTATATATGTTGTATGTATACTGAGTTTGAGATTACATAAGTAATCTATAGTATTTCTAATAATTTATAATTTGTAAAATCTAGATGAATCAAAAATGTATAATTTTATTTATTTCGACGTTTACTTATTACAAGCAACTCTTAGGCCATGAACCCTAACACTAATGGTATCCACACAAGTATAGGTTTATCTTATGCAAAACCTTATTCTTGAGTGATGCTAGTCGAAAGAACAAGTTTATATGAGATTTAGGTTCTCAAATCATAACTCAAACATGGAATAGGTTATTATATAGCCTTAGGATCAGCTAAAATAATAGCTAACCATTACCTAATAAGCCTAGCTAAGTTTGGAAACTTTGTATATGATTTGGAAAATATGAAGCCTTCCAACTTCAGAAATACCCTACTATCAAAATGAATTTGATTCCTTGGTTAAATTTGTTACAACGCTAAAACGACTTGTCATTTTTAACAAAATTGCTTGTCGGTTTAACCCAAACCAACCTTCGTATTCGCTAAACCAATTTAGTAAAAACATCTTACTAGTCTGTAAATTGATATTCCAGACAACCCATATAACTAGTCTATCTGATTTGGATGAATCTGGTTTAGCAAATCGGCTAGCCATTTTATCTAAACGGTAAGCCATTTTATAAAAAATAATTACCGAACTTCGAAACCGATTTTAACTCTGAATCTATCTTTGTTTCTCTTTCCATAAATCTAGAAATGATTCTAAAATATATTTTACATTATTTTATTACACAATACAATTTTAGACACTATACATATAGTGTATGACCCATTTGGTTCATTCTTAAATCGTACATGGAATTAGTCCTTATAAATTAAATCCATATAATTTATCCTCCATTGAATACCATCATGTGGTTGTCATGTTACAACTATCATGAGTGACACATAAGAATGTAGCATGACCCTGAATGAAAAACGATAAGAATCTTTTCATTAACAATTTTCATATGATACGATCGTTCGCCTAAGCCAATATTCTACCAATGCCTTAAAGCATGAAATGTGTCTACTCTACCAGTCATTGGTTTAGTGTTGATCATAATCCTAATAATATGCAATATGAGAATTTCCCTAATCAAAACTCTCCCCATGGACATGGATTTACATCATCACTTATATCAATTACGCAATGGAATATTAAACTCACTTAACAAATATTCATGGATTTACATCATCACTTATATCAATTACGCAATGGAATATTAAACTCACTTAACAAATATTTTTTAAACTCACTTAACAAATATTAGTTTGGAGATTCTATATAGTATCTTATATAATCTTCATGGTTTTTTTATGTAAATCAATCACTCCCCTATTAGTAGGTCTTGAAGGGTGACTCATGTCATTATTAAAGTTACGTAACTCTCATATGAGATTAATGAAGACCTCAAATCTTAGGTTTAACTCATATATCATTACTAAGAGTCTTCTTAGACACATGGGATAAAAAAATCTCTATATGAAAACTTTTTGAGGTTAGTTCAATGTACTTTTTAATTACCACAAACACTCATGTTACACCAAGCATATGGACTATGCTTGTATCTTATGATATCAGTGACCCTACAAGTGCGCAATAATAATATCGTGCTAGTATATCTAGATATATCAATGCCCTTGTTATTGAAAATCCCATGACTAGGAACAATTAGGAGTGATAGATTCTCATAGACTAAAGTTATGTTTAGTTCTTTTGTAAATCACTCCAAAGAATATTATACAAATTATCAAAGTAAATATGAAGACAAATGCTTGTATAATAACTTATTGTCATTTTATTCCATTCAATACAAGTTTTATATAGTAATATTACAGGCCTAATTGACCGGCGTAAACACACACGTATAACGCAAGCGCACGTATCGTTCAAGTAGTATAAAAATATCGATCCCACGAGGACTTAATTCCTACTGTTGTTATTAATTATTGAATCTATTTATTTACAAATATCTAATTAAAGGGAGAAGAGAATGATTGTTTGATTGGTTGAAAGTGGTTTTACAAAATAAATAAATAAAAAAAGACAAAAGAAAATATTAAGGAAAATAACAAAAGACACAAAGATCTAGGGTTGTGATTTCTTTTAATATCATTTTAAAGATGAAGTGGTTATCTTAAAGTTGGTAATATATTGATTTATTAACCTGGAACACTAAATTATGTGTAAGCCTCTGTCGATGGTCAGACACAAATACCCAGTTTAACCCAATTGAACCATATGTCTATGTCAACCAAATTATCTGGATTCATTAAGTTTAAGTTCCAATTATGGCTACCCCCGCCCGACAGGTATATTCCTATCCTGTAAGGAAATCTATTAAAGGGTTATCTATCCTCAAGGAAGATCGTGGGTTATTAAGTCTAAGGCTGAAACCTAAAATCCCTATGTCTAGTTCATTTTAGATTTACCATATCAATTTTATTAATGGCCAGTTATTAAAAAAGCATTAAGATTAAGACTCAATAAATAAATCTTTATATTACCCAAATTATAATTTAACCCCTTATAAACCGGTGATATTAAAAGTCATCACAACCTCAGAAAACTAACACATAACTAGGACTAGTAAATACATAAAAGTAAAAGACATAAAGTAAAAAGCTGAAAAATAAATTACAATAAAATGCTAAGGTAAAAGGAATTACTTTTACTACTACTAATTTAGATATCTCCCATAAAATAATATATAAACTTGTGTTAAATTTACCAACCGACCAGTCTGGCGGTATCCGGATTAAGTCAAATTAAGTCCAACCAGCCATTAAGGCGGAACCAAAAATAAATTTACCAACCGACCATTCTGGCGGTATCCTTGATTAGTCAGGTTTAAAACAGATTAAAATTAAATTACCAACCGACCAATATAGCGATATTCCTTATTAAGTCAATATTTTAAATAGTTAATATATTATTTTTAAGGGAGATTAATCTAAATAGTAACAGAAAAAGAATTACCTTTCACCTTAGCTGAAAAGTTACAACATCATGGTGAATAGTAAAAACTGTAAAAAGTAAAAATAAATTACTATTATTACACAAGTAATTAAAATTATTTACAAAACTAAAAATTAAAAACTAAAAATAAAAAAATAAAAATTCTAGAGAGAGAAACTCTCTCTAGAGAGAGAAATAAGAGAGAGAGAGTGAAGTATGTAAAATTCTGAAATTTCGCGCTGAATTTATAGGCAAATTTTCACTGTTCGGGCGTCGCGACGCCAAGGATCTCAGCGTCGCGACACTGGATTCGTCGACGTGGCACGCTGAGGAGACGACACGTAGCAAGGCGGCTGACTGTTCACGCGACACGTGTCAAGGCGGTAAGACGGCTAAGACTCAATGATTGTGATGACGTCATGATGATGACGTCATGCTGACGCGGCGACGACGTGGCGATGACGTGGCATGACGTGGCGTGGCGGCTGACTGTTCACTTGTCGGCACAATAGGATTGCGACACGTGGCGACACGTGTCAAATTCTGATTGGCTGAGGCTGACGTGGCATGTTGACTCGGTTGACTTGCTGACGTGTCTGATGACGTGGCATGACACGTGGCAATGTTGACTCGTTGACCGATGACATGGCTGATGACGAGGCGACACGTGTCATGTCAGAGTGTCGGCAGCATATGATGTTGACACGTGGCACGGCGTACGGTTAGCAGATCGGATGTGATGGTGACACGTGGCACGGCGCATTTTAGCAAAGTCAAACTTTTCAAATTGTTGACCGTTGACCATGGCGCATTTTAGCAGAACCGGCACACGCTGGGCGTCGCGGCGCGATGTGTTCCAGCGTCGCGACGCGCAAAAAAGACGGAAATATCCCTGTTGACGCATTTTTGTCCGGTTTTGCCCCAAATTGCCTCCAGTGCTGTCCAAACTTTATTTATCTGCAAAATAACAATAAAACACATCAAAACGTTCATAAAACTCAAGAAACTATACAAAATATTAAGTTAAATGAGTGGGAAATAGTGATATAAATACCACTCATCACACCCCCAAACCTAACATTTTGCTAGTCCTCGAGCAAAATACAAAATAAAATAACATAATAAAATTTAACTAAGCCATTTTCGTAGGGATCACGGTTGCATTTAGCATATGCAACAAGCCTTTAAACCCCTAGGTGTCCCTAGTGGACGAGTGTAGTCTCATGAGGGTTTACAGCAATGATACCCACAAACATTTTACAAAAGTAAAAATGTATTAAAACTAATGCACACAAAAGCAAAAAGACAAGCGAAAAGAGAATAAAGAAAGTTAGTGACTAATCAGGTGAAAATTCTACTCCAAGTTACTAGTTGTTTTGTTTCTTTCTAAATTACCGAATAAGTAAATTCTCCGATTATTTTTACCATTCTCCATATACACAGCCAACAAAATATTAATCAACTCATTCTTTTTTTTTGCCCACAACAGTCATAAGTGCAGTTGATAAGAGAGTAATATTTTTGTCCTAAAGTTCTATCAGATTTCACACCTTTTTGTAGCAATGGAATAATTTTCTGATTTTTCTGATTTTTTCTTTGATTTTTTTATTTTTTATTTATATACAATACCTTCCGTCTATGTAGCGAGCTTTGGGTCGGTGGCTCCCAAACCAGTTGGCTTTAGGGCACCAGGTGTTAAGACACCCCTACGAACTTAATTACTCAGACTTCAGATATATATATATATATTTTTGCAGCACCTTCGATCCATGTAGCGAGCTTTGGGCCAATGACTCTCAAACCAGTTGGTTTTAGGGCACTAGGTGTTAAAACACCCTTACAGACTTAATAACTCGGATCTCGGACGTTTTTTTTTTTTTTTTACTCCATCACTATTTAGAGATGCTTCCTCCAATTAAACTATAGCACTGAATATTACAAACTTTTCAATTTTAGCTCATGTCCGTATGTTTCCATGTAAGTTCATAATACCTGTCAACTGAACATATGAAGATCCAATTTAGTCAGTTATGGAGAATTCACAAATTAAATAATTCAAAATGAAATAAACAAAAATTAACTTATTTCGAAATAGGTTTGAGATACGTCTCAGGAGTGGAAATTCTTACTCGGCTACCTCTCACCAATTTCACCTTTTTAGTCAAAATAAAAACACAAAAAATGCAAAATATTTGTAATTTTTGAAAATTTTTCAATTTTTTGTATTTTTCGAAAGATTTTGGACTAAAAATAAAAATAACATACTACTAAAAACAAGATATTAATCAACTAATTCCCTCCTATTGATTTTAACGGAATTTTGTTGCATAAATGAAAAATTTTAACGGAAAGTATTAACATAAAAGTTTTGCACCCCCAAACCTAAATTAAGCATTGTCCCTAATGCGTTCAAAACATAAACAAAATGTAGGAACAATGGTACCGAGTTTATGCGTCAGTCTCGTCCTCGTCGCTATCTGAAAGTGGATATGGTGGCATCTGATTCTCCTGCATTCCCATATGTCGTGCCATTCCTTGCTGCAGTTGAACCAAATATCTCAGCTTCGTTTCCACTCTGGTGACTCTCTCAGGCAAGGTACGAGACTGTGCTGCTCTGCGTGACTGTGAGGGTGGCTGCTGTGGAGCAGCTGCAGGTGCTGAGGAAGATGGTCCAGCAGGTATTTGTCTCTCTGTTCGGAGTTGCTGGATTATGCGGGCTGTTAAGGCTGTCATGGGTTGCATTGGTTCTTCTTGCGGGTCAACTGGAACCATACCCAAAGTGCATAAGGAAGTGATCAGGTAAGGGTAATACAGTCCAGCTTGCGATTGGGTAGCAGCCCAAGCAATATTTGTAGAAATAAGCACTCCCACGTCAATGGCTAGTCCTGTCATCAAGCAGTACAATAGAACCATCCTTTCTCTGGTGACAAAAGTGATGTGGGTACCTGGAATGAGTGATCTCGTGAGGAAGTGAAACCAAACTCTCGCATCTGGTTTAAGAAATCTAGAACTCATCTTCATGTACTCCCCACTGCTGCTCATCTCCCATGTAGCATTGGGGATACACACTCATCAGTCAGTTGCGAATCTCAATCCCATTCCTCGACTCTGTATATTCATCTACCTCCATCTCAGGGATCCCATAGAATTTATTGATTGTCACTGAGTCAAAGGAAACCTGTCTCCCTCTCACCATAGTATGAAAAGCGACATGCTGAGCAGCATTCGCATAAAACTCTCGGACAACTGTGATGCTCGCCAGTTTGGGTTGTTGGCAAAGTTTCTGCCAGTGTCTGTCGGCAATCACCCTGTCTATATCTGGAAATAATCCAGAGGGAATCTCAAAGCCTCTCTCAATGATTCCGACCTTCTTAGTCAGTCCCCTCTCATAGCGCTGTTCTGCAGCTGCTGAGACAAATTTTGTAGTGTCAAAACTGGGTTCAGCAGATGTTGACGCTCTGGATCTCTTCGGTGGCATTTTTTTTTAGAAATTTCGGCAGAATCTCCTCTGTTTTCCTCAAATCCTCAACAACACAAAACAACAAAAATCACCGCAAACACTCCAAATCAATTGATCACCGCACTTCGCCCCCAATTACTACGAATCAAATTAATCACAATCCAACACTTCGCAATTCAAAATTCCAAATCAAAACACAACACCACAATTCAACCTAATTACCCAATTAATTTACCAATTATCAAATCAAATTTATCAAATTATTACCGTTTCTCAAATTCTGATTTTGGCAGTGGTACTCTCGGCTCTGTTAGTTTTGGATTGGGTTTCTCTGGTCGGCCGGCTGGTGACAGAGAGACACGGCAGTGGCTTGGTGGATTCGATGATTGTGACGGTGAAGTGTCGGCAATGGCTGGTTTGTCTCAGTTTGGTCGGCTGTGGTTGATTCCGGCGATGTTGGTGCGATTCTGTGATGTCTTGGAAGTGGGTCACAGCTCCGGTAATGGATTCGTGGTGGGTAGTTTCGGCCAGATGGTGGTGCTCAGAACCGGCGATGAAGTTTTCGGCAAGGATGAAGATGGTGTTGATCTCTGCGATGGCTCACGGTGGTGGATCTTGGTTGGCTAAGATTCGGTCACGGTGATGAAGGTAGTGGCTCGCGGTGATGATGGCTGGTTCGGTTCTGGTGGCTCGGTAAAGACTTGGTGTTTGACATGGCGAAGGTTGCGGCTGTGGATCTCGGTCGTGAGTTGTTGCGGTTTCGGTCGTGGATTTGGCGGTCTCACGGTGGTGGATCTCGGTTGTCTCGATGGTGGCAAATATGGGTTTCTGGTTTCTGGTAGATCTTCGGCAATGGCTGGATCGTGCGTGGTGGGTGGTGATTGGTTTGCTCACGGTTGGAGGTGGTGGTGGTTCTGGTGAGATGGTTGTCAGCTGTTGGAGGTGTTTGAGGAAGAAGAAGAAGTAAAATGAGATCTGTGGTGCCTCTGCTTATGTTCTGTTTTTTGAGTCAGAGTCGCGACGCCAAAAATTGCCTAGCGTCGCGACACTCGGTTCTTTAGGGCTAGGGTTTGACTCGGGATTTTTTTTTTTTTTTTTTTTTTTTTTTTTTTTGGCAAAACCATGTCTTGCGACAGATAAATCCATAGGGACGCCTCTCAAAAGCTGATTCTTCTTATTCGGCCGTCTTTTCTGGATTGACTTTGTATCTTCGTGATTTTGTCAAATTTTATTTTGAAAATCCCGCTTGTACTGGCCTCTTTGTCCTGAAAAATTCCGTTTTTATTTTTCCTGCAAAACTAACACACAAAATTAAAAAGTTCACACAAAATATGAAAAATAAATCACAACAAATTGCATGGGTTGCCTCCCTGCTAGCGCTGAATTTTTCGTCTTCAGCCAGACGTGACTGAAATTTATCTGTTAAGGAGGTTTCAGTGTCGTTTTGGATGTCCTATCAAAGACAATCCCGTGAGCGTTGCTTTTGAAGGATCTCTTCCAACGGTAAAGTGGTAAAAAGAATTTTGTCTTATTCAATGATCGTGCCACCTTTTTAATCTTTGTCGCTCCAGAAGTTCCTGCAAAGAAAGAAATAAAATTAGGAGGTCTCGTATGGTGCTTGACTTGAAATGGAAATTCCATTCTGTCAAATTCTGGGTGATATCTTTGATTGTACTCCCCCCAAACAGCGATGTTTTTCCTGAATGCTCTGGATCTTTATTAAGTTCTGACAGTTGCTCCTCCATTTGCTCTGTTTCTTGCTCCATCTGAGGATGAAAGATGAGTCAGACATTAGGTCTTCATCCTCTGATTCGGGTGAATTGATTGGCTCAAGTTGATCTTCTTCAAACATTTGTGAAATGGAATCTCCAAGATCTTCATTTTGAGGATACAGAATTCCATCCTCAATTTTTGATGCAGTTGGTACAAATATTTCAGCTTCATCATCGTCAGAATCTGAAAAATAAAAATCAAATCGAGACTTTGCCGGTTCAAGTTCCTGAACTGATATATCTGGTTGTTGATACTGCTCAGCCTCCTCCTCTTGTGACGTGTCATTGTGAAATGATTGGTACTCGAAGGCTTCATCAGTGTCATCTGAGAATGGTTCTTGAGGTATATAGTTCTGATTTTCTGTGAATTGTCTGATCTGATCTGTCATTCTCTGTATGGATTATGTGTTACTCTGAACTTGTGTATCAAATTGAGCTGTCTGTTCCTTGAACATGTGAATCAATTGATCTTCCTCGGATGGTTCTGGTTGTTGATAAGGATCGAAGGAAGATGGTGGATAAGATGGAAAATGTGATTCTGTGAAATGTGATGGTTCTTCGTACCATGAAGGATCTTGATAGTTCTGCCACCCTGGATGGTAGTTGTATTCGCAATAATCGCTTGTGTGGTCACCATTACATATGTCACATCTCCACATTGAGTTCTGATGAGCAAAGGTAGTAGTGTTTGGTTCTGGCATCCAGTGATAATCATTGGGCTGTTCAACAGGCCTCAGAAAACCGGACTGTTGCTCCCAGATTTGGGGTGTATCTTCTTGTAAAGCACGTAGTCTTTCAATCTCCCAGTAATGTTCCATTTGTAAGTCACCTGAAATCAAAAGAAAGAAAATAAAAATTACAATAAAAATAAAGAAAATTAGATACAAGTAAATTAGATAGCTTCAAAATTAACAACTCAAGAAATATAAGTCCCCGGCAACGGCGCCAAAAACTTGACCGGCGTAAACACACACGTATAACGCAAGCGCACGTATCGTTCAAGTAGTATAAAAATTCGATCCCACGAGGACTTAATTCCTACTGTTGTTATTAATTATTGAATCTATTTATTTACAAATATCTAATTAAGGGAGAAGAGAATGATTGTTTGATTGGTTGAAAGTGGTTTTACAAATAAATAAATAAATAAAAAGACAAAAGAAAATATTAAGGAAAATAACAAAAGACACAAAGATCTAGGGTTGTGATTTCTTTTAATATCATTTTAAAGATGAAGTGGTTATCTTAAAGTTGGTAATATATTGATTTATTAACCTGGAACACTAATTATGTGTAAGCCTCTGTCGATGGTCAGACACAAATACCCAGTTTAACCCAATTGAACCATATGTCTATGTGTCAACCAATTATCTGGATTCATTAAGTTTAAGTTCCAATTATGGCTACCCCCGCCCGACAGGTATATTCCTATCCTGTAAGGAAATCTATTAAAGGGTTATCTATCCTCAAGGAAGATCGTGGGTTATTAAGTCTAAGGCTGAAACCTAAAATCCCTATGTCTAGTTCATTTTAGATTTACCATATCAATTTTATTATGGCCAGTTATTAAAAAAGCATTAAGATTAAGACTCAATAAATAAATCTTTATATTACCCAAATTAAATTTAACCCCTTATAAACCGGTGATATTAAAAGTCATCACAACCTCAGAAAACTAACACATAACTAGGACTAGTAAATACATAAAAGTAAAAGACATAAAGTAAAAAGCTGAAAAAATAAATTACAATAAAATGCTAAGGTAAAAGGAATTACTTTTACTACTACTAATTTAGATATCTCCCATAAAATAATATATAAACTTGTGTTAAATTACCAACCGACCAGTCTGGCGGTATCCGGATTAAGTCAAATTAAGTCCAACCAGCCATTAAGGCGGAACCAAAAATAAATTTACCAACCGACCATTCTGGCGGTATCTTGATTAGTCAGGTTTAAAACAGATTAAAATTAAATTACCAACCGACCAATATAGCGGTATTCCTTATTAAGTCAATATTTTAAATAGTTAATATATTATTTTTAAGGGAGATTAATCTAAATAGTAACAGAAAAAGAATTACCTTTCACCTTAGCTGAAAAAGTTACAACATCATGGTGAATAGTAAAAACTGTAAAAAGTAAAAATTAAATTACTATTATTACAACAAGTAATTAAAATTATTTACAAAACTAAAAATTAAAAACTAAAAATAAAAAAATAAAAATTCTAGAGAGAGAAACTCTCTCTAGAGAGAGAAATTAAGAGAGAGAGAAGTATGTAAAATTCTGAAATTTCGCGCTGAATTTATAGGCAAATTTTCACTGTTCGGGCGTCGCGACGCCAAGGATCTCAGCGTCGCGACGCTGGATTCGTCGACGTGGCACGCTGAGGAGACGACACGTAGCAAGGCGGCTGACTGTTCACGCGACACGTGTCAAGGCGGCTAAGACTCAATGATTGTGATGACGTCATTGATGACGTCATGCTGACGCGGCGACGACGTGGCGATGACGTGGCATGACGTGGCGTGGCGGCTGACTGTTCACTTGTCGGCACAATAGGATTGCGACACGTGGCGACACGTGTCAAATTCTGATTGGCTGAGGCTGACGTGGCATGTTGACTCGGTTGACTTGCTGACGTGTCTGATGACGTGGCATGACACGTGGCAATGTTGACTCGTTGACCGATGACATGGCTGATGACGAGGCGACACGTGTCATGTCAAGTGTCGGCAGCATATGATGTTGACACGTGGCACGGCGTACGTTAGCAGATCGGATGTGATGGTGACACGTGGCACGGCGCATTTTAGCAAAGTCAAACTTTTCAAATTGTTGACCCGTTGACCATGGCGCATTTTAGCAGAACGGCACACGCTGGCGTCGCGGCGCAATGTGTTCCAGCGTCGCGACGCGCAAAAGACGGAAATATCCCTGTTGACGCATTTTTGTCCGTTTTTGCCCCAATTGCCTCCAGTGCTGTCCAAATTTATTTATCTGCAAAATAACAATAAAACACATCAAAACGTTCATAAAACTCAAGAAACTATACAAATATTTAAGTTAATGAGTGGAAATAGTGATATAAATACCACTCATCACTAATCTAATGAATTTAAGGCATACTACCAATAATATCCCATTTGCACTAGAGCCATTTTCCATGACTCTTCACATCATAAAAAATGGTATGTATGTCATGATTCTGCTGATTTAAGGCTTTAGTAATAGAATCGATGAGGTTCTCATCATTCGATATCTTTTCTATCTTTACATCTCAATGCTCAATGATCTCTCAAATGAGGTGGTAACATCGAAGTACGTTTTTGGATTTCTGGTAAGATCTTGGTTTCTTGGATTATGTAATAGCTCTAATATTGTCATAATTTATCGTAAAGTCAATAGAGATGCTAGGAACCATCCTAATATCCATGAAGAAATTCTTCATCCAAACACCTTCTTTTGTTGCGTCTGAAGCAGCAATGTACTCAGCATATGTGGTTGAATTTGTTGTAGTATATTTCTTCAATCTTTTTTTACTAATAACCCATCTATTCAAAGTAAACAAATATCCCAATTGTTATTTGCTATCATCTTTATCATTCTAGAAGCTAGCATCATAATATTCGAGCATCATTAGATCATGAACATCTCCATAGATTAATAATGCATCTTTAGTTCTCTGTAAATGCTTAAGGATCGTCTTGACTACATCTATTAAGTTTTACCTGGATTTGCTTGCAATGCTTAGAGCGTAAGAGACACAGACCTTGTACATGTCATAATATAAATAATGGATCGTATAATAGATGCTTATGAGACTTCTTTCATATGATCAATCTCTTGAGTATTTTTAAGACATAACTCCTTTGAGGGGTGGACTCAATGTTGAGCGGATACAAAACCCCTATTTGAGTCTTCCATATTAAATCTCTTAAGAATTTTATCTATATATATGGATTGGAAAAGTCCTAGAAGCCTATTAGGTATACCTCAATAGATCCTTATATCTAGTTTATAGGTTGTTTCTCGCATATCCTACATGGAGAAGTTACTTGATAATCAAAACTTAGTTGATTGTAATATGGTAATGTCATTTCTAATAATTATTATGTTGTCGACATATAATGTTAGAAATTCAACCATGTTCCCACTAACCTTCTTGTAAACACAAGATTCATCTCCATTTTTGATGAAATCAAATTCCTTCACTGTTTCATGAAACCAAATGTTCTAAATCCTTGAAGTTTGTTTCAATACATAGATTAACCACTTTAACTTGCATATTTTATTAAGATCATCCTTAGATGTGAGTCCTTCAAGTTGTGTTATCTACATGTCGTCTTGAAGGTGTCCATTAAAGAATGATTTCTTAACATCCATTTTTCAAATCTCATAATCCAAGAATGTAGCTATATCTAGTAAAATTATAATAGACTTAACCATAGCTACGGGTGAAAAGGTTTTCTTATAGTCAATCCCTTGGATTTGTCTATAACTTTTTGCCACTAACCTAGCTTTATAACAATATATGTTGCCATTGGCATCAGTGTTCCTTTTGAAGATCCATTTTCATTGTATAGGTTTTACCTTTATAGTGAATCTTCCAAGTCCCAAACTTGGTTATCCATCGTAAAATCCATTTCAGATCTCATGGCAACAAGCAATTTACTAGAGTCAATGCCAGACACTGCATCTTGGTACATAGTGGGATTTTCATTTTCAATGACTTCCTTATGTCCCTCATCAATGAGAAAACCATATCTTTGAGGTTCATGACAACCCTACCAATTCTACGGAGTTATTCACAACGTGGTTGTTCCATTGCTATCATTTTGGGAGCCATAAGAGATTCAGTATTTACTTGACTGGTTCTTGAGCTTCATCAAGTACAATTCTACTCCCACTAACTTTTCTTATAAAAAAGTATTCTTCTAGAAATGTATCATATCTTGATACAATATTTTTTGATCATTTAGGTTGTAGAAAAAGTTTACATTTATTCCCATTAGATACCCCGTAAATTTATATATAATCATCACAATATCTAATTTGTCTTGATATGCATACTTGATATAAACATCACATTCCCAATCTCTCATAAAAATATAGTTTGGTCATTTATCAGTCAAAAATTCATATGGAATTTCATTGACAATTTTAGATAGAACAACATTAAGAATAAAAATGGTGGTTTCAAACGTAAGTCCCCAAAATGATAAAGGAAGGTCAATGTTGGGCATCATTGATCGAACCATATCTAACAATGTTTGATTTCTTCTTAAGGACACTTCATTATGTTGTGGTGTTCCTGGAGAGGTCCATTAAGGAATGATGCATTCAGTTTTATGATAATCTTAGAACTCTTGACTTAAGTATTCCTACATCGATCAAACCTTAATGTTTTAATACTTTTACCAAGTTATTTTTCTACTTCAACTTTGAAGTCTTTGAATTTCTCAACGGCGTCAAATTTCTACTTCATTAAGTACACACACTCATATCGTAAGTAATCATCGATAAAGGTAATGAAGTAGAAAAACACAACCCTTACTTGAATTGACATGAGACCGTATACATCAAAATGTATAAGTTTTAATAATTCAGTTGCTCGTAGTCCTTTTCTTTTAAAGGGTAACCTGGTCATTTTCACAATGAGATATGATTCACAAGTTCCATAAGGTTAATACTTGAAGAGTGTTAAATACCAATCTTATATATTTTATGTAATTTAATCTCATTGATATGACATAATCTACTATAGCAAACGAGCATTTTCTTTTTATCTACTTTGTTTATGTTGAAAACTTGATTTTCTAATTTCAGTACATATAGACTATTGTAAAATATGCCTACGCCATAACACATGTTTGAATAAGTAATTGAACATTTATTATTGCCAATAAGGAAAGTAAATCCCTTTTTATCCATAATTTGTTCTTAGTTAAACTAGATACATGATAGTAATTGTCTAATTCAAGTACTAGACCATTTGGCATGAATAACAAGTAAGTCTCTATCTTTGCTCCATTTCTAAGACGTTGGTCTTCTTCTCCCTTTTGTAATCTTCTATTTCCTTATAGGTTCTTCATGTTGTTACACAAATGAGAACCACATCCAATATCAAGTACCCAAAATATAGATTTTCATCATGCAAGTGTACTTCTATCGTAAATATTTCTGAGTTTGACATTGAAGCACTATTTTGCTTCTTTGCCTTCTCAAAATTCAATGCTCGATTTTTATCCCAATACCCTAGTAAGAACCTAAAGTCGCGGTACCATTCTAAAAGTTTTCAAATAAGTTTTAGCAAACAAGTCTTTTACATTGAATGTACCATTTGAAGTTGGCCTTTAAGTCATTTGGTTTTCTCAAATTTAGTTGTAAGCATTTAATTGCATCAACCCTCACAATGATCTTTTTATAGGATATGATTCCATTAATATAAGACTAATATGATGACGATGGGCCAAAATATCTCGGTATTTATTAATTAGATAGGTATTTCTATCAATTGCAATCAAACATAAAATTCCTAAATTATTGAGTACTTCTTACTTTAGTCAAAATTACTAGTATATAGTGACATTCAATCATTGTATTTGGATATGTGGCGATATATCAAAACATCACATACCCAATAAAGTAAATCCATTTGTCCATAATCAAAGATACATCAATACACCAATTGATCACTCATGCGATGAACACATAATTTTCAATGGCATAATGATTTAATCCTTGAAAATGACAATGAGAGACAATTATTTAAAATTCTAATTATTTTGAGGGTTTTATATTTGTTGACGGTGGATTTTGGTCTCAGGGGCAATATGGGGATATCACTCCCGAAACTAATCCCCCCTCAATAGTGAATTTGTTTGGTTATGGGGGACCAAAGGCAAATTTAGCAAAAGACAGATAAACACACCAATCGGCAAGGAGATTTAACGTGGTTCGGTGGATTTGGATCCGACCTACGTCCACGGACAAAAAAACAGGATGACACTTTTATTACTCAAGCACGCTTCTCAGATGTTTTTTGTGTTTACAAGTCAGAGCTTGATGATTCTCCCCCCTTCTACACTTACTCTACCCTCCTATTTATAATGGTGAAGAAATCATATTCCTATTTGTACAAGAATTCCGAGTTGGAGATGGTTTCCTTTTCCTATCAGGATTCCTACTCAAAACTATTCCCTATTCCCATAAGGATTCCTAATCAAAACTACCTTTACTTTCTTTATCCTACTAGGACTCTGACCCACCAGTTTACCCTATGAAGGTAGGATAACTTATCATCTTATCCAAGAAAATAAGATGCCTTATCTTCCTGAGCACGCCTCACCATGTGCTCGGTTTTCATGAGGTCGGTCATGATGGTCCTTTGAGCTGAGAATGTTGTTGTTGATCTGATAATGCCCGGTCATCCGATCTCAAGTGGTCGGTCACCTATCATCAAGTGCTCGGTCTCTTACTGTATAGTGGTCGGGTCGGCTTTAATGATCTCGCCCAAGAAGGGAATTACCCTTTTTACCCCTGCCGTACTCTTTAAATAACATAGGTCCTGAAAACACCATCAACATCTGTCCCCTAGTTCTCGGTAACAATGAGTTTGCGAGTTGATGCCGGGAACTATAAAAAAAGATGGTGTGCCGATGAATCCGTCGGTGGTCACTCCAGGAACCGCAGAGAAATTACATTCGCCATCAACTAAGTCTTCTGTTTCTATCTTCATATCCTCGGTTATTGGAGATGCTGACCCTATTCAGAATGATTCTCCCCCTCAAAGCAAATTGCTTACTTGGGTCGTTCCATCAGGAGATGAAGTTCCTTTTGTTGTCCAAACTAAAAATGACTCCTCCTCTGTAATATCTGTACCAGAGATTTGGAGGTCCTGACCCCTGATTGATCCAATCTCGATTGTGAGGATAAAATTTTGCCTCTGAGCTAACGATGATGTGCTCGGTGGCATGTGATCCCGTCTCGATCTGTGAGAGATGCTCGGACCTGGGGGAATGTTTCATCCCCAGTCCGAAGGACTGACTCGGTGGGACGCAACCCGACCCCGAATGAAGAAAGACACTTAGACCTGGGGGAATGTTACGTCCCCAGTCCGAAGGGCTGACTCGGTGGGACGTATCCCGACCCCGAGCTGAGAAAGGCACTTGGACCTGGGGGAATGTTACGTCCCCAGTCCGAAGGGCTGACTCGGTGGGACGTACCCCGACCCCGAGCTGAGAAAGGCACTTGGACCTGGGGGAATGTTACGTCCCCAGTCTGAAGGGCTGACTCGGTGGGACGTACCCCGACCCCGAGCTGAGAAAGGCACTTGGACCTGGGGGAATGTTACGTCCCCAGTCCGAAGGGCTGACTCGGTGGGGCGTATCCCGACCCCGAGCTGAGAAAGACACTTGGACCTGGGGGAATGTTACGTCCCCAGTCTGAAGGGCTGACTCGGTGGGACGTAACCCGACCCCGAGCTGAGAGAAGTCATAATGGCCTCGGTGGAACGAAATCCAACCCCGAGCCGAATAATCAAGTGGCTTCGGCGGAACGAATCCAGCCCGAGCCGATTAACCAAGTGGCTTCGGCGGAACGAATCTAGCCCGAGCCGATTAACCAAGTGGCCTCGGCGGAACGAATCCAGCCCCGAGCACTGATTAATCCTTGGGACTTATTCAGATGAGAAGTGTATCCACCTTTGAAGCCCTATTGAATCTGACTTGGGCGTCCCTTTGTCAGACCGACGAAAAAATAAAAACAAAACTTTCGAAGATAAAATCAAAAGGTGGGGGTGACTTAGCACTTGTCCCAAAGCAAAATTTTTTCACAAGCATAAACAACAACACGGATTCCTTAAAACAGCGTCCTGTCCGCGGTTTCCAAAACACAATTCTGAATCTTTCAATTCAGTGTCCCGACGAACCAGGATTTGGATCAGTAGAGCGTTTGAATGGTAAGGGCACATCCTCTATACGTCGGGTCACTGTGGAGCCTGTGTATTGTACGAGGGCTCCTCCTTACCACGCTGGAGCAGGCACACGCTACAGGGGCACAACGCATCCCCGTGATGCGCCTCTCTTGGATCCAAATGATGAATGGATCAAAGAGTGTCCGGGATACTAAGGGTATATTCCTCCTTAGGTCCGGCATCATTGGAGCTAGCAATCGTCACGGGGGCATCATCATCCCCCGTGCTATGCTTTCCCACGGATCCATTACATCGGGTAAGTGAGGATCAAAGAGTGTTCAACACATTAAAGGCATATCTCTCCTTATGTTCGGTAACACTGGAGCAAGCAGTCGCCATGGGGGTATCATCCCTCCCCGTGCTATGCTTCTCACGGATCCTATGTATCGAGTATGTTCCTGAATATTCGGAGGACCCCGAGCTAAAGAGACATTTGGTTCTGGGGGAATGTTCCGTCCCCAGGCCAATAAGCATGACTCGGTGGGACGTAACCCGACCCCGAGCTGTAACAAACATCGATCTCGGCGGTACAAGAGCAGACCCGAGCCGGAAAGAAACATCGGTCTCGGCGGTACAAGAGCAGACCCGAGCCGGAAAGAGACATCGGTCTCGGCGGTACAAGAGCAGACCCGAGCCGTAAAACAAATACCAAAACCATTGTGTGAGCCATAACAAACAAGTATAATCAAATGTCAACCTAAGTCAGAAGAGGTTTTACCCACCTTTTTGGGATCTGTTGCCTTTCTTGCAACTCTACAAGAGTCGATACAAGCAAGGCTCTTCTTAATGCATCCTCTCTGCATCTCAGCATTCCAAGCATCCGACCGGATGACTTCCGCTATCAACTTGGTCGACCTCAAAAACCGAATGGTCTATGTACATACTGAGATAGCCTTCTTTCACCAAATCTACCACCTGCTCCCGCAGGTCTCTGCACCCGTCCGTTGCATGTCCTCTGGAGTTGTGATGTATGCAATAAGCCTTTTGGTTCCTCTTATCCGGGGGAAATCTTCTTTGGTCGGGTTCTACTAAGAGGCATTTCCCTTGGATCTCCATGAAAATTTGTCTCAGTGGTTTCTTTAGGGGAATGTATGCATCTTCCCGGACCACATGGTTTACTTGGGTCGGCACCCTTCTCTCTTGGTTGTCATGGTGCAGTGGTTTGAACTCCTTGTGTTTCAGGGGTGGTCTTCTGGATTCTTTTTCTACCCGGCGGGGAGCGCCCTCCCTTGTGGTTCTTTCTCTGATGGTGTTCCCTTTTCGGGATATCTTCTCCTCGTTTTCCAATAAAACGAATTTTCGGGCCACCTCCAGGGCGGTGGCGTAGTCCGGAGTGTCTTGGATCCTTAGATGGGTCCATAGCCTCCCAACTTTCAAGGCTCCCTTCAAGCTTTCCAAGGCCTCGGGGGATTCATACCCTCCGACTTCGAGTACCATATTATGATATCTTTCAATAAATATTTTCAAAGGTTCATCGTCTCCTTGTTTCATAAGTCTTAGTTCTCCAATTGTCTTTCTGGGGACACAAGCCCCCTTGAAGTGCCGTATGAATGACTTTCTGAGTTGTGTGAAGCTGCTGATGCTTCTTGGGGCTAGGCTTTTATACCATAGGATGGCCGGTCCGGCTAGAGTTAAGGGGAACACTTTGCAAATGGCGTCCCCTGTTACCCCTTGTACCTCCATTAGTAGGACAAAGCCTTCGATGTGGGTTTTGGGATCGGTATGGCCCTTGTATGGCGTCATGGTTGGCATGCTGAATCTTTTTGGGAATTTCTCTGACCTTATTTCTTCTGTGAGGGGGGACTCATCTTTGCCGTCCCGGGCATCTCCTCTGTCTTTATTGGGGAATACTCCCCATTTGGCTAGTTCCTCCCGTAACCAAGATTTCATGCTGCTGTCCTTGGTTCCATGCCTCCTCCTGCGGTTTCCTCTCTTTCTGTTGTCTTGGGCGCGGTACTTCTCAGGCCCGGTATCTTCCCGCACTCTCTCGTCATATTCTTTTTCTCTTCTCCCAGTGTTATGAGGGTTATCATAGGAGGAGTATGGTGACGATTTGTCATCCTCTTCCTCCCACATATCCTCAGTTTGGGAATCTTTCTGCACCACCACAGATCTTACCCCGTAGGGACCCTTCCTCCGGGGTCTGTCGTCCTCACTTGTATCAATAATTCTCTTTCCTTCTGCTATTTCGTTCCTTCGTCGGCTAGTCCCGGTCTCGAATTTTCCGTCGTGCGCTCCTTCTATCTTTCCAACCGGTCTACTATGGTTTTTAGCAGGGTTTGATTTTCCTCCCTTTCTTTCCTTCCTCGATTTTCTCCATCCAATCTGCAGCCGAGCTCCCTGATGATTGGTGGTTTCCGCCTTCCGCCATTGTCTCACTACGCTAGTTGCTTTTCGTTGAGTCCCCACAGACGGCGCCAACTGTTGACGGTGGATTTTGGTCTCAGGGGCAATATGAGGATATCACTCCCGAAACTAATCCTCCCGAAACTAATCCTCCCTCAATAGTGAATTTGTTTGGTTATGGGGGACCAAAGGCAAATTTAGCAAAAGACAGATAAACACACCAATCGGCAAGGAGATTTAACGTGGTTCGGTGGATTTGGATCCGACCTACGTCCACGGACAAAAAAACAGGATGACACTTTTATTACTCAAGCACGCTTCTCAGATGTTTTTTGTGTTTACAAGTCAGAGCTTGATGATTCTCCCCCCCTCTACACTTACTCTACCCTCCTATTTATAATGGTGAAGAAATCATATTCCTATTTGTACAAGAATTCCCAGTTGGAGATGGTTTCCTTTTCCTATCAGGATTCCTACTCAAAACTATTCCCTTTTCCCATAAGGATTCCTAATCAAAACTACATTTACTTTCTTTATCCTACTAGGACTCTGACCCACCAGTTTACCCCATGAAGGTAGGATAACTTATCATCTTATCCGAGAAAATAAGATGCCTTATCTTCTTGAGCACGCCTCACCATGTGCTCGGTTTTCATGAGGTCGGTCATGATGGTCCTTTGAGCTAAGAATGTTGTTGTCGATCTGATAATGCCCGGTCATCCGATCTCAAGTGGTCGGTCACCTATCATCAAGTGCTCGGTCTCTTACTGTATAGTGGCCGGGTCGGCTTTAATGATCTCGCCCAAGAAGGGAATTACCCTTTTTACCCCTGCCGTACTCTTTAAATAACATAGGTCCTGAAAACACCATCAACAATATTGTTTTATGAAACTTGATAATGTCATTATTATAAGTATATCTCTAAACAAATAAAGGAGTCACAATGGTCTCACTTAAGACTCATTTATCTTAGGTTTTTATCGCCCATTTGACAAGACTATTGTGATGATATTACCTCAAAATAACCATGCAATTATTAAGTTTTGTACTTTTATATTGGTTGATTAGGCTCAAACATACCTATACAATTGATGACTCATTTGTCTTAGGCTCTTACCGTCATTGGACATGGAATTGGTCATGATAGATTAAATCCACATAATCTATCCTCCAATGAATACCATCATGTGGTTACCATATTCCAATGATCATAAGTGGTCATTAGTAATGTATCATGATCCCCAAATGAGAAATGAAAGAACATTTCCATAAATGATTTCTACATGATGCGATCATTCGTCCAAACCAGTATTCCACCAATGACTTAGAATATAAAATGTTTCTACTCCACCAGTTATTGGCTTAGTGTTGATCATAATCCTGATGATATACATTATAAGAATTTCTCTAATAAGAATTCTCCCACCATGGCCATAGATTTACATCATCACTTATGTCAATTATGCAATGGAATACTAAATTGACTTAACAAATGTGTATAATCAGTTTAGTGTATAATGAATTTATCCCTGAGGGGCCTGGCTTGGTGGTGTAGGATTTAGGATCTCACCTTGAGGTCTTGGGTTCGAATCCAGTGAGTGAGTTCTTGTAAGAGTTTGGGACAGTTGGGGGTTTTACTTGTTCCGCTTAAGCATGAAATGAGTGATTTGGTGGTGGGGTTTCCAACGATTTAAAAAAAAAAAGCATAATGAGTTTAGTGTATAACGAGTTTAGCGATTCTCTATCATATCTTTCATAATCTTCATATGTTTGTTATGTAACTCAATCACTTCCTTGTTGGTAGTCCTTAAAAGATGACTCAGGTTGGTGTCAAATTTACATAATATGAGAAGAGTATCCTATTTCATAATAATCAATATCGTCCATTTAACCATGAGTTTACAAATGTTGAGATCATGATCATTAGAATACAATGACTACATGTTGAGATAATTAGAGGATAAATTATATATGATTAATTTATCATGATTAATTATATGTCTAACTTAAGAGGGAACCTAATAGATCATAGTCAAGAGTGTGGATCATTGTTCATGTTGTGTAAGATAAAAAATGATCGAAACATATGAACTGTATGAGAAACTATTGGCTCGGAAAGGTCTATAAATAAGGACCCTTTTTTTTTCCCTTAGAAGAAAAGAACCATAAAAGTTTTTTTTTTCCGAATTATTAGGTTTATGATAATATATGTAGTTGGATCATACAATAAAAGACTCGTGTAATTTGCTCGGATATTTTCCCTCTTCATAAAAAAAAATGTCTCTCACAGCCACCGCTTCTTCTCTTCTCCCCTCTAAATCTTTGATACCCCACCGCCATCATCGGCTCTCTCCACTTCCATCATCTGGCAGAACAACCACCCCCCTCAAACCCATCTCAGCCCTACATTCAAATTCAACAGTCTCAACAAAATGGAGCGTGGACAGCTGGAAGAACAAGAAGGCTCTTCAGCTCCCGGAATATCCCAACAAGGCCGACCTCGACTCCGTCCTCGACACTCTCTCGACGTTTCCTCCGATTGTGTTCGCCGGAGAGTCAAGAAAACTTGAAGACAGACTCGGACAGGCTGCTCTTGGGAACGCTTTCTTGCTTATGGGTGGCGACTGTGCTGAGAGTTTCAAAGAATTCAATGCCAATAACATTCGTGATACCTTTCGTGTTCTTCTTCAGATGAGTGTCGTCCTCATGTTTGGTGGCCAAATGCCTGTTATCAAGGTGATCCTTTTTTTAATTGAACGATTAATAAAATTTTATTATGTGGGTTTTTTTGTTTGTGTAATTTTATGATGTGGTTATGAGTGTTTAGGTTGGGAGAATGGCGGGTCAATTTGCAAAGCCGAGGTCTGATGCATTTGAAGAGAAGAATGGAGTGAAGCTGCCGAGTTACAGAGGTGATAATGTTAATGGTGATGCATTTGATCCACAATCAAGAATTCCTGACCCCCATAGGATGATTAGGGCCTATTGCCAATCCGTGGCAACCTTGAATCTCTTGAGGGCATTTGCTACTGGTGGTTATGCGGCTATGCAGAGAGTGACCCATTGGAATCTTGATTTCACCGATCACAATGAGCAAGGGGATAGGTAAGTCTTTTGTCTTTTAAGCCATTCCCATTTGGTAAATGACTGCTGCTGGTGGATTTGCTTTGGAAATTGATTTAGAATATTTTGTTTTAGTAATTTGATTCCCGTTTCTATAAGTAAGATGTTATGTTAAACATAACCTTAAATTGAGGAATTCTATCATCTGCAGCTTACATATTTGACAAGTTGTAAATTTTGTATGGATTGCAGTGAAAGTTTTGATTTGTTCATTGTTGGAAGACCTTAAATTGAGTCCATCCAATGGCTATGATCATTACTTCAATTGCATTTTTTGAGGGGCCAATTTCCTTCTATACCTAAAAATTTTCAAGTCAGAGACCCATTGAAATTATAAAAGGAGAGCAGAAACACATCGAGTTCAATATTTCACTGGCGCCTTTTTAAAATTATAGCCAGACTTCGAGAGAACAGAAAACAAAATAGTTAAATGTTTCACTGTCATCTCTTAGTTATACTCCCTCCCAAGTCCCACCCAGTTGTTTTGATCGACTCTTTTTTTAGTTATTAATTATTTGGTGTTTAAATTGGTCTGAAATTATCTCTAAATCTAAGGCCACCATCAAAGTTCAGTTTTGTTCTAGGTTTAAGACATTGATAGATAATTTACCTCCATATTTTGGGACCTTCAAAAAATATGAACAGAGGAGTGGGTTTCTCTTTCTCATCCTAATTTTTGTAGGGAGGGAAATTAAACAAATATAGAAGTGTAGTTTATTCCTTGAAATGCTTACCTCCAATCCGCACATCCTGGATTATTAGTTGGTGGGTCTGAGGAGAAGATAACTGAGTCCTCTGTTCCCTTTTTCCTTCCCCTTCTCTCTCAGTTAGCTGAACAAAGGACCCAAATCTATAACTTTCCCCCCTTATCCCTTACAAATCACGCCACTTCCTGTGACCAACCAAACTCTTATTTTTTTAATGTTGCATATGGAAATGGGACTTTTAAATTAGAGAATCAACATTATGATATTCAATTTTCATCCTTTGAGCAGTTGTTATGTTTTATCATTCTCTCTCATACTTACTAGAAACACAAGTACAAAAATAGTAAAGGCAATCTGCTGTGCCTTAAAAAACTCTTTCTTTTCTCATTGTCATAAATGGGAAATATACTTCACTATTTCCTAAGGTTGAAGTGGATATGTTTTGTTGTAAATCTTTCAACCTAGTTGGTTTGACTTTTATTTGTTGCTGTGGTTGAATAGGTATCGGGAACTGGCTAACCGAGTTGATGAGGCCATAGGATTTATGGCTGCTGCAGGACTCACAGGCAACCACCCAATCATGACTTCAACCGAGTTTTGGACATCTCATGAATGCTTGCTCCTGCCTTATGAACAAGCTCTCACTAGGGAGGATTCAACTTCTGGTCTTTACTATGACTGCTCTGCTCACATGGTTTGGGTTGGGGAACGCACCCGCCAACTTGACAGTGCTCATGTTGAGTTCTTGAGAGGAGTTGCAAATCCTCTTGGCATCAAGGTACTGTTATCTTTCTTATTACGGTTATGCTTTCTCTTCCAGTTTCCATTAGCCTGGTCATGTGAACTAAGATAATTAATTTTAGCTATGCTCGGCTTGCAATTTTTTTTTTTTTTTTTTTGAAACTGGGTTGTTTATATTTCTAAGTGATTGCATATCACGCTTGTGTCCATGTACATGTATTTTGTCTATCAATTAACTTGGTTTGTGAGATTGTTTATGGTTTATTATTGAAGGATTATATTGTGATGCAGGTGAGTGACAAGATGGATCCAAGTGAGCTAGTTAGACTCATAGATATCCTTAACCCCAAGAATAAGCCTGGAAGAATAACAGTGATTGTAAGGATGGGAGCTGAGAACATGAGGGTAAAGCTTCCCCATCTCATCAGGGCAGTCCGTAGCGCTGGTCAAATTGTCACTTGGGTTAGCGACCCCATGCATGGCAACACCATCAAGGCCCCTTCTGGACTCAAAACCCGGTCCTTTGATGCAATAAGGGTGTGTTTTGTTATATATTCAGACTTTCTACTCTTGCTTTACAACTTGGTTGCTTGGTGCTACTTTTGTTGAATTGTGAAAATCCTTCATAGGGATGGCAATGGGGATGGGATCAACATCCTCATACCTATCTCCGATAATCTTTAGATATCTCTGTCCCCTCTTAATTGTTTCAGGGAGAGGATGGGGATCCTCGGATAATAAAAGGGATCCCCGAGGGGCTCCGAACCTCAAATAATAAACAATTTTTTTTTAAATAAAATTAATTCATTGAAATCATATTAGTTGAACTATTACTTCATCCATAAATCAAGCATGCATATTCAAAAAATTGATAATATCTATTACACAAATCACAATTTATATAGAAGATTGAAATTCGTATTTTCTGTCTTTTTATTTGGTCCGTAACTTAATAAAATGATTGATCCCTCTTTAAAAATTGATTATATACATATATATAATTATTTTATTTAAGTCATTCTATTATTTATAATTTATATATTTTTATAAATTTTAAGATTTTTTTTTATTTACATCTATATAAAATTATAAGTAGAAATTTGAAGATATTTATTAAAAATTCAAAATAAATAAATTAAAACTTAAATGGTTAATGGGGAGGAGATGAGGATTTGCCTACTCCCCGTCCCTTTCCCGAATAAGAAATGAGTATTAAATTTTCTCTGTCCCTGTCCCCGTCCCCGACGTTAGTTTTTTTCAATTTTTTTATCCCCGATCCCCTCCCCAATTGGGGAGAGTATCCGAGGGCCCTCGTCCCCTTGGGGATTTCTGTCATCCTTAATCCTATAGGACTGCCTAATTCTCATGATATGCTTCATAATTGCTTCTCGTAATCCGTATATGTGTTCAGGATCAAGTAACTGAGTTGCCAAGTGTTTCTTATACTGTTCTTTGATCAATCACTGTGTATTTGGCTCTCTAGATTCATGTAATATTGAAGATGTCTTGTTTACGACTGTACTTTGATGCCATGTCTGGCTAGGATAACACTACTCGTTGCTAAATAGTTAATTTGGTTATGCTGGTGTGATGGTAGAGTGAGCCATGTGTGTCATACAGTGCTTGATCACTGGTTCAACTCGTCTTTCTTTTACTCTAGAATGATTTTGAGACTGGTTGTGTTTCTCCATCCAATATTGGAACTCAGGTGGTAACTTCAAAATGTATTTCTGTTTCATCTGAATTCTTCATTAGTTATTTACTCTTAAATCAAGCTGTATTATTGATAGCTTTATTATTGTCTTTGTTGATAGGCGGAGGTGAGAGCTTTCTTTGATGTGCATGATCAAGAAGGAAGCTACCCTGGAGGAGTTCACTTAGAGATGACAGGGCAGAATGTGACAGAGTGTGTAGGAGGATCTCGAACGATAACCTATGACGATTTGAGCTCACGTTACCACACCCATTGTGACCCAAGACTTAATGCTTCTCAGTCTCTAGAGCTTGCATTCATTATTGCTGAGCGATTAAGAAAAAGGAGACTTCGTTCACGACAGTCCTTGGCCTTTATTGGAGTCTAAAAGTCTATCCTAGTTTCTAGCATGCAATGCATATAGACTATAGAGATGGTTCAAGAAAATGGATGAAGCATATATATGTTTGCAAAGTATCCGTGTGGGAAAATAAAAAAGTATTTGGCTTGTAGTTACATTTGTAGTAGTGTGACCAACAACTCTGGTGACTGCAGGAATAGTTGATGATATCTCTATATACTAGAAGCTGCTTTTTTTATGTTTGAGAAGGATGCTAATGCTTCATGCATTATAGAACTTCTATTTATCCACAAAAAATGCAGTCATCTGATCTGGGATGGTAATGAATGGATTGAGGTTGATGAAGAATGTTCTGATGAGCAATTTAAAAGTTGATTTTTCTAGGTTGCATGCCGTCTTCTAAGTCCATTGGCAGTTTTAAGTTTTTTTTTTTTTTTTTTTTTTTTTTTTTTGAAGTCCCTGGCTGATGATGGTTGTCCATTACATGTGGGCTTTTAATAAATGCATGCATATGAAGAGATGAGATGTCTTCTTTCGGCAAACAAATTTGAGACTCCAACAAGCTTAGAAATAATAGTACAAGAACCAAACCACACAAAATTGCAGTACCAATTGCAATCTACAAGCTATAGACAACCATCAAGACGTGCTTGAATTTATCAGCAATGCATTGAAGATGCAGCCTACGAGAGACCCCTTTACAAAATAGGAACCACAAGATAAATAAATTGAGCTTTCCATGCTGAAAACAAAGAAAAAGCTTAAGAAAGCCTATTCTATGAGAAACTCTTCAGTCGTGGGATTATAAATGATAAGGACATTGATAGATCGGAAGGACTATGATGATGTTGTTATCACTCAATTATAGGATAGTTGATCTCATAACTTACTAGTATGGTCTAAATACTTGATGTAACATATAGTGTTTGTGACAATTAACAATACACTGAAATGACCTTTCCATATGAAGATATATTTATCTCATGTGTTTATGGATGACTCTTAGTAAGATGAATGATTTAATCCTAACACTTGAAATACAACGAATCTTGTAGGGAGCTATGTAATTTCACGTCGAGGTTACCAATTGGAAAGCAATTGAGTTACATGATGAACATATGAAGATTGTGGAAGATACAATAAAGGATATCCAGACTCAAGATAAATATGTGTTTAGTGAGTTATGTATCATATTGCTCAGTTGACATAATTGCTTTATTCTGCTGCTTTAGTTGATGATGTGCTTGTGCTACTAACTTACTGTTATTTATGCATGTTTCTATCACATTTCTGCTATTGTAATTATGTATCTATCGTCTCAATACTATTATGACTATTCCTAATTTTGTACTCCTTAGTTTTTGGTTTAAGCATTTTATGATTTGTTATCGCTATATTTGTTATTCACATGCTCTGTTTACTGTCCGATTTTTGAAATATGTTCGGCCAGATTTATCATATGTCAAGCCGAACTTACCTTATATCTGGTCGTATGATCTCGTGGTATATAGGATAGAAACCCGGATGTAAATTCTATAGTCGATTTCGATTAGATGGTAATATGGTTTGCACATTGGATACAACTCCACGTACCACTAGGAGATTGTCATTTCATCACCATTACATACAGAATGCATGATTATTATATATGTTATTGTTTATATATGCTTCAACATTTATGGGTGTAGGAACCACTTTCTTATTGCAGCGGAAACACCTTAGGCACCCGGGATCGGACTAGAAAAATTTTCCTGCCTTCTCTCATTGAGGCCGAATGTTACCAACTTCATCACTGAAATTTTGCTTCTGTTTTGAACAAAATTTCAGCCCCGGAACAACCCTGGAATGACAAATCAGATCTGGACTATTTTGGACCCGAAAACCCTCCCAACTCACTACCCAAATCGGCCCCTAATTGAGTGAACAGTCCATGTATTTCAGGTCTGTTTTTTAGTTTAAAACAGCCCCAACACAGTCCTAAAACACCTCTATATGTTCTCCAAAAATTATGGATTAAAAGGAATTTAAACCGAGTCCCGTTACACAACTTTTGTGTGCGGCAGTGAGTAGAAAATTGCTCACTGTCGTGTGGTATGTTTGGAGGCGGAGATGATGAGTTTTGTTCGATACCAAAAAGCCTTTCATGCTATATCTCATCACCAACAGAAAATAGGGTGGGCTATCCTCACAAACAAATCCCTAAACACTTTAAAAATTAAAAGTCACATTAGTATTATTTTGGTTTTTCTTTTGTTTTTCTTTTCTTTTCTCAATACTTGAGAGAATGCTTAGAACAAAGAGAAAGGTGACCAGGGTTAGAATGAGATGAGATTAGGCAAAAAGAAAATCACTTTTTCTTTTTTATACTTAGGGTTATTAATTTCCAAAATAAATCAAAACCCTTGCCTTTCCCTTTAACAAGTTTCGGACACCACCTTGATTTTTTGTAAATTTTGTAACAACAAATTTCAATTACCATAATAAAAAAGGATGTTACGAAATTAAAGAGTTACCCCTTTCAAAAGGTGTAACTTCCAAAACTAATCCAAGGATTTCTAAAACCCAAATTTGAAAATTTCAAATTTAACCTTTATTAAATTATATCATATATAATTTAATGACATGTATTTAATTATCATATAATTATAAAAACTATATATTAAACTTAACATATAGTTTAAAGTGTGACAAAATAATATTATTAATCATATTAATAATATATACATATGTGAGTATATAATTGGACCATCCAATTATATTTAATTTGCTATAGTATATCGAGCTAGCACGGGGACCAAATGGACATAAGGTTCCGAGCTCCAATAATCTCGGAATATTAATTAAGATCTTAATTAAATATTTCGAATTATTAACTCCGAGTTATTCCACTAAAAACCTGAAGATGCACTCTCGTTGCCGCAGATTGATAAATTAAGTTGAACCATGTCGGTGTTCATCGATATAGTCATTACATATGGGTATGATATCTCATCCTAGCTTTCTTAATTAAACGTTTCGACTTCTCGTTTATTTAGTTTTTTAATTTTAATTTCGTTTAATTTAAATTGAGTTCTAAATAAAGTTTAGTTTATTAATTGTAGTACTTTAGTGTGAATTTAATTTCAATCCATGTGGGTTCGACACTCTTATTTATCATTTACTAAAACTTGACACCGTATACTTGCGGTATAATAATCTAGCAACAATACGGTGGGGTTTGAGCAAACTTTCAAAATTTTAAACATGGGATGAAATGGATAGTAGAAATTTGAAAATTGAAAATTCCTTACCGTCACAATCGACTAACTGTTAAGAACAAAGTAGTTAGCCATTTGGTTCAGGCTAAAAATGGCTTAAGTTCGATTTTATATGTTTCTCTGCACCATAATCTATATAAGCAAACCCAAGCCACTATTGATTATGAGGGTGAGTAAAATCAGTTTCGGTTCCGCATGAAATCGGAACCTACTCGGAAAAAATCGGTTCTTAACTAAATGGAACATGAACCTACCCAATTAAATAGGATACCCTATTAATCAGTTCCAATTCGATTCCGTGGAACCGGAACCTACCCAATTAAATAGGGTGTCCTATTAATCGGTTCCAATCCGGTTCCAATTCAGTTCCACGTAGAATCGGAACATACCCAATTAAATAGGATATCCTATTAATCGGCTCCGATTAAGTTCCGGTCCGGTTCTGATTTACCCTATTTATTTTTTATTGTCAAACTTTGAAAATATAATCATTTTTCACACTTGAATATTATATAATATTCTTGGCAATTGTCCATACAGAAATAAAATAATAAATAAAATTACATATTGCATAATATTTTTGACTCAATACATAATATTCTTGTAGGAATTGCATGGGTTTAAATTGAATTTTAATTGGGTTATGAAATTGAGTTTTAATTGGGTTATGAAATTGAGTTTTAATTGAGTTTTAATTTGGGTTATGAAATTGGGTTTAAATTGAGTTTTAAAATTAGTTATGAAATTGAGTTTAAATTGGGCTTTAATTTAGGTTATGAAATTGGGTTTAAATTGGGTTTTAAAACTGGTTATGAAATTGAGTTTAAATTAGGTTTTAATTTGGTTTTGAAATTCATTCTAAATTTGGTTCACAAAACAAGTTCTGGTTCCGTCCATGACAGAACCGGAACCAGACCGTTTAAATTTAATTCTTCCATTTTGGAACCGAAACCGGTTCGGTTCCAATCGGTTCAGGTTCCAAACCCGAAAAATCGGTCTGGTTCTGGGTAGAACCTGAACCGATACTCATCCTTAATTGATTATTATCAAACACTCCCTTACATTTTAAAATGATTTATACAATAATCAAACATTTTATTAATTATATTTTTTACACATTTAACATTGACTATATGCCTTATTGTGTGTGGCCTATTAGGTTCTCCTCAAGTTGGATATAAAATTAAGTTACGGTAATTTAATTGGTCATAAATTACTCTCCAATGACATCTATCATATGGTCGTTCTAATTGTGATAATCATTGTTGACATCTACTAATATATTAAAGCCAAAAATGAGGTAAAATCATAAGATCTCATTCCGTATACGATTACCATATGATATAGTTCCTCGTCTCGCTATATCTCCACTGAAAGACCTAGGATATGGATAGTGTTTATCCTTACCGTCAAATGTATAATGTTGACATAACCATGATCTTGAAAACTAAGAACCTCACACAATGAGATTCCTCTTATATGACTTGCTCTATTAATCGAGGAAGGAAAATGTTAAAACTACAAAAATCTATACGTAAGATTGGAAAGACCTCAAGTCTGAAGACTACTCATACCATCATTGACAGTTTTTAAAGATACATGATTCATGTGAAAATATTGGATGGTCTTTTTCATTATTTCAGATAAAATGTGTGTTTTTCTAACAGAAGGAAAATAAATTCAATCATCGTTCTATTATCGAAAATTGACAAAGCTTACTGATTACAAATTCTCAAACTTTTAAACACAAATATTAATTCATTTTCAGCCAGTTACTCTTAAAATATTACTATTCTACAACTTTATCGAAAATCAAGTTCTCTATCATATAAATTTGTAACACCCCGATTTTTGAAACCAATAAAAACTAAGATGTTACGATTTTTCTATTTTTCTCAATTCTTTATTTCTCACCTCTTCCAAAACATATAAATTAACAAAAAATAATTCTTCACATATGAAGCTTCAAAAATAAAACATCATCTTATTTAACATCAAATCTCAATACAATAATTAAAGAACTAAGAAATTCTATCTAACTCCAAGTAGTCAAGAAATTGAACTTAATGATCGAAATTACGGAAGCGATAAACTTAGCTTTTGACGGCTGATTTTGGTCTCAGGGCAATATGAGAATATTACTCCCGAGACAATCCTCCCTCAATAGTGAATTTGTTTGGTTATGGGGGGACCAAAAGCAAACTTAGCAAAAGACAAATAATACGCCAATCGACAAGGAGATTTAACGTGGTTCGGCGGATTTTGGTCCGACCTACGTCCACGGGCACAAAAAGGATGATACTTTTATTACTCAAACACGCTTCTCAGCTCTGCTTCTTATTTTTTACAAGTCTAATGGTAATGATTCTGATGCCCCTTTACACACACTCTACTCTCCTATTTATAATAACAAAGAAATCAGATTCCTTCTAGCATAAGGATTCCCAGTTGAAACAATCTCTTTTTCCTATGAGGATTCCTAATCCGAAACTGACTTCACTTTATTTATCCTATCAGGACACTGACTTATCAGTTTCCGTGTGAAAGTAGGATAATTTTATCCCTTTTCCCCGTAGAAATAGGATGTCTTATCTTCTGGGCATGCTTCGCCATCTGGTCGGTCTAGACATGGTCGGCCATCATGGGCTTCTGAGCTGAGAATGTTGTCACCCGGTATAAAGCGGTCGGTCGCCTATCGTCAAGTGCTCGGTCTCTTACTCATGTGGTCGGGTCGGCATTTAATGATTTCGACCAAGATGGGAATTACCCCTTTTACCCCTACCGTGCTGCTTAACTGTCATAGGGCTTTTTTACACCGCCAACATCTGTCCCCTAGTTCTTGGTTCCGACGAGTATGCAAGTTGGTGTCGGGAACTATAAAAAGAGTAGTTTTACTGGCGTGCTATGTAGTGCTCGGCTTTGATTCCTTTCTCCTGTCAAAATAAAACCTTTCACCGCCTTTTCGGTCACTTCTTTCTCGAGACGCGCAGTCGTCACATCTGCTATAAATGCCCATCAAATCACTTTTTAGGGTTTTACCCCCAACCAGACACTTGTCGAGCGTCTGTCTGTTTCCCGCCAAAAGCGAACAAGGTTAGCCATCCGCTGCTATCACCAAAATGCTTTCGATCCCAACCGTTCATTCACCTTTTTGGAATTGCTCATGAAGTCGACACCTGGCGCACATCCGAGACTCTTTTATGATCCGACGTTCAGAATTATTCCGACGTTGTAATGAGAAGATGAATCGATATCCTTGCATCTGTTTGGCAAAATTTCATCAACTTCAAAAATCTTCTTCCCTTCGGCTACGAAACGTCTGATTCAGTTTTACCCAAATCTTCTCAACGTATTCTCCATTTTCCGAGCAGAGATCAAGTAAGTTTCCCGAACGACCTTATTCCTCTCCCATTTTTTTCTTGCTTGCTGTGTTTTTTGTTGTAGATTTCATGGTTTTTGTCGGATGTGCTAGGGCACTTAGATTTTCATAGATTTAGTTTTCCTGGAAACTTAGGATAGCTTGCGAACCCTTGGTCGTTTTCAAAAATACGGTTGTAGACTGACCTTCCCCTTTTATTTTTCAGATACCAAGGATGTCTGACGACAGGTCTCCTTCTGCAAACCCCGTAAAACCCTTGACTCCCCTTGCTGAAGAGCTCTCCTCGGGCTCGGGAGCACCTAGTGTAGAATACCTCGACACTACCCCCACCCCATCTGAAATCGAACAGGACACGTACCATCAGAGGGTTCCTCGGAAGGATCTGGAGCCCGGTGACTTTGAAAGCTCGGCTATGGACATGGATCGGCCTTCCAAGATAACCGAGGATGATTTAGCACTGCTTCGGCAACGGTATGACATCCCGATAGACATTGCTCTTGAGGTCCCTCTCCTATGCGACCGTGCTAGTCAGCCCGACGAAAGTTCCGTGGCTCTTCTTCCAGCTTTCTTCGAGTGTGGGCTCCGGCTGCCAATTCAACCCTACTTCGCCTGGATGCTGGCCGAGATGGAGATTGCCCCCTGTCAATTGAGTCTAAACAGCTGGAGGATCTTGGCCGGGTTGTATGTAGCTTGGCATCGGGCGGGGCTCGGTGAACTTTCTTTTGAAGAAGTGAAGAGGTTATACCGGTTGAAGGCCAACCCAAAGACTCACCATGGTTGGTACTACCTTTCTGCCTATGCCGACTCGTCAAACGTTGTCCGCAAACTCCCCGACTCCAACAAAAATTTCAAAGATCTTTGGTTATGGGCCACTGAAGATTGGGAACGGGCCCTGAGATCGTATGAAGAGGAGATCTTGGTCCCGTACATCTTCAGAGCGGGAGGTCAGGAGTTTAACCTTTAGTTTTCCTGCCCTTAGCTTTTATGTTTGGATTCTCACCCCTTTTTTTCTATTCCTTCTAGCTTGTTGGAGGGATGCTCCCAAGGTCTCCTGCCAGGTCCGGAAGCGGGTAGGCTGGGCTCGGCGATATGCTGCCCATTGGAGGGAGTTGGTAAATGATACGGCATTTGCTGAATCGGGACTTGTTCGGGCCGTTCCTCCCAAGGTCCCGGGTCGGATAGATAGATTCCTATTGATCTTCTAGCCAACTCCCACGTTTATTTGGCATGTTGATGTTGTCTTTTTTTTTTGTATGCTGAGGTCCTATAAACTTCTTTTGCCTTTGCTTTTGCAGGTATGTCGAAGAGACCAAAATACCTTGATCGGTTGACTGGTGCTGCGAAGAAAATCGGCCATGGTGGAGCCGGGACCTCTCGGAGATGACCTGAAACTTCCGAGACTAGGAAAGTGATCGAAGAGGTAGAGCAGCCGACTTCTCAGGGCTTTTCTTCACCTTCTGGGGCACCACTGGTTGATGTTACCCGCCCTGATAATCCTCCAAGGTCTTCTAGAAGAAGGAAGCGTCTGTTGGTGCTGTGGACCCAATACTAAGTCGGGAGTTGGAGGAGGAGCGGGCTCAGAGTAAGGGGACTCCTGCTCGGTAGGAGAAGAGGGTGTCGGGGGGTATTTCTAAGAAGCATAAGGGTTATGTGATCCTTGGCGTTGATGACCTTGAGAAGGATATTAGGGAAGCCACTTCTCACCTGGTGCCGGCTTTCAATGAGCTGGCCGAGGCTGTACCTCCGGAGAAGATTCCGGGGTACGAGGACCTTTCCCCCGAGGAGGTGGTTGCGGAGCTATGTTATCAGATGGCTAAGGTTGTGTTACTTTCCTTCATTCCTGCTGTGTCTTCCTGACTTAGTTTATTTTCTGATTCTTTTGTTTCTTCTTGGCAGACAAACTACCTTACGGCCAAGAATAATGACCTCTTTTTGAGCCTTTTGTCCGAGGGCGGCCAAGCCCAGAGGCTCCAGAATCGGCTTTCTGAAGTAGAGACCAAGCTGGCTAATGCAGAGGAGACGATAAAGAATCATGAGATAGCCGCAGTCGAGGCCATCAGTACAAACAAAGCTTTTAGGGCCGCTGCTTCTTTGGAGAGGAAAACTGCTGACGCTGCTAAAGAGGATTTGAAAGCTGCTCAGGCCGAGATTAGGGTCTTGCAGGTGGAGGTGTGCAGTGAACAATCTAAAGTGCGGGCCAATGATGAAGAATTGGCGAGGCTTCGTGACGAGCTTAAGAGGAAAGAGGCTGAGTTGGAGGCCGAGTGGGATGCAATCCGTCTTGAAGGGGTTGGTGACTGTGCTGAGATTATACCAACGTGTTGCCCGACCAAGACATGGGGCCAATCCATGTAGCCATTTGTTTTTGCAATGGGGAAATGTCCGAGGAGGAGTTTCAGAATTGGCTGCCCCTTCCCCCGAGGAGGTGATGGACCCGACCCAATTTCGAGGGCCCCCTTTAGATTTTGACAAACTTTTCTTTTCTTGTGATAAATGTTTCCCATCTGCAACTTAAGAAATTAAATATATGTTTCATGTGTTTCTTCTGTCTTTCATAATTTGTTCTGAATGTTTCCCTTCACATGCCTATTCAAGGCCTGCCTGTGAACCGACCCCGAGCTGAGAGAGATACTTGGCCCTGGGGGGATGTTCCATCCTCAGTCTGGGCTGATAGACTCGGTGGGACTTAACCCGACCTCGAGCTGAGAGAAATACTTGGTCATGGGGGGATGTTCCGTCCCCAGTTTGGGTTGATAGACTCGGTGGGACTTAAACCGATCCCGAGCTGAGAGAAACACTTGGTCCTGAGGGGATGTCCCGACCCCAGTCTGGACTGATAGACTCGGTGGGAGTTAACCTGATCCCGAGCTGAGAGAAACACTTGGTCCTGGGGGAATGTCCCGTCCCCAATCCAGAGGGTTTGACTCGGTGGGACGTAACCCGACCCCGAGCTAAAAAAGGCTTTTGGATCTGGGGGAATGACGCCTCCCCAGTCCAAAAGTGCTGACTCGATGAGACGTAACCCGACCCCGAGCCAGTGGTACACAGAGGTCTCGGCGGAATGAAATCCAGCCCTGAGCCGAGTGACCAAGCGGCCTCGATGGAACGAAATCCAGCCCCGAGCCGAACAATCGAGTTGCCTCGGTGGAATGAAATCCAGCCCCGAGCCGAGTAATCTTTGGGATTTGCATAGGAGGGAAGTGAATCAACCTATGCAGTCCTACCCAATCTGGCACGAGCGTCCCCTTTTCCAGACCGGCGAAAAAAAAAATAAAACTTTGGAAAATAAGATAAAAAAGGTGGGGGTGACTCAACACTTGTCCCAAAAAAACTTTTTACAAATGTAAACAACAGCACGGATGCCTCAAAACAGCGTCATGTTCGAGGCCTCCAAAACACAATTCTGAATCTTTCAATTCAGTGTCCCGGTGAACCAGGATTTGGATCAGAGAGCGTTTAAAAATGGTAAGGGCACATCCTTTATACGTCAGGTAACTGTGGAGCCTGTGTATTTGTGCGAGGGCTCCTCCTTACCGTGCTGGAGCAGGCACACGCCACAGGGGCACAACGCCTCCCCGTGTTGCGCCTCTCTTGGATCTAAATGATGAATGGATCAAAGAGTGTCTGGGATACTAAGGGCACATTCCTCCTTAGGTCCGATATCACTGGAGCTAGCAATCGTCACGGGGGCATCATCACTCCCCGTGCTATGCTTTCTCACGGATCCTTTACATCGGGTAAGTGAGGATCAAAGAGTGTTCGACACATTAAGGGCATATTCCTCCTTATGTTCGGTAACACTGGAGCAAGCAATCGCCACGGGGGTATCATCCCTCCCCGTGCTATGCTTCTCACGGATCCTATGCATCGAATATGTCCCTGAATATTCTGAGGACCCCGAGCTTGAGAGACATTTGGTTCTGGGGGAATGTTCTGTCCCCATGCCAATAAACATGACTTGGTGGGACGTAACTCGACCCCGAGCCGAATAGTCAAGTGGCCTCGGCGGAACAAGATCCAGCCCCGAGCCGATTATGGAAGCGGCCTCGGCGGAACGTTATCCAGCCCCGAGTCGATTATGGAAGCGGCCTCGACGGAATGTAATTCAGCCTCGAGCCGATTATCGAAGCGGCCTCGGCGGAACGTAATCCAGCCCCGAGCCGAATAATGAAGTGGCCTTGGTGCCAACTGTCTTTTGTAGTGGGCGTCGAGTATGTCCCCATGCGAAGATGTCCAGATACTCTTTCAGACATTCTAGTAGGCTCTGTCTCAGGGTCTTCTCCAAGCCTCCCCCTATCTTTATGTTTTTTCCCGATCTGAAGAGTTCTATCCCTTCTAATTCCTCAGCCGCCGCTAGCTGGGCTATTCTGTTTGGCCGAGGACTAGGATCTCCATTGGCTTTTCCTCCGTCTTCATTCCTTTGCCGTTTTTTGGCACCCTCCTCAATGCAGAGGGTTTCTCGTGAGAGAGTTGCAAAACAGCTGCGGGCTGCCTTCTGACTTCCGCATGCGATCCCGATCCCTTCCCGGGTGGGGAATTTCAGTTTCAAGTGATAGCAAGACATTGCAGCCTTTGTCTTCATCATGAAAGGCCGACCAACGATGACTTGGTAGCTGTTCATGCAGTCCATTACGGTGAAATTTATCATGATTGTCCGAGTTCGGGGATGAGTCCCAATTGTTACTGCTAACTGTATCCTCCCTAACGGGATGACCGTTGAGCCCCCGAAGCCATATAAGGGGGTGCTATCGTTGGTCAGAGCCGCATACTCTACTTCAAGGTTGTCCAGGGCCTCTTTGGAGATTATGTCTACCGCACTCCCGGGGTCCACCAGGATTCTGTTCACCTCGGAGCCGCCGATTACTGCCTTGATAATTAACGCATCATCGTGGGGGAAGCTTACCCCTTGGGCGTCCTCTTCGGTGAACATTATTGGTACCGACCGCCCACTTTGTAATCTCGGGGCCTTTTTTGTTTCTAGCATGTCTGTCCCCCGAGCTCTGCTATAGTTTTTCCTTGACCGATTAGAATCTCCGGCCAGGGTTTTCCCTCCTGCGATGATATTTATTTGTCGGTCATGCGCCCTCTGCCTAGCCGTCATGACTTCATGGTCAATAAATTTATTTCAATATCCATTCCTCGCCAGGTCTTCCATCTGTTCCCGCAAATTCTTACACCTATCTGTCGCGTGTCCTTTCAGATTATGATGTACGCAATAGGCTTTTTGATTTCTCTTATCAGGGGGAATCTCCTGAGGTCAGGTTCTATTAAGAGGCATTTTCCTTGGATCTTCATGATGATTTGCCCCAGTGGCTTTTTTCAGGGGAATGTACGCATCTTCCCTGAAGACATGGTTTACTTGGGTCGGGGCTCCTCTTTCCTGGTTGTTCCGAGGTATCGGCTTGAATTCCTTTTGCTTTGGGGGTGGTTTTTTGGGCTCACTGTTTGCTCGGGGGGCCTCTGCCCTTATCGTCCTCTCTCTGATGGTCGTCCCTCTTCAGGAGATTTTTTCCTCGTTTTCTAACGAGACGAACTTCCGGGCCACCTCCAGAGCGGTTGCATAGTCTGGGGTGGCTTGGATCCTTAGGTGGGTCCATAGTCTTCCGACTTTTAAGGCTCCCTTCAGGCTTTCCAAGGCCTCGGGAGACTCATACCCCCGACTTCGAGCACCATGTTATGATACCTCTCAATAAAGGTTTTTAGGGGCTCGTCGTCTCTCTGCTTCATGAGTCTTAACTCTCCGATTGTCTTTTTAGGGGCGCAGACCCCTTTGAAGTGTCGTACGAACGACTTTCTGAGTTGTGCAAAGCTACCGATGCTCCATGGGGCTAGACTTCTATACCATAGAATGGCGGATCCACCCAAGGTTAGGGGGAATACCTTGCACACGGCGTCCTCTGTCACTCCTTGGACCTCCATCAATAGTACAAAGCTCTCAATATGAGATTTTGGATCAGTATGGCCTTTGTAGGGCGTCATGGTCGGCATGTTGAACCTTTTCGGGAATTTTGCTGATTTTATTTCTTCTGTGAGGGGGGATTCCTCTTTGTCATCCCGGGCGTCTCCTGTATCTGTTTTGAGGCTTGACCCCCACTTGGCCATCTCTTTCATTAACCAAGATTTTACCTCGCTATTTGGGCCGCCATGTCGCCTTCTGCGCTCTTCTTCATGTCTGTTGCCACGGGTGCGGTGTTCCTCATGCCTTGGGATCTCCCGAACAGTCTCGTCGTACTCTGTGCCTCCTCTTCTAGTGTAGCGGAGACTATCATAAGAGGAATCTGTCGAACGTCTCTCTTCTTCTTCTTCCCATGTGTCCTCTGCTTGTGAATCTTTTTCCACAACTATGGATTTTATCCCGTAAGGCCCTCTCCTCCTAGGTCCATCGTCCTCACTTGTATCCACAACCCTCTTTCCATCTGCTATCTCTCCTCTTCTTTGATTAGCTCTGGTTTCAGGCTTCTCGCGGTTCCCTCATTCCATTCTCTCCAGTCGGTCCATCATGGTTTTTAGGAGGGCCTGACTATCCTCCATGTCCTTCCTTATGCTTTCTTCTATCTTCTTCATCCAATCTGTGGCCGGATTCCCCGATGATTGGTGATTTCCGCCTTCTGCCATCGTCTTACTACGCGAACCGCTTTTTGTTGAGTTCCCCACAGACGGCGCCAACTGTTGACAGATGATTTTGGTCTCAGGGCAATATGGGAATATTACTCCCGAGACAATCCTCCCTCAATAGTAAATTTGTTTGGTTATGGGGGACCAAAAGCAAACTTAGCAAAAGACAAATAATACGCCAATCGACAAGGAGATTTAACGTGGTTCGGCGGATTTTGGTCCGACCTACATCCACGGGCAAAAAAAGGATGTTACTTTTATTACTCAAACACGCTTCTCAGCTCTGCTTCTTGTTTTTTACAAGTCTAATGGTAATGATTCTGATGCCCTTTTACACACACTCTACCCTCCTATTTATAATAACAGAGAAATCAGATTCCTTCTAGCATACAGATTCCCAGTTGAAACAATCTCTTTTTCCTATGAGGATTCCTAATCCGAAACTGACTTCATTTTATTTATCCTATTAGGACACTGACTTATCAGTTTCCGTGTGAAAGTAGGATAATTTTATCCCCTTTCCCCATAGAAATAGGATGTCTTATCTTCTGGGCATGCTTCACCATCTGGTCGGTCTAGACATGGTCGGCCATCATGGGCTTCTGAGCTGAGAATGCAGTCACCCGGTCTCAAGCGGTCGGTCGCCTATCGTCAAGTGCTTGGTCTCTTACTCATGTGGTCGGGTCGGCATTTGATGATTTCAACCAAGATGAGAATTACCCCTTTTACCCCTACCGTGCTGCTTAACTGTCATAGGGCCTTTTTACACCGCCAACATTAGCAAATAATCTTCAATAAATAACTTTAGTATATAAATCGCACCTTGAGTATATCACAAGCTTTTAGAAACTTTTACATATTCAAATCATTTTTTTTATAATACACTTATCGATCAAAGTTTTTATAAGAGGTTTGTATAGCAATTAGAGGGAGTAGTCCCACATATGAAAAAAAAAGGGAAATAAAAGATTTATAAGTATACACTACATATTTATAATAAATTGAAAAAACAAGACTTGAGTTTGGACTTGGGTTTGGATATGTGTGGTTGAGTTATTGGCTTGACATTAAAATTAATAATTATATTTAATAAATCAAAAGATGAGTTTTGGACTCATGTGATTCATTAAATGCCTTATTTTAATAAAAATATTTTTCTTTTATTTTTATTTTCATTTAAATTAAAAGGGTTGTGTCTGATCAACACATATCTTCATATTTAACTGAAAAATTGAAAACTTTTGGCAGAAAATAATCACTTCCTTTCATTCTTTATAAATGGAATAGAAAAGGAAAAGACCATAGTAACAAAAGAGACTTCCATAGGCAAACTATTTTGATTTTGAAAATAAACACCAAGTAAATTCACCAGGAATCGAAACTTCAGTACATAAATTTCGATTTTCAGATTGTTGAATCCTGATGGCAGACGTCCAACGAACTACAAGCACAAGAGTAGGGGCGAATTTCTGTTGTAGGACATAGCATTATATGCTAGCCTCAATTTATACAAGTCAGTTTTATTGTTGTTAAGTTTAGTTACTTGCATTGTAAGTTTCTGTTTGTTTGTATGTTTATATTATCTAAAAACGTACAATATAAATTTATTACATTCACTGATTGTTCTTTAACAATTTTAACGAAAAACCTTATGCCAAATCAGATACTATCTTCAAATCAAATCCTTTAACATTATGAGTTCACTCTAATCCAACTCTTTACTCGTCAAAAATTAATCTTATCTCTAAATCACAATAAATTATAATGAATATAAAACCCAGTAAACAAATTATTTTTTCATACATCAAAATACATACATATATAAAATGAAAATACATATGATATCACATAATCTTTCGAAAATATATGATAAATAAACTTATCTCAAAACAATATAATCGAATATTTCAAAAACTTCATGTCACAATAGCTTTCGCATTTTTTTTCAAAATAATTACTTGAAATACCTTCAATCATTTCTTGGCAAGAAAACCCATGCACAATATCTCAAAACCAATAGATAATTATCATTAACAATATTATTTAAATATAATCAATTCAAACGTAAAATCATTTCAACACTAATGCACTAAATCTTTAAAATATTCAAATCATTTCACCATTTAAATCATTTTAAACCTTTAATTATGACACATAGTGTCACTTGTACCCCCAATAACCAATATATGACACATGTGCCCCTATGACCTGACCAATATGTGACACTTATATCCCGATGACCCGGCCAATATAATCACTTTAGGGTACTACACCCTCTTCTATTGTCGATATAAGTGCACCAAATAACATAATTAACTGTTCAATATCGTATTAGTAACTACGAACAAGGGGCCAAAATCATTAACATCATTTCAAACAAATATTCAATAATCTTTCAATATGACATCTTTCAAATAATCTTTATGTTAACAGAAGAAAATCTCCACCATAGGACGAAATCGCCCTAGGACTAAAGAAAGAGCGAGGGAAGAAGGGCGATGGACCAAAGGGCGACAATGAGCGTGGGCGATAAGACCATCGTTTAGGACGAAAACCCATGATGCGGTTACGTTTAGGACGAAAATCCATGATACGGTTACTTCTGTAGGGGTTTTTAGGGGGAGAATCTGGTAACGCAGCGGAAGCGGCGGAAGATCGTATCTTCCGATTTCAAAACTTTTTCTCGGATTAATTAAATAAACATATTTATTTAATTATCCAATAATCAAATTATGAAATAAAATTCAATAAATCATATTTAAGTGAATTTACCGAATTGCCCTTACACTTGGTATTTTGTCCATTTTAGTCCGAAATTGATCTAATCAATTTTGAATGATTCTAAATCATTTCTAAGATGAACTTAGCATGTTCAAAACATCAAAACACCAAAAGCACCAAAAATCCCAAAATCTATTCTTTGGCCGAATGTCACCTAAGGTGGGCATTTTGTCCATTTGTCATTTCATGCTTCAAAACACATCCAAATGTAATCCAATCAACATGAAACTTTATATGCATCATATACACACACCCAATACACAACATATATGAAAATGCCCAAATTGGAATTGGTCAAGAACCCTAATTTTTCAATTTCCTCAAATTGGACAAATTAGACCAAATTGGTTAAATTCAACACTTCAATCATCTTTCTTCCATCCAATCAAAGTCTCAACACAATGAAACAACTCAAGATCAAATCTAGGTCATCTAAGAGTGGGTCAACAACTCTAGATTAGCAACATGGTTTCCAAAACCTAAAAGAAAGCTTATAACTACAATAGTCACACCTTCCTTCATTATACATGCTCAACACTTCCATCAAAACTTCCATCAACAAAAACACAAGGAATAAAGAAAGAAATAACCTAAGAACATCATATTTTCAAGCCTAGATCCTAAGGAACATTTTCCTTTCTAATAGAAGTTGGAAAAACTTACTAAAATCCAAGCTTTCTTTGATTTCTTCTTTCTTTCTCACAAGCTTCCTTTGCTTCCATTAATGGAGTTTTTCTTTAAAGTGTATTAGGTTTTCAATAAATGAAATGAAAAACAATATATACTTGGACAAGGAATGCCTTGGCCGAATTTCACTAAAGGAAAACAAATATTGTAATTTCATTTTCATTTCACTTTAATTTAGTCAACTTGGTTAAATCCAAAAACAACTTTAAAGATATTTAATTTAGTCAACAAATGCAACTTAGAAAAATATAACTCTTATATTTTAAAGTGTCATGGCTGAAATTTAACAAGAAATAAAGAAAAAAGATATTTTCATTTTTCAAACATTTTTGAACAAATATCTTAAGAAGTCAAAATCAATTTGACAACCTTTCCTTTAATGTATAAGTCAACAATTGCAACTTATAATCATTTCCTAACTTTATCATTTGGTGATATATTTATATTTTAATTATATTAATCATTTAACAATTAAATAATTAAATAATTAATTAAATACAAATATATCAAATATATGTATTATATTTACTTTAAATATCTCAAATACATATATTGATGATATATGTCAAATACCTTTATTTGACTATTTATTAATGTGTATTTAATAATATCATATATTAAATACAAATACACATTAATTAGGAAATGACGGTTCGGCCCGTTCGCATGTATTTTTCGTTTAACGATAAACGATTTATAAATAATCATCATTATTCATAAATGTTGCTCTAGTGCTCTACGAGTATGTTTCATTATTGAGACTCTCTAGATTCAGGTATATCCGTCATGAAATCCAATTTCATGTACATAATCTATCCACCCGTAGATTATGACGATCACAGATAAACTAGCTGAATCATACAGGTCGAGGTCATTGCATACGTATAATCCCTCCGTCACAGGTATCCAGATAATCCCAGAGATATAGATGTAAACGTCAAATCTCTATAGGTATTATCTCGTCGACGTATCTATTAGCAATCTTTAAATAACACTCGGAACTTACTTCCGATGTATACTGTGGCCACAGATTTAACAGACTGCTAAATATATATGGACTACCTATGCTCTGTACACAGAACTGACGGATCCTATCTTGACACACACAGGATATCCTGAGGATCGATCCACACCCAACGAACAGGCGGAGGTCTGATCTAAATAGATCAATGACGTGACTGCCATCTAAGTGTGGAGGATGTCTTATACATCCACAGTGGTGTCTCAAGTCGAAGGACCACTATGCTACTCAACCCAAGAAGATTCTTATGACGTTGGCGTACCATCCATTAAGAATCTTCGGTGATCCGTTCAGTGTTTATCCACTATAACACCTACATGTCTATACGAGTCTCCTAGACTCATGGTTCATTAGGACAAACCATCGGACCAAGTCTCGATATACGACATGTACTGGTCTCAACGGATTTGACTAACCGACCCGTGTTAGCAAATCTTGACCACGAACTTTGTTTGATAATATACATATAGCAGTGACACTTCCCAATGTCAATTACAACTAACTTTGTAACTGTGTACTGCATTATATATTATCGGGCCTTTGTCTAATATATACATATCACTAAACCATATTTAGTTTCAATCTAATCGTAATCAGATCGAATATGTATATAAGAACAAGAGGTGCAACCATAAATAAGTAATATTATGGAATAAGGGGATGTTCGTATTCATGAATTAGACATAAATACGGCCCGGATTGGCGCTCTGAGCACCAACCCTAACAACTTCCACGATCATGGCAGTTGGACAGTTTTCCTCCACACCAAGCAGTTGAGACAAACGCAGCTCAGCGGTTACAGGTACGATCCAGCAACTGCAGGGAGATACTGAAACCGCTTAAAACAGTTGACAAACTTCACTATAAAAGCTTATATATGCCAAGAGAGAAAGCCCTCGATCAAATGTAGACTCAAATGAGCATATTTTTATTTTTCATTTCTTAGATTGTAACTTTAGGACTGTAACTTGTGTGCTTGTGCCCCTTGGAGGTTTATTCACTCAATCAAACGCCCCTTGCTGAGACTTTGTCTTAGGAGGTTTGAACCTTACACGCTCTTCTTTCTTCACGCATAAAAATTGCGCAAACAGTTTTTGGCGACCACAGTGGGAGATTTGGTGTAAAGAGTGGAGATGCCTCCGAAAAGAAACGCTCAAACTAGCTCAACTGCGGAGGAAGGGGGACTGGAGCAAACCAACCAGCCCAACGTTCCAGCCATAGTGGGTTAATTCGAGGGTCTGGCAGATGCTAATCGGTACGAATCTATGAGAGAACTCAGCCCTAACGCGGTGCGCGCGTTTCGGTGAATTCACACAGGATGTTTTCGAACAGGTTAGTGTTTGATTTTTTAGGACTGGTTTTGGGTGTTTTGCTTCACTGTTTTGGCTCACTGTTTTGATGATAGGGCTGTTATTTTTTAGTTTTATTTTTCTGTTATTTTCGGTCACTATTTTTGGGTGGTTGTTTGTTGTTTTCAGTCACTATTTTTTGGACTGGTTTGGTCGATGGTTGTTTGTTGTTTTTGTCATGGTGAAAGGGTTGTTTGTTGTTCAGTTATGGGGCTGTTATTGCTGTTCGTGGTTTTGTGTTTGGTGAAGGGGCTGTCTGTTGTTGTTTCAGTGGAGGTCGCTGTTTTGGCTTATTATGTTTTGTTGGTTTTTGCTTTGATTGATGTTCACGTGTATCTTTCTGTTTGTGTTCTTTTGTTTCGGTCGGTGGAGCTTGTGTTTGTTGGTTTGATAGGGCTGTTTTGTTTGTCCTTATTTCACAACTCACTTTTTGGTTTTAGTAGCTTCTTTGATCGGTGATCTAGGGTTTTTTTGTTGGGTCTCTAAGATCAATCCCAAGATCTAATAAGCATATAAGAAGTGTGAATACTCAAAAGAATATAGCGGAAATATACTCACATTGAACGGTTGGATGTGATGGAGAGTTCAAATTCAAACACTTTGAGAAGTTGCTCCAAGCTCCTCTTGATTTGTATGTTGAGCTCCAAGCCTCCAGTTTGAGATTCCAAACTCTAGGGAATATTTCCTTATCACCTTTGTATGATACTATAAGTGCTAGCTTTGAAGAAAATGCAACAAAATCTTCCTATTCTCCTTTGTGACTCTCGGCAAAATGAAAGCAAAAGGGAGGGAGAGAGGCTCGGCTTTGGAGAAGAAAAGAGAGTGAAAATTTGAAAAGTGAAAATATGATTTTTCAAAAATCAAAGACATATACCAAACCTTAGTTAGTAAAATGTCTTTCACTTTTCAAGATTGTGTAAGAAACAATTTACCATCAAATCTACATTAACTTCCATCACCATAAAGGTAATGGTTGACTAGTGATGTGACTTATTGGCCCCACTTTAATTCAAAATCCGAGGGGCCCGCAAACACATTCCGGGCTCGAGTTCATTAATTCCGAATTAACGAATTTTCGTCGCGACTTAATTAAATGAATCTAATAAAATAATAAAGCCTCGCAAAATTATTATTAAAGTCGCTCGCGAATTAATTCTAAAATAATTCGTTCGCCCGAATTAAAATCTAATTTTAATTCCGTTATGAAATCTAATTTCATTAATATATCGAATATTTTATTTAATCGATTATTCAGAATTAATGGTTCTCTCTCTTCTATTTAAATTTTATCCCAGATAAATTCTCGCCGTAATTAATCATAGATTAATTTTATCTCTCTTCTAATTAATCCCAGACTAATTATGTTCGAGTCATACGTCATCGGTGAATCTTCGAGAAGCGGCCCATGAGATCCCTGGATAGGTTTTTCAGTAAATTCGGTCGTCGGATTTTACTCACACGTGCGTACCTCGTACCACGTTCTTACCGATTTTACGAGACATGGTTGGATTCTAGCAAAGCGTCGTGCCTACCCAATTCTCCAGAAATATTCTTTAAGGAATATATAATCTATGTAAGGCGTAGTATACATAGTATTACGTATTGCGATCCAGTATCAGATGTCACATGCAAGGCCTGAGGCTGGAATAGTGTTTGCCCCGTACGAAACATGTATCAGATCACAAGCAACTAGTCTCTATAATCGGATAATCATGACCTTGTCATATTATCCCGATAGTTGCAACATAATAGAGAACCAGTTCTTTATCCCTACGTGATCATCATCTCCATATGACTGAAGTGATACTTCCGTCTTGACATCACACCCAATACATTACGATTCTCAATAAACCCAGAAGAGGCGTACACAGAACCTGTTAAAGTCCCGGACGACCAAACCAAAGCGATTGATTATCGCAAGTACTAGCGATGCAAGTCTCAGGTTAAGACCAATACACCTACCATGATGCGGATTCCATAGACACATAGTCATACTACCAATGGGATTCCGCGGTCTATCTGATGAGCGGAAAATATATCAATATTAACCGCCCCTTTAACTTAATATTTTGTTTAGTTTCTCGGGTTTGATGACGTTTTGATGTGTTTTATTTTATTTTGCAGATAAAATAATATCGGGTCTCAATGAAATCATTTAGGATGAATATTGGTCAAATAAGGGCAATTATTGGACTTGATATTTTAATTTTGGAGATTGGAAACTTGAAAGGGCGTTTTTGACGAAGTGCAGTTTTGAAATTCCAGTTTTGTACATCTTTCGTAATTGGGCATAACATTTTACTCTGATATCGGATTGAGCTGATTCAAGTTCCAGATTAAAGAAGACTCAAAGATCTACAGCTTTTAAAGACAAAATAATTTCGAATTCGGAATATTTCATGCCCTAAATGGATGAACCATCCAGAAGTGTGTTGTGTGTAATTATTAAAGTCACTTTCAATCATTTTCAAAGCAAAAAAATAAATTCATAAATAAATAATAAAAATTATCAAATCATCACCAAACATGATAAAAGATTAGTGGAGCAATTAATAATGGATTTGGTGGAGCAATTAGTGGAGCAATTAGTGGAGCAATTAATAATTGATTTGGTGGATGATTTGATGGAGACAAAATTTTGCCTATAAATACCAAGCCATTTCATTTGTAAAATTCATACTTTCCTCTTTGAAATTCCTAAAGAATAAATAAGAAGATTGTATCTTGTTTGATTATTTATAACTTTCAGTAATTAATTTCCGCTTTCGCAGTTTCTTTTCTTTATTTTTCAGTTTTTACTTTACGTAATTTACTTTTACGCACAATACTTTTCTTTCTTTAACTTTCAGCATTTACTTTTCAGCAATTTACTTTCAGCAATTTACTTTCAGCATTTACTTTTCAGTAATTTACTTTCACCATTTACTTTTCAGCATTTAATTTTCAGTATTTAATTTCAGCATTTACTTTCCGTCATTTAATTTTCAGTATTTTACTTTATGTCTTTTATTTTATTTAAGTTTTTTTACTACCCGTAAATATGTGTCGTAACTAAGCCAGTTATCTAGGGTTGTGATGAAATCCAATATCACCGGTTTATAAAGGGTTAGATTATAGCTTGGGTAATATAAAGATTTATTTATTGAGTCTTAATCTTAATTCTTTTTCATTAACTGGCCATTAATAAAAATTGAACTGGGAAACTTAAAATGAACTAGACATAGGGATTTTAAGTTTAAGACCTTAGACTCAATAGTCCACGATATCCTTGAGGATAGATAACCCTTTAATAGATTTCCTTACAGGATAGACATATACCTGTCGGGCGGGGTAGCCATAATTGGAACTTAAACTTAATGAATCTAGATAATTTGGTTGACATAGACATATGGTTCAATTGGGTTAAACTGGGTATTTGTGTCTGACCATCAACAGAGGCTTACACATAATTTAGTGTTCCAGGTTAATAAATCAATATATTACTTAATTTTAAGATAACCACTTCATCTTTAAAATTATATTGGAAGAAATCACAACCCTAGATAGTTTTTAATATTGAATTTTCTTAAAACCTACTTTCGAACAATTTTATTTACTTGTTTTTAAATTTAGAATCATCACCATTTCAAATCAATCAAACAACCTGTTAGATACTAGAAATCATTTGACCTCATAAAATTAATAGATTAGATATTAAGTCCTCGTGGGATCGATATTTTTATACTACTTGAACGATACGTGCGCTTGCGTTATACGTGTGTGTTTTACGCGGTCAAGTTTTTGGCGCCGTTGACGGGGACTTATTTATCTTTTACTATTAGTTTAGGGGTTAGATACGTTACTTGTATCTAATTTCTTTTTACTTATTATTTTTGTTTTCTTGTGTTTCAGGTTCTCAGAAACTTCATGAGACGAACCGGAAGCTTTGAACTCCGACTGCTTGACCCGAAAATCGAAAGAACTATCAGACAGTTGAGAGGGGAAAGACGAGAAGGCCAAGAAGCTTTAGTCAACATGGAACCTGAACCGTTGGAGGTTTCACCATCGATTCCCATTCGAGACAGAACCATTCCGGTGGTTGACAGACTCATTTCCTGTATTGTACTTCCTCCCTTACCAGCAAATGCGTGTGACATCAAAACATGCATTAAGATGATTCAACAGTCAGTTCAGTTTGGGGGGAATGCAACTGAAGATCCTAATGCCCACATCAGTAACTTCCTGGAAGTTTGCGGCACTTTCAACTACAACAGAGCATCAGAAGAAGCAATGAGACTGCGAGTTTTTCCATATTCCTTGAAGGACAGAGCAAAAGCTTGGCTACATTCATTACCAACAGGTTCCATCACAACTTGGAACACTTTAGCCACCAAATTCCTTGCAAAGTATTTTCCACGAGCCAGAACCGGAAAGCTGAGGAATGACATCACATCCTTTGTACAACAAGATTCAGAATCCCTCTGCGAAGCTTGGGAAAGATTCAAAGATTTACTCTGGAAATGTCCTCACCATGAAATTCCAAAATGGCTTCAAGTACAAACATTCTATAATGGACTTTCTGGAATAATGAGAACCACAATCGATGCTGCTGCTGGAGGAGCTTTAATGGCAAAAGGAGAAGATGAAGCCTGGGACCTAATTGAAGAAATGGCCAACAACAATTCTTTATGGCCAACAGAAAAGGAGCATGATCCAAAGAATTGCAGGAATTTATGAAGTTGGAGCCAACACAGCACTGAATTCCAAGCTGGATGTGATTTACAAAAATCTGGAAACTCTTAACATAAAAGTTAATTGTGGTCCATAAGTTCACCATTTGGAGGAGCACCTGAGTCAGAATCTTTCAACCAATATAAATAAATGGTGAATTATGTCAATAATTTCAACAGACAGGTGAACAATCCATATTCCAACACCTACAACCCATGGTGGAGGAATCATCCCAATTTTTCATGGAGTAACAATTCAGGCCAACAGCAGAACAATCCACCACCCGGATTCCTGCAACAGAACAAAAGCCAGGAGCAGGCAAACGAACCAGGAATAACAGAAGTGTTGACCTACTTGAAAAGATAGCAAAACACGACTATCAAGCAGCAATATATGATACTATGTTTCAATCTCAAGCAGCAAGATATGATGCTATGTTTCAATCCCAAGCAGCATTAATTCAAAGTCAATCAGCTTCTATTAAAGCACTGGAGAATCAAATTGGACAACTGGCAAATGCTTAGAGTTACAGACCGCAAGGTACCATTCCTAGCAACACAGAGCCAAATCCAAGAAACATGGGAAAGAGCAATGTCATGCCATCATGTTAAAAAGAGGTACTGAAATCAACAAAGATGTTGGAGCCAAAACAGCTGCTGAGGAAGTTCTAAAAGAAACAAAGCAACAGATGGAGGAAAAAGAAGCAAAGGAAAAAGAACAGATCATTCCACCTCCACATTTTCCTCAACGTCTTCAGAAGAACAAATTGGACAAGCAGTTTTCACGGTTCCTGGAAATCTTCAAAAAGCTGTATATCAACATTCCATTTGCAGAAGCATTGGAACAAATGCCCAGCTATGCCAAATTCATGAAAGGCATTCTTTCACGAAAGCGGAGATTGGGAGATTACGAGACAATAGCATTATTAGAAGAATGTAGCACTATCATTCAGAGGAAACTTCCCCCAAAGTTGAAAGATCCTGGCAGTTTCATTGTTCCTTGCACCATAGGAGAACATGACTTCTGTAAGGCTCTGTGTGATCAAGGTGCGAGTGTTAACTTGATGCCTTTTTCTATTTTCAGGAAAATGCAGATTGGAGAAACAATGCCCACTTTAGTCTCACTACAACTTGCTGATAGAACGCTCGTATTTCCAAGAGGCGTAGTTGAGGATGTGCTGGTCAAGGTTGAAAAATTCATTTTCCCAGTAGATTTTATTGTCCTTGATATGAAGGAAGACGCAGACGTGCCAATCATCCTCGGGAGACCATTCTTGGCTACAGGTCGAACCATTATTGATGTACAAAAAAGGAGAATTAACCATGAGGGTACAAGACCAAGAAGTAACATTTAATGTTTTCAAGGCCATGAATTTCCCAGATGATGAAAAGAAGGAGGAATATTTCAGACTTGATGTGATACACAGTACCGTTCAGAACTCTGATGAAAGACAAAGTTCTACTGACAAACTTAAAACATGTCAATTGCCTGTGGAGCCTAAAGATAAAGCATCTTTTGTAATAAAGAAGCCAATTCTTACACTACAAGCAACAGAAGAGAAAAAGTTCCACCAGCTCAACGAATTGGAGGAATTTCACAATCAGCCTTTTGAGGATGCCAAATTGTACAAAGAAAAGGCCAAGAAGAGACAAGATGAGAGGTTAGTGCGCATACAACTGGAACCAGGGCAGAAGGTACTGTTAAATAAATCAAGGGTGAGATTCTTCCCATGGAAGCCAAAATCACGGTGGTCAGGTCCATTTCTGATCACCAAAGTTTTACCAAATAGAGTCGTTGAGATACATGATCCTGACTCCAACAAAACTTTCAAGGTTTAAAACAAGCGTGTCAAGCACTACTGGGGAGAATCAATTGAGCGACAAAAAGAAAGTGTTACACTTTCAGATCCAGCTTAACGTTCGAGAAGTCAAGTCTGGCTGACGACTCTAAACTTAGCGCTAGTAGGGAGGCAACCCATGCAATTTTTGTATATATTGTGATCTGGTGTGTTTTATTTTTGTGTGTTTAATTTTTACAGGTTTAGTCGGATGGAAGAAGTTCTCGCGCATCTTCACAAGCAATTTCCTTCTCTCCCTCAAAATTCTCTGATGAAAGTCTACAAAGCTCGCTTAGAACGGATAAGACTACTAACAATCCATGGTGTTCCTAATGACATTCGTTGGGTAATTGAAGCACGAGTCTGATTGGCATGTGAGTCTTCTGACTCTTTTATTTCACATCTGCCTGGTTTTGGAAGAAGCACCTATGCAAAGAAACGTAGAGCTAAGCAAATGGGTGTTTGTTACAAATGTTCACGCTGGAATTGCAATACTGTTGTCGTTCTTTAGGAATGGTGTCTGATAATCGTGAAGACAAAATTAAATTCATTAGGGATGGCTTGAGTAAGGAGTCTTTAGATGATATATCTTCGACTCTTGAGACGCATCCAAGTGGATATGTTCACATAGCCTTTCGCAAATTACATACACAATTTCAAAAAGAAAGACAACTGTTAAGTCTCGGGAATCTGACTCAAAAAGACCATGTTTGCCAATTTATAAGAAAATTGGATGGGAAGCTTCTCCATGACGCATAGACGTCAATCAAGCCGTTACTTTCTTTTAAATATTATATCTCTTTGTCTTTTTTTAATAATTGTGATTTGTTTTGTTGTTTTCTTTTAATTTTCCCCGACAGGATCCAGACCTTTTTGACTATCATGATATTATTTCGCTACTAATCGTCATCTGGAAGATACTTGTGCTATTTTTACTCACCCTTTTCAGGTACTATAAATTTAGCCCGTCATTGCACTTTTGAAGGCATCTAGAGTTTAGAAAGAAATACATAAAAAAATGGAAGCCACTTCAAGAAGACGAGTTGAAAATATCTGTGTGTTTTGCGGTAGTAGTGTTGGTGTTAAGCCACAATACGTAGAAGTAGCACAAGAATTGGGTCGAGTCTTAGCTGCAAGAAATATGCACTTAATATATGGTGGAGGCAATCTTGGACTTATGGGGATCGTTTCAAAGGCCGTACAAGAAGGAGGCAGTCACGTTTTGGGAATCATTCCAAAACCCTTGGCAGAGGCAAATCTTATTGAACCATCAAACAGAGGAACTGATCGTGCCAGGTATGTCTGAACGACTGGTAGAAATGATTAACCGTGCTGATGCTTTTATTGCTTTGCCATGTGGCTTGGGTACATTGGAAGAAATTTTTATTGTGCTATCTTGGGCGAACCTGAACATACACCAGAAACCAATTGGTTGTTAACGTTGATGGATTTTATGATTTTCTTTTGTATTTCTTGATGATGCCCGGAGAAATGGGTTCGTGTCAAAACCTTTGAAGAACTCCTCTTTACTGCCAGAACTGCTCCGGATCTAATTGACCAAATCTTAGCCTATGAACCACAAGTTGACCCTATCATTTCAAAGATAAATTGGTCCAAGAAATTTTTTTTTAATTTTTATTTTTTAAAGGGAATTAGTTGATTAGTACCTTGTTTTTAGTTGTGTGTTATTTTTATTTTTAGTCCAAAAATTTTTTCTAAAATACAAAAAAAAAATTGAAAATTTTTCAAAAAATAAAAAAATATTTTGCGTTTTTGTGTTTTTATTTTGACTAAAAATGTGAAATTGGTAAAAGATAGCTGAGTAAGGAGTTTTCACTCCTGAGACGTATCCCAAACCCATTTTCGGAACAAGTTAATTTTTGTCCATTTCATTTTAAATTATTTAATTTGTAAATTCTCCATAAAATGGATCTTCATATGCTCAGTTGGCAGATATTATCAATATGCATAGTAATATACGGACATAAGCTAAAATTGAAAAGTTTGTAATAACCAGTGCTCTAGTTTAATTGGAGGAAGCATCTCAAAAAAGTAATGGAGTAAAAAAAAAATATGAGATTCGAGTTATTAAGTCTGTAAGGGTGTTTTAACACCTATTGCCCTAAAACAACCTGGTTTGGGAGTCACTGGCCCAAAGTTCGCTACATGGATCAAAGATGCTGCAAAAATATATATATCTGAAGTCTGAGTAATTAATTCCCTAAGGGTGTCTTAACATCTGGTGCTCTAAAGCCAACTGGTTTGGTGCCACCGACCCAACACTCGCTACATAGACGAAAGATATTGTGTATAAATAAAAAAAAATTCAAAAATCAAAGAAAAAAATCAGAAAAATCAGAAAAATTATTCCATTGCTACAAAAAGGTGTGAATTCTAAAAAAACTTTAGGACAAAAATATTACTCTCTTATCAACTGCACTTGTGACTGTTATGGGAAAAAATGAGTTGTTTATTTTTTTTTCGGCTGTGTATATGGAGAATGGTAAATATAATCGGAGAATTTACTTATTCAACAATTTAGAAAGAATCAAAACAACTAGTAACTTGGAGTAGAAGTTTCACCTGATTAGTCATTAAGTTCTTTATTCTATTTTCTATTGTCTTTTTGATTTTGTGTGCATTAGTTTTATTAACTTTTTACTTTTGTAAAACGTTTGTGCGTATCGTTGCTGTAAGCACTCACGAGACTACAACTCGTCCACTAGGGATACCTAGGGGTTTAAAGACTTGTTGCATATGCTAAATGCAACCGTGATCCCTAAGAAAGTGGCTTAGTTTAATTTTAATTGTTTCTTGTATTTTATTTTACTGTTTTGCTCGAGGACTAGCAAAATGTTAGGTTTGGGGTGTGATGAGTGGAAAATATGTCAATATTTACCGCCCCTTTAACTTAATATTTTGTTTAATTTCTCGGGTTTGATGAACGTTTTGATGTGTTTTATTTTATTTTTCACCGACAGGATCCGGACCTTTTTGACTATCATGATATTATTTCGCTACTAATCATCCTCTGGAAGATACTTGTGCTATTTTTACTTACCCTTTTCAGGTACTATAAATTCAGCCCGTCATTGCACTTTTGAAGGCATCCAGAGTTTAGAAAGAAATACATAAAAAAATGGAAGCCACTTCAAGAAGACGAGTTGAAAACATCTGTGTTTTTTACGGTAGTGGTGTTGGTGTTAAGCCACAATACGTAGAAGCAGCACAAGAATTGGGTCGAGTCTTAGTTGCAATAAATATGCACTTAATATATGGCGGAGGCAATCTTGGACTTATGGGGATCGTTTCAAAGGCCGTCCAAGAAGGAGGCAGTCACGTTTTGGGAATCATTCCAAAACCCTTGGCAGAGGTAAATTCTTGTGCTGCTAAAACCAACTGGTTTGGGAGTCACTGGCCCAAAGCTCGCTACATGGATCAAAGATGCTGCAAAAATTTATATATCTGAAGTCTGAGTAATTAAGTCCGTAGGGGTGTCTTAACACCTGGTGCCTTAAAGCCAACTGGTTTGGGAGCCACCGACCCAACACTCGCTACATAGATAGAAGATATTGTATATAAATAAAAACAATTTCAAAAATCAAAGAAAAAAATCAGAAAAATGAGAAAAATTATTTTATTGCCACAAAAAGGTGTGAATTCTATTAAAACTTTAGGATAAAAATATTACTCTCTTTTCAACTGCACTTGTGACTGTTGTGGGCAAAAATGAGTTGTTTAATATTTTGTCGGCTGTTTATATGGAGAATGGTAAATATAATCGGAAAATTTATTTATTCAACAATTTAGAAAGAATCAAAACAACTAATAACTTGGAGTAGAAATTTCACCTGATTAGTCACTTACTTCTTTATTCTTTTTTCTCTTGTCTTTTTGATTTTGTGTGCATTAGTTTTATTAACTTTTTACTTTTGTAAAACGTTTGTGGGTATCGTTGCTGTAAGCCCTCACGAGACTACAACTTGTCCACTAGGGACACCTAGGGGTTTAAAGGCTTGTTGCATATACTAAATGCAGCCGTGATCCCTACGAAAGTGGCTTAGTTTAATTTTAATTGTTTCTTGTATTTTATTTTATTGTTTTGCTCAAGGACTAGCAAAATGTTAGGTTTGGGGTGTGATGAGCGGAAAATATATCAATATTTACCACCCCTTTAACTTAATATTTTGTTTAGTTTCTCGGGTTTGATGAACATTTTTATGTGATTTATTTTATTTTTCTCCGATAGGATCCAGTCCTTTTTGACTATCACGATATTATTTCGCTACTAATCATCCTCTTGAAGATACTTGTGCTGTTTTTACTCACCCTTTTCAGGTACTATAAATTCAGCCCGTCATTGCACTTTTGAAGGCATCCAGAGTTTAAAAAGAAATACATAAAAAAAAAAATACGAGTTGAAAACATCTGTGTGTTTTGCGGTAGTAGTGTTGGTGTTAAGCCACAATACGTAGAAGCATCACAAGAATTGGGTCGAGTCTTAGCTGCAAGAAATATGCACTTAATATATGGCGGAGGAAATCTTGAACTTATGGGGATCGTTTCAAAGGCCGTACAAGAAGGAGGCAGTCACATTTTGGGAATCATTCCAAAACCCATGGCAGAGGCAAATCTTATTGAACCATCAAACGGAGAGGAAATGATTGTGCCAGTATGTCTGAACGACCGGTAGAAATGATTAACCGTGCTGATGCTTTTATTACTTTGCCAGGTGGCTTGGGTACATTTGAGGAAATTTTTATTGTGCTATCTTGGGCGAACCTGAACATACACCAGAAACAAATTGGGTTGTTTAACGTTGATGGATTTTATGATTTTCTTTTTGTATTTCTTGATGATGCCCGGAGAAATGGGTTCGTGTCAAAACCTTTGAAAGAACTCCTCTTTACTGCCAGAACTGCTCCGGATCTAATTGACCAAATCTTAGCCTATGAACCACAAGTTGACCCTTTCCTTTCAAAGATAAATTGGTCCAAGGAAATTTTTTTTTTAATTTTTATTTTTTTAAGGGAATTAGTTGATTAGTACCTTGTTTTTAGTTTGTGTGTTATTTTTATTTTTAGTCCAAAAATTTTCGAAAATACAAAAAAAAAATTGAAAAATTTTCAAAAAAGAACAAAATTATTTTGCGTTTTGTGTTTTTATATTGACTAAAAATGTGAAATTGGTAAAAGATAGTTGAGTAAGGAGTTTTCACTCCTGAGATGTATCCCAAACCCATTTTCGGAACAAGTTAATTTTTGTCTATTTCATTTTAAATTATTTAATTTGTAAATTCTCCATAAAACGGACTAAAATGGATCTTCATATGCTCAGTTGGCAGATATTATCAATATGCATAGTAATATACGGACATAAGCTAAAATTGAAAAGTTTGTAATATCCAGTGCTCTAGTTTAATTGGAGGAAGCATCTCAAAAAAGTAATGGAGTAAAAAAAAATCTGAGATTCGAGTTATTAAGTCTGTAAGGGTGTTTTAACACCTATTGCCCTAAAACAACCTGGTTTGGGAGTCACTGGCCCAAAGCTCGCTACATGGATCAAAGATGCTGCAAAAATATATATATCTGAAGTCTGAGTAATTAATTCCGTAGGGGTGTCTTAACACCTGGTGCTCTAAAGCCAACTTGTTTGGGTGCCACCGACCCAACACTCGCTACATAGACGAAAGATATTGTATATAAATAAAAAAAAATTTCAAAAATCAAAGAAAAAAATCATAAAAATGAGAAAAATTATTCCATTGCTACAAAAAGGTGTGAATTCTAATAAAACTTTAGGACAAAAATATTACTCTCTTATCAACTGCACTTGTGACTGTTTTGGGCAAAAATGAGTTGTTTATTTTTTTTTCGGCTGTGTATATGGAGAATGGTAAATATAATCGGAGAATTTACTTATTCAACAATTTAGAAAGAATCAAAACAACTAGTAACTTGGAGTAGAAGTTTCACCTGATTAGTCATTAAGTTCTTTATTCTCTTTTCTCTTGTCTTTTTGATTTTGTGTGCATTAGTTTTATTAACTTTTTACTTTTGTAAAACGTTTGTGCGTATCGTTGCTGTAAGCCCTCACGAGACTACAACTCGTCCACTAGGGACACCTAGGGGTTTAAAGACTTGTTGCATATGCTAAATGCAACTGTGATCCCTACGAAAGTGGCTTAGTTTAATTTTAATTGTTTCTTGTATTTTATTTTATTGTTTTGCTCGAGGACTGGTAAAATTTTAGGTTTGGGGGTGTGATGAGTGGAAAATATATCAATATTTACCGCCCTTTAACTTAATATTTTGTTTACTTTCTCGGGTTTTGATGAACGTTTTGATGTGTTTTATTTTATTTTTCTCCGACAGGATCGAGACCTATTTGACTATCACGATATTATTTCGCTACTAATCATCCTCTGGAAGATACTTGTGCTATTTTTACTTACCATTTTCAGTGGTATATAATTCAGCCCGTCATTGCACTTTTGAAGGCATCTAGAGTTTAGAAACAAATACATAAAAAAATGGAAGCCACTTCAAGAAGACGAGTTGAAAACATCTGTGTGTTTTACGGTAGTAGTGTTGGTGTTAAGCCACAATACGTAGAAGCAGCACAAGAATTGGGTCGAGTCTTAGCTGCAATAAATATGCACTTAATATATGGCGGAGGCAATCTTGGACTTATGGGATCGTTTCAAAGGCCGTCCAAGAAGGAGGCAGTCACGTTTTGGGAATCATTCCAAAACCCTTGGCAGAGGTAAATCTTATTGAACCATCAAACGGAGAGGAACAGATCGTGCCAGATATGTCTGAACGACTGGTACAAATGATTAACCGTGCTGATGCTTTTATTACTTTGCCAGGTGGCTTGGGTACATTGGAGGAAATTCTTATTGTGCTATCTTGGGCAAACCTGAACATACACCAGAAAAAAATTGGGTTGTTTAACGTTGATGGATTTTATGATTTTCTTTTTGTATTTCTTGATGATGCTCGGAGAAATGGGTTCGTGTCAAAACCTTTGAAAGAACTCCTCTTTAATGCCAGAACTGCTCCAGATCTAATTGACCAAATCTTAGCCTATGAACCACAAGTTGACCCTATCTTTTCAAAGATAAATTGGTCCGAGGACGATCGGGGGTAAAATGCGTCGAATTAATCTGGATCTTAACCTTCAATTTCCTGTAGAATTCAGCTAACCAGGTATTATCTTCTAAACTTTTCTTCTACTTTTTAAGATATTGGGGACAATGTCTCATTTAGGTTTAGGGGAGGGAATTAGTTGATTAGTACCTTGTTTTTAGTTTGTGTGTTATTTTTATTTTTAGTCCAATTTTTCGAAAATACAAAACAAAATTGAAAAATTTTCAAAAAATAACAAAAATATTTTGCGTTTTTGTGATTTTATTTTGACTTAAAATGTAAAATTGGAAAGAGATAGTTGAGTAAGGAGTTTTCACTCCTGAGACGTATCTCAAACCCATTTTCGGAACAAGTTAATTTTGGTTTATTTCATTTTAAATAATTTAATTTGTAAATTCTCCATAAAACGGACTAAAATGGATCTTCATATGCTCAGTTGGCAAGTATTATCAATTGATGCATAGTAATATACGGACATAAGCTAAAATTGAAAAGTTTGTAATATCCAGTGGTCTAGTTTAATTGGAGGAAGCATCTCAAAAAAGTAATAGAGTAAAAAATAAATAAATCTTATATCCGAGTTATTAAGTCTGTAAGGGTGTTTTAACACCTAGTGCCCTAAAACCAACCGGTTTGGGAGTCACTGGCCCAAAGCTCGCTACATGGATCAAAGATGCTGCAAAAATTTATATATCTGAAGTCTGAGTAATTAAGTCCGTAGGGGTGTCTTAACACCTGGTGCCTTAAAGCCAACTGGTTTGGGAGCCACCGACCCAACACTCGCTACATAGATGGAAGATATTGTATATAAATAAAAACAATTTCAAAAATCAAAGAAAAAAATCAGAAAAATGAGAAAAATATTTTATTGCCACAAAAAGGTGTGAATTCTATTAAAACTTTAGGATATAAAAATATTACTCTCTTTTCAACTGCACTTGTGACTGTTGTGGGCAAAAATGAGTTGTTTAATATTTTGTCGGCTGTTATATGGAGAATGGTAAATATAATCGGAAAATTTACTTATTCAACAATTTAGAAAGAATCAAAACAACTAGTAACTTGGAGTAGCAATTTCACCTGATTAGTCACTTACTTCTTTATTCTTTTTTCTCTTGTCTTTTTGATTTTGTGTGCATTAGTTTTATTAACTTTTTACTTTTGTAAAACGTTTGTGGGTATCGTTGCTGTAAGCCCTCACGAGACTACAACTTGTCCACTAGGGACACCTAGGGGTTTAAAGACTTGTTGCATATGCTAAATGCAACTGTGATCCCTACGAAAATGGCTTAGTTTAATTTAATTGTTTCTTGTATTTTATTTTATTGTTTTGCTCAAGGACTAGCAAAATGTTAGGTTTGGGGGTGTGATGAGCGGAAAATATATCAATATTTACCACCTCTTTAACTTAATTTTTGTTTAGTTTCTCGGGTTTGATGAACATTTTTATGTGATTTATTTTATTTTTCTCCGATAGGATCCAGACCTTTTGACTATCACGATATTATTTCGCTACTAATCGTCCTCTGGAAGATACTTGTGCTATTTTTACTCACCCTTTTCAGGTACTATAAATTCAGCCCGTCATTGCACTTTTGAAGGCATCCAGAGTTTAAAAAGAAATACATAAAAAAATGGAAGCTGCTTAAAGAAGACGAGTTGAAAACATCTATGTGTTTTGCTGTAGTAGTGTTGGAGTTAAGCCACAATACGTAGAAGCATCACAAGAATTGGGTCGAGTCTTAGCTGCAAGAAATATGCACTTAATATATGGCGGAGGAAATCTTGGACTTATGGGGATCGTTTCAAAGGCCGTACAAGAAGGAGGCAGTCACATTTTGGGAATCATTCCAAAACCCCTGGCAGAGGCAAATCTTATTGAACCATCAACAGAGAGGAAATGATCGTGCCAGGTATGTCTGAACGACTGGTAGAAATGATTAAACGTGCTGATGCTTTATTACTTTGCCAGGTAGCTTGGGTACATTGGAGGAATTTTTATTGTGCTATCTTGGGCGAACCTAAACATACACCAGAAACAAATTGGGCTGTTTAACGTTGATGGATTTTATGATTTTCTTTTTTATTTCTTGATGATGCCCGGAGAAATGGGTTCGTGTCAAAACCTTGAAAGAACTCCTCTTTACTGCCAGAACTGCTCCGGATCTAATTGACCAAATCTTAGCCTATGAACCACAAGTTGACCATTTCCTTTCAAAGATAAATTGGTCCAAGGAAATTTTTTTTTTATTTTTATTTTTTTAAGGGAATTAGTTGATTAGTATCTTGTTTTTAGTTTTTGTGTTATTTTTATTTTTAGTCCAAAAATTTTCGAAATACAAAAAAAAAAAAATTGAAAAATTTTCAAAAAAGAACAAAAAATTTTGCGTTTTGTGTTTTTATATTGATTAAAAATGTGAAATTGGTAAAAGATAGTTGAGTAAGGAGTTTTCACTCCTGAGACGTATCCCAAACCCATTTTCGGAACAAGTTAATTTTTGTCTATTTTATTTTAAATTATTTAATTTGTAAATTCTCCATAAAACGGACTAAAATGGATCTTCATATGCTCAGTTGGCAGATATTATCAATATGCATAGTAATATACAGACATAAGCTAAAATTGAAAAGTTTGTAATATCCAGTGCTCTAGTTTAATTGGAGGAAGCATCTCAAAAAAGTAATGGAGTAAAAAAAAAATCTGAGATTCGAGTTATTAAGTCTGTAAGGGTGTTTTAACACCTATTGCCCTAAAACAACCTGGTTCGGGAGTTACTGGCCCAAAGCTCGCTACATGGATCAAAGATGCTGCAAAAATATATATATCTGAAGTCTGAGTAATTAATTCCGTAGGGGTGTCTTAACACCTGGTGCTCTAAAGCCAACTGGTTTGGGTGCCACCGACCCAACACTCGCTACATAGACGAAAGATATTGTATATAAATAAAAAAAAATTCAAAAATCAAAGAAAAAAAATCAGAAAAATGAGAAAAATTATTCCATTGCTACAAAAAGGTGTGAATTCTAATAAAACTTTAGGACAAAAATATTACTCTCTTATCAACTGCACTTGTGGCTGTTTTGGGCAAAAATGAGTTGTTTATTTTTTTTTCGGCTGTGTATATGGAGAATGGTAAATAATCGGAGAATTTACTTATTCAACAATTTAGAAAGAATCAAAACAACTAGTAACTTGGAGTAGAAGTTTCACCTGATTAGTCATTAAGTTCTTTATTCTCTTTTCTCTTGTCTTTTGATTTTGTGTGCATTAGTTTTATTAACTTTTTACTTTTGTAAAACGTTTGTGCGTATCGTTGCTGTAAGCCCTCACGAGACTGCAACTCGTCCACTAGGGACACCTAGGGGTTTAAAGACTTGTTGCATATGCTAAATGCAACCGTGATCCCTACGAAAGTGGCTTAGTTTAATTTTAATTGTTTCGTGTATTTTATTTTATTGTTTTGCTCGATGACTAGTAAAATTTTAGGTTTGGGGGTGTGATGAGTGGAAAATATATCAATATTTACCGCCCCTTTAACTTAATATTTTGTTTACTTTCTCGGGTTTGATGAACGTTTTGATGTGTTTTATTTTATTTTTCTCTGACAGGATCCAGACCTTTTTGACTATCACGATATTATTTCGCTACTAATCATCCTCTGGAAGATACTTGTGCTATTTTTACTTACCATTTTCAGGTACTATAAATTCAGCCCGTCATTGCACTTTTGAAGGCATCTAGAGTTTAGAAAGAAATACATAAAAAAAATGGAAGCCACTTCAAGAAGACGAGTTGAAAACATCTGTGTGTTTTACGGTAGTAGTGTTGGTGTTAAGCCACAATACGTAGAAGCAGCACAAGAATTGGGTCGAGTCTTAGCTGCAATAAATATGCACTTAATATATGGCGGAGGCAATCTTGGACTTATGGGGATCGTTTCAAAGGCCGTCCAAGAAGGAGGCAGTCACGTTTTGGGAATCATTCCAAAACCCTTGGCAGAGGTAAATCTTATTGAACCATCAAACGGAGAGGAACAGATCGTGCCAGGTATGTCTGAACGACTGGTACAAATGATTAACCGTGCTGATGCTTTTATTACTTTGCCAGGTGGCTTGGGTACATTGGAGGAAATTCTTATTGTGCTATCTTGGGCAAACCTGAACATACACCAGAAACAAATTGGGTTGTTTAACGTTGATGGATTTTATGATTTTCTTTTTGTAATTCTTGATGATGCTCGGAGAAATGGGTTTGTGTCAAAACCTTTGAAAGAACTCCTCTTTAATGCCAGAACTGCTCCGGATCTAATTGACCAAATCTTAGCCTATGAACCACAAGTTGACCCTATCTTTTCAAAGATAAATTGGTCCGAGGACGATCGGGGTAAAATGCGTCGAATTAATCTGGATCTTAACCTTCAATTTCCTGTAGAATTTCAGCTAACCAGGTATTATCTTCTAAACTCTTCTTCTACTTTTTAAGATATTGGGGACAATGTCTCATTTAGGTTTAGGGGAGGGAATTAGTTGATATTAGTACCTTGTTTTTAGTTTGTGTGTTATTTTATTTTTAGTCCAAAATTTTTCGAAAATACAAAACAAAATTGAAAAATTTTCAAAAAATAACAAAAATATTTTGCGTTTTTGTGATTCTATTTTGACTTAAAATGTAAAATTGGAAAGAGATAGTGGAGTAAGGAGTTTTCACTCCTGAGACGTATCTCAAACCCATTTTCGGAACAAGTTAATTTTGGTTTATTTCATTTTAAATAATTTAATTTGTAAATTCTCCATAAAACGGACTAAAATGGATCTTCATATGCTCAGTTGGCAAGTATTATCAATATGCATAGTTGTAACATCCCGCCTAGGCCAGGATGCTACCGGCAGGAGACAGGCTAAACCCATCTCCATAAGCCTCTGAATTTACCGAAATTTCGGCATGATGTATTCGTAACATCATGCAACCTGGCCTGTAGCCAGCATCCACAAACATCAAGAAACACAACAATCTCGGCCTTAGGCCGGAAACTCAACTCCAATGAAATACTCAACAAGGCCTCAGGCCTGAACTTAAAAAAACAAAATGCAAGTACTTGGCCTCCGGCCAGAACTCAAAATAAAACTATGCTATTACATGATTTATACATATTAAATACAATGCAATACAAGAACAAGGGCCGTGAGGACCCATAACTCGACCCAGGACTCCCTTGACTGCAATTGGGGCGATCCACCGTCTTCAAAGTCTTCACCGAACATCTGCTGGTTCTACATGACAGCTACTAACCTGCAAAACTACAAACTGTTGTGGTGTGAGTCATAATGACTCAGTAAGTAATCATGCTCACAACTTGAACACACAAACACAAATAAAGTCAGAATTCTGTTTCTGTGTTATTATGAGTTGTCTATATGACCATGCAAACATATTACGTGTTACTGATTCTTTAATCTCATCGCACACATACCTTAAATTTCTTTTACTACTTATACCAACAAACACTCAATATAAATTACATTAAGTTTCTTTATCATTGACTAACATGTCAAAATCTATCACGTTTTTGCTGCGTTACTCGAAATTTTCTCTTCTTAAATTCTGTTGATTGTTTTTAGTTCTGAACATCTTAATATACCTACACATCAAGTTTCTATATCACTATTAACCATGTCATGCTTTCACTACGCTACTCTGACATCTCAATACTTACTTGGTCACTTTTTGATAGTCTAGATCGGATATTTAATATAATCATCTTTCATTCATTACATTGAAATATCATCAAATCGGAACTTTAAACTATTCTTTATATGAAACACTTATCATACTACCATAAATCATGCATGCATACAAATATATATATATACGTAGTCATATTACTATACATTATCCCACACAGGAAGGTACTCTTATACAACTCATACAAACATGGTATGAAAATAAATGTAACAATGCTATCATGCTTCAATGTTAACTATATGCATCTCAAATGATTTTCTAGGATGTATGATCTATATGCTTATCTTGTGAATTATACTTTACTCAACATGCCATGCTTTTATAACTATTACTTTTAAACCTTTTCTGAAAAATTTACGTATGAATGTACTAATGCTTTCGTGCATAATATCCACTATATGCATCTCAGATGAATTACTAGAATGTCTGATTCATATGCATGACTTGTAAATTATACACTACTTTAACATGCTATGGTTTTAGAAAATGTTTTCTGAAATCTTTATGAAAAATCTCTGTTGAAAACTTTACTTAAAAACTGGTTTCTGCTTAAAGATTCTGAATCTCCAATAAAACTGCTATTTCTGGAAACTTTCTTTTCTAAAAGCACTTTCTGAAAACTATTTCTGAAGACTGAAAACTACACTTGAAAACTGGGACCTGTATCAAGAAACTGAAAACTGAAATCTGAAAAACTATTTCTAAACTCTGTTTCTGAAAACCGTGTACTATAATCTGGTTTCTAAAATCCAGGCACTGAAAATTTGGAAACTGTGTACTGAAAATCTGAAAACTGAAATCTTTTTTTTTTTTTTCTGAAAACCAAATCTCCGCCCGTAGGCGCATCTCCGCCCGTAGGCGCATCTCCGCCCGAAGGCGCATCTCCGCCCGTAGGCGCATCTCCGCCCGAAGGCGCATCTCCGCCCGTAGGCGCATCTCCGCCCAGGAATGTACCATCTGAGCGCTGAGGATCTAGGAGCGTCCCCCTAGTCCTCCACATGTGCACATGTGAATAAATCCGTCAATTCCAGCAGTGTACAACTGGGATGGGTCAAATCCCAAATCCCGAATCCAAATGATATCCGTCAATTCCAACTGAATCTCAAGTTACATACTGGGGTGAGGTTTTACCTCATGCCCCGAAAACATAAAACCATAATATGGATCTCAAAACTGTATAAACCTTTTCTAAAAACATCCCTTTTTAAAAGTCTCTGTTACTTTTCTTTAAAACCTTTTGAGTTTCAAAACCTTTCTCGTTTTATCATGTATGTAAATGGATATGATCATGCACTCTTTTAAACTAACGACATATGCATGTTTATTTCTAATACTTTATTTTTATTCTAACCATGCCTTTTTACATAATACAACATATGTTCATGCATATGCTCATGCTCGTGTTTATGCATATGTACAAAGAAATGAACTATGCATTCTATTCCTTATATGCTTACATCTTGAGTCGTCTCACATTCTATATACTGATACTGTTCACAATATACTTTATACACATCTATACCATCACAACTTAGCTTACCTCCATAACTTACCTTATTAATGGCTCACAAAACAATATAATGTATAGTTATATTCATACACACACAATCGATCATTATAAACGAATGTATGACTTTATATATATATATATATATAAAGTTTACTTATTCATTCATTTCCATTACTCTTTAATCATTTATAATCATACTATAACATCTATCTCAACAATAGGCTTATTTAGGCATCTTCCAAAATTATTAATTAGGCTTAATCGAATACATACAAACAATATATATATATGTACTTACTTATTTCTCCATGTAACCTACATGCTTTGACTTATACATGTATACATTCGTATCCTTGTTCTTGTGTTCAATACGTGCATTAGTTTATATATCTTTGTTTCCTTGCATTTTATCATTCTTTAAACATTAATCTCATTCCCTAGGGTGTAGTTTCTACAACCCCCAAACCCAAGTCTCATTTAATTATAATCATAAACATGACATCATTCATATGCTCTATCTATCTATATATATATACACATATATATATATATTGATTTATACCTACATATGTATCTCTTTACTTCTATATACTCATGCTTTTCTTTTGCTCATACATCTACTTATAATTGTTTGTTCTTAACTATATGTGTAAATAAATACACCTACTTCTTTCTTCTACGTTCATCTTTATATATATACGGGTTTCCTGCGTTTAACTATATATAACCTTATTATATTACTAATTTTTTTTTTAGCAACGTTAAATTTCTTAAGTATTCGTAGCATGAGTTACTTACCTGATTTCGCGGACACTCCAAACCCGGACTCGATCTGTCAAAACAAATCACAACATATGTCAGAACCGCTATTTGCGGAACTTTCTACTCAACAACTATAAACTGCGGATTCTCTCGGAATCCTCAAATCCTCACCGACTCTACGGTTTAAATTTCATTACTCTAACACATGGTCACTTTGTTATCTTAAACCAACTAGATAGGTCAAATTCTCATTTTACGCGTTTGCGGCAAAACTTGCGGAAAAGTTTCCGCAAACGCTACGGAAGGGTCTCGAACCCTCCGAACTAAACCGAAGTTACCCAATTACCCTCGCAATATCATAATTACATCATAACTACATTTACGACTATCTACGCTCAATCGCGCGAGAAACGCCGTTTTACCGGAATCTCGCTATTACTACCGGATCGATCATATCTCGTCCGTTTCACCCCGGATTCTACCACATTTATCGTTTTAACATATTAAATCATATTCAATTTATAAACATGCAATTCGCTAAACTACGGAACTATTAGAAGCATCCGAATACAAATCGATAAACTTTAAAATGAGGAATTCTAAACGGAGAGTCGTACCGAACTTTCGAGGCCATATTCGGACTCCCACCGGTCATACGAATGCGCTGGTGTTGATGGAATTCCGATCGGAGCTACCGTTCAAAATGGGTTTACTGTTCACCGACTCGTTTTCTCTCGATTCGCGCAATTCCGGCTGCTGTTCGGCAAATCCGCCTCCGCACACTCGTAGTACTCTCCGAGGGCTTCGTTTTGATAGGTGGCACGGCTCGTGGAACGGCCCGACGAGTCGGAACCGACCAACCCAAGACGCGCACTGTTTTTGCACCAAAAACGCGCCGTCGCCGGTGATCCAAGGTCGCCGCCGGCCACCGCTCTGCTTGCGTCGCTCGAGGGGGAACCGATCGGCACCGGCGCGCCGGCCTGTGGTGGCCGGAATCGTCGCCGGCGCATGCATCTCCAAAATGGGCGACGGGGGTGCGGGTAGGGAGATTTAAGGAAGTTTGGCCCATTTTCCATTTACTGAAACCTTGGGGCTTTATATAATGCCCTGGAAAATATCATATCAGCCCCTGCGAAAATAACAAATCAGCCCCTATCTAGAACCTTCTGGAAATTCGTAATTTCAGGGCCCTTTTGATGCGATTCTCGAAAAGTGTTCAACACGAAAGTTGTTCGTATCGGAAAAACGAGTCCAACGATCCAAAAATTAGCTCCATCGGAGTTCGTTCGCCCTGTTCGTGTCCAAAACCATAAACTTTAAGCGTTTAACGAAAATCGCGTAACCGGATTTTTATCCCACGCGTTTTCCAACGCGACGAAAATTCATAAAATAATATTCCAACTCATATAACATCGCCCAAACTCTTATTTTTCAATATTATCATGATCCGAGACTAAAACAGTCGTCCGGGAATCTCCTGTAACAGTTCTAAAAATCCGGGATGTTACAATAGTAATATACGGACATAAGCTAAAATTGAAAAGTTTGTAATATCCAGTGGTCTAGTTTAATTGGAGGAAGCATCTCAAAAAAGTAATAGAGTAAAAAATAAAATAAATCTTATATCCGAGTTATTAAGTCTGTAAGGGTGTTTTAACACCTAGTGCCCTAAAACTAACCGGTTTGGGAGTCACTGGCCCAAAGCTCGCTACATGGATCAAAGATGCTGCAAATATTTATATATCTGAAGTCTGAGTAATTAAGTCCGTAGGGGTGTCTTAACACCTGGTGCCTTAAAGCCAGCTGGTTTGGGAGCCACCGACCCAACACTCGCTACATAGATGGAAGATATTGTATATAAATAAAAAAAATTTCAAAAATCAAAGAAAAAAATCAGAAAAATGAGAAAAATTATTTTATTGCCACAAAAAGGTGTGAATTCTATTAAAACTTTAGGATAAAAATATTACTCTATTTTCAACTGCACTTATGACTGTTGTGGGCAAAAATGAGTTGTTTAATATTTTATCGGCTGTTTATATGGAGAATGGTAAATATAATCGGAAAATTTACTTATTCAACAATTTAGAAAGAATCAAAACAATTAGTAACTTGGAGTAGAAATTTCACTTGATTAGTCACTAACTTCTTTATTCTTTTTTCTCTTGTCTTTTTGATTTTGTGTGCATTAGTTTTATTAACTTTTTACTTTTGTAAAACTTTTGTGGGTATCGTTGCTGTAAGCCCTCACGAGACTACAACTCGTCCACTAGGGACACCTAGGGGTTTAATGGCTTGTTCCATATACTAAATGCAGCTGTGATCCCTAAGAAAGTGGCTTAGTTTAATTTTAATTGTTTCTTGTATTTTATTTTATTGTTTTGCTCGAGGACTAGCAAAATGTTAGGTTTGGGGGTGTGAAGAGCGGAAAATATATCAATATTTACCGCCCCTTTAACTTAATATTTTGTTTAGTTTCTCGGGTTTGATGAACGTTTTGAAGTGATTTATTTTATTTTTCTCCGATAGGATCCAGACCTTTTTGACTATCACGATATTATTTCGCTACTAATCGTCCTCTGGAAGATACTTGTGCTATTTCTACTCACCCTTTTCAGGTACTATAAATTCAGCCCGTCATTGCACTTTTGAAGACATCCAGAGTTTAAAAAGAAATACATAAAAAAAAATGGAAGCTGCTTCAATAAGACGAGTTGAAAACATCTGTGTGTTTTGCGGTTGTAGTGTTGGTGTTAAGCCACAATACGTAGAAGCATCACAAGAATTGGGTCGAGTCTTAGCTGCAAGAAATATGCACTTAATATATGGCGGAGGAAATCTTAGACTTATGGGGATCGTTTCAAAGGCCGTATAAGAAGGAGGCAGTCACATTTTGGGAATCATTCCAAAACCCCTGGCAGAGGCAAATCTTATTGAACCATCAAACAGAGAGGAAATGATCGTGCTAGGTATGTCTGAACGACTGGTAGAAATGATTAACCGTGCTGATGCTTTTATTACTTTGCCAGGTGGCTTGGGTACATTGGAGGAAATTTTTATTGTGCTATCTTGGGCGAACCTGAACATACACCAGAAACCAATTGGGCTGTTTAACGTTGATGGATTTTATGATTTTCTTTTTGTATTACTTGATGATGCCCGGAGAAATGAGTTCGTGTCAAAACCTTTGAAAGAACTCCTCTTTACTGCCAGAACTACTCCGGATCTAATTGACCAAATCTTAGCCTATGAACCACAAGTTGACCCTATCTTTTCAAAGATAAATTTGTCCGAGGACGATCGTGGTAAGAGGCGTCGTATTAATCTTGATCTTAACCTTTAATTTCCTGTAGAATTTCAGCTAAACATGTATTATCTTCTAAACTATTCTTCTACTATTTAAGACATTGGGGACAATGTCTCATTTAGGTTTGGGGGAGGGAATTATTTGATTAGTACCTTGTTTATAGTTTGTGTGTTATTTTTTTTTAGTCCAAAATTTTTCAAAATTACAAAAAAAAATTGAAAATTTTTCAAAAAATAACAAAATATTTTGCGTTTTTAAGTTTTTATTTTGACTAAAAATGTGAAATTGGTAAGAGATAGCTGAGTAAGGAGTTTTCACTCCTGACACGTATCTCTAACCCATTTTCGGAACAAGTTAATTTTGTTTATTTCATTTTAAATTATTTAATTTGTAAATTCTCCATAAAACAGACTAAAATGGATCTTAATATGCTCAGTTGGCAGGTATTATCAATATGTATAGTAATATACGGACATAAGCTAAAATTGAAAAGTTTGTAATATCCAGTGGTCTAGTTTAATTGGAGGAAGCATCTCAAAAAAGTAATAATAAAAAATAAAAAATCTTATATCCGAGTTATTAAGTCTGTAAGGGTGTTTTAACACCTAGTGCCCTAAAACTAACCGGTTTGGGAGTCACTGGCCCAAAGCTCGCTACATGGATCAAAGATGCTGCAAATATTTATATATCTGAAGTCTGAGTAATTAAGTCCGTAGGGGTGTCTTAACACCTGGTGCCTTAAAGCCAACTGGTTTGGGAGCCACCGACCCAACACTCGCTACATAGATGGAAGATATTGTATATAAATAAAAAAAATTTCAAAAATCAAAGAAAAAATCAGAAAAATGAGAAAAATTATTTTATTGCCACAAAAAGGTGTGAATTCTATTAAAATTTAGGATAAAAATATTACTCTATTTTCAACTGCACTTGTGACTGTTTGTGGGCAAAAATGAGTTGTTTAATATTTTGTCGGCTGTTTATATGGAGAATGGTAAATATAATCGGAAAATTTACTTATTCAACAATTTAGAAAGAATCAAAACAACTAGTAACTTGGAGTAGAAATTTCACTTGATTAGTCACTAACTTATTTATTCTTTTTTCTCTTGTCTTTTTTATTTTGTGTGCATTAGTTTTATTAACTTTTTACTTTGTAAAACTTTTGTGGGTATCGTTGCTGTAAGCCCTCACGAGACTACAACTCGTCCACTAGGGACACCTAGGGGTTTAATGGCTTGTTCCATATATACTAAATGCAGCCGTGATCCCTAAGAAAGTGGCTTAGTTTAATTTTAATTGTTTCTTGTATTTTATTTTATTGTTTTGCTCGGGGACTAGCAAAATGTTAGGTTTGGGGGTGTGAAGAGCGGAAAATATATCATATTTACCGCCCCTTTAACTTAATATTTGTTTAGTTTCTCGGGTTTGATGAACGTTTTGAAGTGATTTATTTTATTTTTCTCCGATAGGATCCAGACCTTTTTGACTATCATGATATTATTTACTCACCCTTTTCAGGTACTATAAATTCAGCCTGTCATTGCACTTTTGAAGGCATCCAGAGTTTAAAAAGAAATACATACAAAAAAAAATGGAAGCTGCTTCAATAAGACGAGTTGAAAACATCTGTGTGTTTTGCGGTAGTAGTGTTGGTGTTAAGCCACAATACGTAGAAGCATCACAAGAATTGGGTCGAGTCTTAGCTGCAAGAAATATGCACTTAATATATGGCGGAGGAAATCTTGGACTTATGGGGATCGTTTCAAAGGCCGTACAAGAAGGAGGCAGTCACATTTTGGGAATCATTCCAAAACCCCTGGCAGAGGCAAATCTTATTGAACCATCAAACGGAGAGGAAATGATCGTGCTAGGTATGTCTGAACGACTGGTAGAAATGATTAACTGTGCTGATGCTTTTATTACTTTGCCAGGTGGCTTGGGTACATTGGAGGAAATTTTTATTGTGCTATCTTGGGCGAACCTGAACATACACCAGAAACCAATGGGCTGTTTAACGTTGATGGATTTTATGATTTTCTTTTTGTATTACTTGATGATGCCCGGAGAAATGAGTTCGTGTCAAAACCTTTGAAAGAACTCCTCTTTACTGCCAGAACTACTCCGGATCTAATTGACCAAATCTTAGCCTATGAACCACAAGTTGACCCTATCTTTTCAAAGATAAATTGTGTCCGAGGACGATCGTGGTAAGAGGCGTCTTATTAATCTTGATCTTAACTTTAATTCCTGTAGAATTTCAGCTAAACATGTATTATCTTCTAAACTATTCTTCTACTATTTAAGACATTGGGGACAATGTCTCATTTAGGTTTGGGGGAGGGAATTAGTTGATTAGTACCTTGTTTATAGGTTGTGTGTTATTTTTATTTTTAGTCCAAAATTTTTCAAAATTACAAAAAAAAATTGAAAATTTTTCAAAAAATAACAAAAATATTTTGCGTTTTTGAGTTTTTATTTTGACTAAAAATGTGAAATTGGTAAGAGATAGCTGAGTAAGGAGTTTTCACTCCTGAGACGTATCTCTAACCCATTTTCGGAACAAGTTAATTTTTGTTTATTTCATTTTAAATTATTTTAAATTTGTAAATTCTCCCATAAAACAAACTAAAATGGATCTTCATATGCTCAGTTGGCAGGTATTATCAATATGTATAGTAATATACGGACATAAGCTAAAATTGAAAAGTTTGTAATATCCAGTGCTCTAGTTTAATTGGAGAAAGCATCTTAAAAAGTAATGGAGTAAAAAATAAATAAATCTGAGATCCTAGTTATTAAGTTTGTGAGGGTGTTTTAACACCTAGTGCCCTAAAACCAACTGGTTTGAGAGTCACTGGCCCAAAGCTCGCTACATGGATCAAAGATGCTGCAAAAATATATATATCTGAAGTCTGAGTAATTAAGTCTGTAGGGGTGTCTTAACACCTGGTGCCTTAAAGCCAACTGGTTTAGGAGTCACTGACCCAACACTCGATACATAGACGGAAGATATTGTATATAAATAAAAAAAATTTCAAAAATCAAAGAAAAAAAATCAGAAAAATGAGAAAAAATTATTCCATTGCTACAAAAATGTGTGAATTCTAATAAAACTTTAGGACACAAATGTTACTCTCTTATCAACTGCACTTGTGACTGTTGTGGGCAAAAATGAGTTGTTTAATATTTTGTCGGCTGTGTATATGGAGAATGGTAAATATAATCGGAGAATTTACTTATTCAACAATTTAGAAATAATCAAAACAACTAGTAACTTGGAGTAGAAGTTTCACTTGATTAGTCACTTACTTATTTATTCTATTTTCTCTTGTCTTTTTGATTTTGTGTGCATTAGTTTTATTAACTTTTTACTTTTGTAAAACGTTTGTGGGTATCGTTGCTGTAAGCCCTCACGAGACTACAACTCGTCCAATAGGGACACCTATAGTTTTAAAGGCTTGTTACATATGCTAAATGCAACCGTGATCCCTACGAAAGTGGCTTAGTTTAATTTTAATTGTTTCTTGTATTTTATTTTATGGTTTTGCTCGAGGACTAGCAAAATGTTAGGTTTGGGGGTGTGAAGAGCGGAAAATATATCAATATTTACCGCCCCTTTAACTTAATATTTTGTTTAGTTTCTCGGGTTTGATGAACGTTTTGATGTGATTTATTTTATTTTTCTCCGACAGGATCAGACCTTTTTGACTATCACGATATTATTTCGCTACTAATCGTCATCTGGAAGATACTTGTGCTATTTTTACTCACCCTTTTCAGGTACTATAAATTCAGCCCGTCATTGCACTTTTGAAGGCATCCAGAGTTTAGAAAGAAATACATAAAAAAATGGATGCGGCTTCAAGAAGGCGAGTTGAAAACATCTATGTGTTTTGCGGTAGTAGTGTTGGTGTTAAGCCACAATACGTACAAGCATCACAAGAATTGGGTCGAGTCTTAGCTGCAAGAAAAATGCACTTAATATATGGCGGAGGCAATCTTGGACTTATGGGGATCGTTTCAAAGGCCGTACAAGAAGGAGGCAGTCACGTTTTGGGAATCATTCCAAAACCCTTGGCAGAGGGAAATCTTATTGAACCATCAAACGGAGAGGAACTGATCGTGCCAGTTATGTCTGAACGACTGGTAGAAATGATGAACCGTGCTGATGCTTTTATTACTTTTCCAGGTGACTTGGGTACATTGGAGGAAATTTTTATTGTGCTATCTTCGGCGAACCTGAACATACACCAGAAACCAATTGGGCTGTTTAACGTTGATGAATTTTATGATTTTCTTTTTGTATTTCTTGATGATGCCGGAGAAATTAGTTCGTGTCAAAACCTTTGAAAGAACTCCTCTTTACTGCCAGAACTGCTCCGGATCTAATTGACCAAATCTTAGCCTATGAACCACAAGTTGACCCTATCCTTTCAAAGATAAATTGGTCTGAGGACGATCGTGGTAAGAGGCGTCGGATTAATCTGGATCTTAACCTTTAATTTCCTGTAGAATTTTAGCTAACCAGGTATTATCTTCTAAACTCTTCTTCTACTATTTAAGACATTGGGGACAATGTCTCATTTAGGTTTTGGGGCGGGAATTAGTTGATTAGTACCTTGTTTTTAGTTTGTCTGTTATTTTTATTTTTAGTCCAAAATTTTTTGAAAATACAATAAAAAAATTGAAAAATTTTCAAAAAATAACAAAAATATTTTGCATTTTTGTGTTTTTATTTTGACTAAAAGTGTGAAATTGGTAAAAGATAGCTGCGTAAGGAGTTTTCACTCCTGAGACGTATCTTAAACCCATTTTTGGAACAAGTTAATTTTTGTTTATTTCATTTTAAATTATTTAATTTGTAAATTCTCCATAAAACGGAATAAAATAGATCTTCATATGCTCAGTTGGCAGGTATTATCAATATGCATAGTAATATACAGACATAAGCTAAAATTGAAAAGTTTGTAATATCCAGTGCTCTAGTTTAATTGGAGGAAACATCTCAAAAAAGTAATGGAGTAAAAAATAAATAAATCTGAGATCCGAGTTATTAAGTCTGTAAGGGTGTTTTAACACCTAGTGCCCTAAATCCAACTGGTTAGGGAGTCACAGGCCGAAAGCTCGCTACATGGATCAAAGATGCTGCAAAAATATATATATATCTGAAGTCTGAGTAATTAAGTCCTAGGGGTGTCTTAACACCTGGTGCCCTAAAGCCAACTGGTTTGGGAGCCACCGACCCAACACTCGCTACATAGACGGAAGATATTGTATAGAAATAAAAAAAATCAAAAATCAAAGAAAAAAATCAGAAAAATGAGAAAAATAATTCCATTGCTACAAAAAGGTGTGAATTCTAATAAAACTTTAGGACAAAAATATTACTCTCTTATCAACTGCACTTGTGACTGTTGTGGGAAAAATGAGTTGTTTAATATTTTGTCGGCTGTGTATATGGAGAATGGTAAATATAATCGGAGAATTTACTTATTCAACAATTTAGAAAGAATCAAAACAACTAGTAACTTGGAGTAGAAGTTTCACTTGATTAGTCACTTACTTCTTTATTCTCTTTTCTCTTGTCTTTTTGATTTTGTGTGCATTAGTTTTATTAACTTTTTACTTTTGTAAAACGTTTGTGGGGAACGTTGTTGTAAGCCCTCACGAGACTACAACTCGTCCACTAGGGACACCTAGGGTTTTAAAGGCTTGTTGCATATGCTAAATGCAACCGTGATCCCTACGAAAGTGGCTTAGTTTAATTTTAATTGTTTCTTGTATCTATTTTATTGTTTTGCTCGAGGACTAGCAAAATGTTAGGTTTGGGGGTGTGATTATCGGAAAATATATCAATATTTACCGCCCGTTTAACTTAATATTTTGTTTAGTTTCTCGCGTTTGATGAACGTTTTGATGTGTTTTATTTTATTTTACAGATAAAATAATATCGGGTCTCAATGAAATCATTTAGGATGAAATATGGGTCAAATAAGGTCAATTATTGGACTTGATAATTTAATTTTGGAGATTGGAAACTTGAAATGGCATTTTTCACGAAGTGCAGTTTTGGAAATTCCAATTTTGTGCATCTTTCGTAATTTGGGCATAACATTTTACTCTGATATCGGATTGAGCTGATTCAAGTTCCAGATTAAAGAAGACTCAACGATCTACAGCTTTGAAAGATAAAATAATTTCGAATTCTGAAGATTTCATGCCCGAAATTTATGAACCATCCAAAAGTGTGTTGTGTGTAATTATTAAATTCACTTTCAATCATTTTCAAAGCAAAAAATAAATTAATAAATAAATAATAAAAATTATCAAATCATCACCAAACATGATAAGAGATTAGTGGAGCAATTAATAATGGATTTGGTGGAGCAATTAGTGGAGCAATTAATAATTGATTTGGTGGATGATTTGATTGAGGCAAAATTTTGCCTATAAATACCAAGCCATTTCATTTGTAAAATTCATACTTTCTTCTTTGAAATTCCTAAAGAATAAATAAGAAGATTGTATCTTGTTTGTTTATTTATAGCTTTCAGTAATTAATTTCCGCTTTCGCACTTTCTTTTCTTTATTTTTCAGTTTTTACTTTACGTAATTTACTTTTACGCACATAACCTTTCTTTCTTTAACTTTCACCATTTACTTTTCAGCAATTTACTTTTCAGCATTTACTTTTCAGTAATTTACTTTTCAGCATTTACTTTTCAGCAATTAAATTTCAGTATTTAATTTCAGCATTTACTTTCCGTCATTTAATTTTCAGTATTTAAATTTCAGTATTTTACTTTATGTCTTCTATTTTATTTAAGTTTTTTTACTACCCGTAAATATGTGTCGTAACTAAGCCAGTTACCTGGGGTTGTGATGAAATCCAATATCACCGGTTTATAAGGGGTTAGATTATAGCTTGGGTAATATAAAGATTTATTTATTGAGTCTTAATCTTAATGTTTTTTCATTAACTGCCCATTAATAAAATTGAACTGGGAAACTTAAAATGAACTAGACATATGGATTTTAAGTTTAAGACCTTAGACTCAATAGTCCACGATCTTCCTTGAGGATAGATAACCCTTTAATAGATTTCGTTACAGGATAGACATATACCTGTCGGACGGGGGTATCCATAATTGGAACTTAAACTTAATGAATCCAGATAATTTGGTTGACATAGACATATGGTTCAATTGGGTTAAACTGAGTATTTGTGTCTGACCATCGACAGAGGCTTACACATAATTTAGTGTTCCAGGTTAATAAATCAATATATTACCCAACTTTAAGATAACCACTTCATCTTTAAAATTATATTGGAAGAAATCACAACCCTAGATAGTTTTTAATATTGAATTTTCTTAAAACCTACTTTCGAATAATTTGATTTACTTATTTTTAAATTTAGATTCGTCACCATTTAAAATCAATCAAACAACCTGTTAGATACTAGTAATCATTTGACCTCATAAAATTAATAGATTAGATATTAAGTCCTCGTGGGATCGATATTTTTATACTACTTGAACGATTCGTGCGCTTGCGTTATACGTGTGTGTTTACGCCGGTCAAGTTTTTAGCACCGTTGCCGGGGACTTATTTATCTTTTACTATTAGTTTAGGGGTTAGATACGTTACTTGTATCTAATTTATTTTTACTTCTTGTTTTTGTTTTCTTGTGTTTCAGGTTCTCAGAAACTTCATGAGACGAACCAGAAGCTTTGAACTCCGACCGCTTGACCCGGAAATTGAAAGAACCATCAGACAGTTGAGAAGGGAAAGACAAGAAGGCCAAGAAGCTTTAGTCAACATGGAACCTGAACCGTTGGAGGTTGCACCACCGATTCCCATTCGAGATAGAACCATTCTGGTGGTTAACAGACTTATTTCCTGTATTGTACTTCCTCCCTTACCAGCAAATGCGTGTGACATCAAAACATGCATTAAGATGATTCAGCAGTCAGTTCTGTTTGGGGGGAATGCAACTGAAGATCCTAATGCCCACATCAGTAACTTCCTGGAAGTTTGCAGCACTTTTAACTACAACAGAGCATCAGAAGAAGCAATGCGACTGTGATTTTTTCCATATTCCTTGAAAAACAGAGCAAAAGCTTGGCTACATTCACTACCAGCAGGTTCCATCACAACTTGGAACACTTTAGCCACCAAAATTCCTTGCAAAGTATTTTCCACCAGCCAGAACCGGAAAGCTGAGGAATGACATCACATCCTTTGTACAACAAGATTCAGAATCCCTCTGCGAAGCTTGGGAAAGATTCAAAGATTTACTCCGGAAATGTCCTCACCATGAAATTCCAAAATGGCTTCAAGTACAAACATTCTATAATGGACTTTCTGGAATAATGAGAACCACAATCGATGCTGCTGCTGGAGGAGCTTTAATGGCAAAATGAGAAGATGAAGCCTGGGGCCTAATCGAAGAAATGGCTAACAACAATTCTTTATGGCCAACAGAAATGAGCATGATCCAAAGAATTGCAGTAATTTATGAAGTTGGAGCCAACACAGCACTGAATTCCAAGCTGGATGTGATTTGCAAAAATCTGGAAACTCTTAACATAAAAGTTAATGGTGGATCCAAAAGTTCACCATTTAGAGGAGCACCTGAGTCAGAATCTTTCAACCAACATAAAGAAACGGTGAATTATGTCAATAATTTCAACAGACAGGTGAACAATCCATATTCCAACACCTACAACCCAGGGTGGAGGAATCATCCCAATTTTCCATGCAGCAACAATTCAGGCCAACAACAGAACAATCCACCACCCGGATTCCAGCAACAGAATAAAAGCTAGCAGAAGTGTTGACGTACTTGAATAACAGAAGTAAAAAAACGACTCTCAAGCAGCAAGATATGATTCTATGTTTCAATCTCAAGCAGCAAGATATGATGCTATGTTTCAATCCTAAGCAACATTAATTCAAAGTCAATAAGCTTCTATTAAAGCACTGGAGAATCAAATTGGACAACTGGCAAAGGCTCAGAGTTACAGACTGCCAGGTACCATTCCTAGCAACACAGAGCTAAATCCAAGAAACATGGGGAAGGAGCAATGTCATGCCATCATGTTAAAAAGCGGTACTGAAATCAACAAAGATGTTGGAGCCAAAACAGCTACTGAGGAAGTTCCAAAAGAAACAAAGCAACAGATGGAGGAAAAAAAAGCAAGGGAAAAAGAACAGATCATTCCACCTCCACATTTTCCTCAACGTCTTCAGAAGAACAAATTGGACAAGTAATTTTCTCGGTTCATGGAAATCTTCAAAAAGCTGCATATCAACATTCCATTTGCAGAAGCGTTGGAACAAATGCCAAGCTATGCCAAATTCATGAAAGACATTCTTTCACGAAAGCGGATATGTGAGATTACGAGATAGTAGCATTATCAGAAGAATGCAGCGCTATCATTCAGAGAAAACTTCCGCAAAGTTGAAAGATCCTAGTAGTTTCATTGTTCCTTGCACTATAGGAGAACATGACTTCGGTAAGGCTCTGTTTGATCTAGGTGCGAGTGTTAACTTGATGCTTTTTTCTAGGTTCAGGAAAATGCAGATTGGAGAAATAATGCCCACTTCAGTCTCACTACAACTTGCTGATAGAACGCTCGTATTTCCAAGAGGCATAGTTGAGGATGTGCTAGTCAAGGTTGACAAATTCATTTTCCCAGTAGATTTTATTTTCCTTGATATGGAGGAAGACGCAGACGTGCCAATCATCCTCGGGAGACCATTATTGGCTACATGTCGAACCATTATTGATGTACAAAAAGGAGAATTAACAATGAGGGTACATGACCAAGAAGTAACATTCAATGTTTTCAAGGCCATGAATTTCCCAGATGATGAAAAGAATGAGGAATGTTTCAGACTTGATGTGATACACAGTACCGTTCAGAACTCTGATGAAAGACATAGTTCTATTGACAAACTTAAAACATGTCAATTGCCTGTGGAGCCTAAAGATAAAGCGTCTTTTGTACTGAAGAAGCCAATTCTTGCACTACAAGCAACAGAAGAGAAAAAGTTCCACCAGCTCAACGAATTGGAGGAATTTCACAATCAGCCTTTTGAGGATGCCAAATTGTACAAAGAAAATGCCAAGAAGAGACAAGATGAGAGGTTAGTGCGCATACAACTGGAACCAGGGCAGAAGGTACTGTTAAACAAATCAAGGGTGAAATTCTTCCCATGGAAGCCAAAATCACGGTGGTCAGGTCCATTTGTGATCAACAAAGTTTTACCAAATAGAGCCGTTGAGATACATGATCCTGACTCCAACAAAACTTTCAAGGTTAAAAACAAGTGTGTCAAGCACTACTAGGGAGAATCATTTGAGCGACAAAAAGAAAGTGTTACACTTTCAGATCCAGCTTAACGTTCGAGAAGTGAAGTCTGGCTGACGACTCTAAACTTAGCGCTAGCAGGGAGGCAACCCATGCAATTTTTGTATATATTGTGATCTGGTGTGTTTTATTTTTGTGTGTTTAATTTTTGCAGGTTTAGTTAGATGGAAGAAGTTCTCGCAAATCTTCACAAGCAATTTCCTTCTCTCCCTCAAAATTCTCTGATGAAAGTCTACAAAGCTCGCTTAGAACGAATGAGACTACTAACAATCCATGGTGTTCCTAATGACATTCGTTGGTAATGAAGCACGAGTCCGATTGGCATGTGAGTCTTCTGACTCTTTTATTTCACATCTGCCTGGTTTTGGAAGAAGCACCTATGCAAAGAAACGTAGAGCTAAGCAAATGGGTGTTTGTTACAAATGTGCACGCTGGAATTGCAATACTAGTTGTCGTTATTTAGGAATGGTGTCTGATAATTGCGAAGACAAAATTAAATTCATTAGGGATGGCTTGAGTAAGGAGTCTTTAGATGATATATCTTCGACTCTTGAGACGCATCCAAGTGGATATGTTCACATAGCCTTTCGCAAATTACATACACAATTTCAAAAAAGAACGACAACTGTTAAGTCTCGGGAATCTGACTAAAAAAGACCATGTTTTCCAATTTATAAGAAAATTGGATGGGAAGCTTGTCCCTGACGCATAGACGTCAATCAAACCGTTATTTTCTTGTAAATATTATATCTCTTTGTCTTTTTTACGGTAGTAGTGTTGGTGTTAAGCCACAATACGTAGAAGCAGCACAAGAATTGGGTCGGGTCTTAGCTGTAAGAAATATGCACTTAATATATGGTGGAGGCAATATTGGACTTATGGGGATCATTTCAAATGCCGTACAAGAAGGAGGCAGTCACGTTTTGGGAATCATTCCAAAACCCTTGGCAGAAGCAAATCTTATTGAACCATCAAACGGAGAGGAACTGATCGTGCCAGGTATGTCTGAATGACTAGTAGAAATGATTAACCATGCTGATGCTTTTATTGCTTTACCAAGTGGCTTGAGTACATTGGAGGAAATTTTTGTTGTGCTATCTTGGGCGAACCTGAACATACACCAGAAACCAATTGGGTTGTTTAACGTTGATGGATTTTATGATTTTCTTTTTGTATTTCTTGATGATGCCCGGAGAAATGGGTTCATGTCAAAACCTTTTAAAGAACTCCTCTTTACTGCCAGAACTGCTCCGGATCTAATTGACCAAATCTTAGCCTATGAACCATTAGTTGACTCTATCCTTTCAAAGATAAATTGGTCCGAGGAAATATTTTTATTTTTTTAAGGGAATTAGTTGATAGTACTTTGTTTTTAGTTTGTGTGTTATTTTTATTTTTAGTCCAAATTTTTTCGAAAATACAAAAAAAATTGAAAAATGTGTTGTTTAATATTTTGTCGGCTGTGTATATGGAGAATGGTAAATATAATCGGAGAATTTACTTATTCAACAATTTAGAAAGAATCAAAACAACTAGTAACTTGGAGTAGAAGTTTCACATGATTAGTCACTAACTTCTTTATTCTCTTTTCTCTTGTCTTTTTGATTTTGTGTGCATTAGTTTTATTAACTTTTTACTTTTGTAAAACGTTTGTGGGTATCGTTGCTGTAAGCCCTCACGAGACTACAACTCGTCCACTAGGGACACCTAGGGGTTTAAAGGCTTGTTACATATGCTAAATGCAACCGTGATCCCTACGAAAGTGGCTTAGTTTAATTTTAATTGTTTCTTGTATTTTATTTTATTTTTTTTGCTCGAGGACAAGCAAAATGTTAGGTTTGGGCGTATGATGAGTGGAAAATATATCAATATTTACGCCCCTTTAACTTAATATTTTGTTTAGTTTCTCGGGTTTGATGAACGTTTTGATGTGTTTTATTTTATTTTTCTCTGACAGTATCAAGACCTTTTTGACTATCACGATATTATTTCGCTACTAATCGTCATCTGGAAGATACTTGTGCTATTTTTACTCACCCTTTTCAGGTACTGTAAATTCAGCTCGTCATTGCACTTTTGAAGGCATCCAGAGTTTAGAAAGAAATACATAAAAAAAATGGAAGCCACTTCAAGAAGACGAGTTGAAAACATCTGTGTGTTTTGCGGTAGTAGTGTTGGTGTTAAGCCACAATACGTAGAAGCAGCACAATAATGGGGTCGAGTATTAGCTGCAAGAAATATGCACTTAATATATGACGGAGGCAATCTTGGACTTATGGGATCGTTTCAAAGGCCGTACAAGAAATAGGCAGTCACGTTTTGGGAATCATTCCAAAACCCTTGGCAGAGGCAAATCTTATTGAACCATCAAACGGAGAGGAACTGATCGTGCCAGGTAAGTCTGAACGACTGGTAGAAATGATTAACCGTGCTGATGCTTTTATTACTTGCCAGGTGGCTTGGGTACATTGGAGGAAATTTTTATTGTGCTATCTTGGGCGAACCTGAACATACACCAGAAACCAATTGGGCTGTTTAACGTTGATGAATTTTATGATTTTCTTTTTGTATTTCTTGATGATGCCCGGAGAAATGGATTCGTGTCAAAACCTTTGAAAGAACTCCTCTTTACTGCGAGAACTGCTCCGGATCTAATTGACGAAATCTTAGCCTATGAATCACAAGTTGACCCTATCCTTTCAAAGATAAATAGGTCCGAGGACGATCGTGGTAAGAGGCGTCGGATTAATCTGGAACTTAACCTTTAATTTCCTGTAGAATTTCAGCTAACCAGGTATTATCTTCTAAACTCTTCTTCTACTATTTAAGACATTCGGGACAATGTCTCATTTAGGTTTGGGGGAGGGAGTTAGTTGATTAGTACCTAGTTTTTAGTTTGTGTATTATTTTTATTTTTAGTCCAAAATTTTTCGAAAATACAAAAAAAATTGAAAATTTTCAAAAAATAACAAAAATATTTTGCGTTTTTGTGTTTTTATTTTGACTAAAAATGTTAAATTGGTAAGAGATAGCTGAGTAATGAGTTTTCACTCCTGAGAAGTATCTCAAATCCATTTTCGGAACAAGTTAATTTTTGTTTATTTCATTTTAAATTATTTAATTTGTAAATTCTCCATAAAACGGACGAAAATGGATCTTCATATTCTCAGTTGGCAGGTATTATCAATATGCATAGTAATATACGGACATAAGCTAAAATTGAAAAGTTTGTAATATCCAGTGCTCTAGTTTAATTGGAGGAAGCATCTCAAAAGTAATGGAGTAAGAAAAAAAACTTTGAGATCCGAGTTATTAAGTCTGTAAGGGTGTTTTAACACCTAGTTCCCTAAAACCAACTGGTTTGGGAGTCACTGGCCCAAAGCTCGCTACATGGATCAAAGATGCTGCAAAAATATTTATATCTGAAGTCTGAGTAATTAAGTCTATAGGGGTGTCTTAACACCTGGTGCCCTAAAGCCAACTGGTTTGGGAGCCACTGACCCAACACTCGCTACATAGACGGAAGATATTGTATATAAATTAAAAAAAATAAAAAATCAAAGAAAAAACTCAGAAAAATGAGAAAAATTAGAAAAATGAGAAAAATAATTCCATTGCTACAAAAAGGTGTGAATTCTAATAAAACTTTAGGACAAAAATATTACTCTCTTATCAACTGCACTTGTTACTGTTGTGGGCAAAAATGTGTTGTTTAATATTTTGTCGGTTGTGTATATGGAGAATGGTAAATATAATCGGAGTATTTACTTATTCAACAATTTAGAAAGAATCAAAACAACTAGTAACTTAAAGTAGAAGTTTCACCTGATTAGTCACTAACTTCTTTATTCTCTTATCTCTTGTCTTTTTGATTTTGTGTGCATTAGTTTTATTAACTTTTTACTTTTGTAAAACGTTTGTGGGTATCGTTGCTGTAAGCCCTCACGAGACTACAACTCGTCCAATAGGGACACCTAGAGGTTTAAAGGCTTGTTACATATGCTAAATGCAACCGTGATCCATACGAAAGTGGCTTAGTTTAATTTTAATTGTTTCTTGTATTTTATTTTATTGTTTTGCTGGAGGAATAGCAAAATGTTAGGTTTGGGGGTGTGATGAGACGAAAATATATCAATATTTACCGCCCCTTTAACTTAATATTTTGTTTAGTTTCTCGGGTTTGATGAACGTTTTGATGTGTTTTATTTTATTTTGCAGATAAAATAATATCGGGTCTATATGAAATCATTTAGGTTGAAATATGGGTCAAATAAGGGCAATTATTGGACTTGATATTTTAATTTTGGAGATTGGAAACTTGAAATGGCGTTTTTGACGAAGTGCAGTTTTGGAAATTCCAGTTTTGTGAATCTTTCGTAATTTGGGCATAACATTTTACTCTGATATCGGATTGAGCTGATTCAAGTTCCAGATTAAAGAAGACTCAATGATCTACAGCTTTGAAAGACAAAATATTTTATAATTCTGAATATTTCATGCCCGAAATGGATGAACCATCCAAAAGTGGTTGTATGTAATTATTAAAGTCACTTTCAATCATTTTCAAAGAAAAAAATAAATTAATAAATAATAATAATAATTATTAAAATAATCACCAAACATGATAAGAGATTAGTGGAGCAATTAATAATGGATTTGGTGGAGCAATTAGTGGAGCAATTAATAATTGATTTGCTGGATGATTTGATGGAGGAAAAATTTTGCCTATAAATACCAAGCCATTTCATTTGTAAAATTCATACTTTCTTCTTTGAAATTCCTAAAGAATAAATAAGAAGATTTTATCTTGTTTGTTTATTTATAGCTTTCAGTAATTAATTTCCGCTTTCGCACTTTCTTTTCTTTATTTTTAAGTTTTTACTTTACGTAATTTACTTTTACGCATAATACTTTTCTTTCTTTAACTTTCAGCATTTACTTTTCAGCAATTTACTTTCAGCATTTACTTTTCAGCAATTTACTTTCAGCATTTACTTTTCAGTAATTTACTTTTCAGCAGCATTTACTTTTCAGTAATTTACTTTCAGCATTTACTTTCAGCATTTAATTTTCATTATTTAATTTCAGCATTCACTTTCCGTCATTTAATTTTCAGTATTTAAATTTTCAGTATTTTACTTTATGTCTTTTATTTTATTTAAGTTTTTTTACTACCCGTAAATATGTGTCGTAACTAAGCCAGTTATCTGGGGTTGTGATGAAATCCAATATCACCGGTTTATAAGGGGTTAGATTATAGCTTGGGTAATATAAAGATTTATTTATTGAGTCTTAATCTTAATGCTTTTTCATTAACTGGCAATTAATAAAATTGAACTGGGAAACTTAAAATAAACTAGACATATGGATTTTAAGTTTAAGACCTTAGACTCAATAGTCCACGATCTTCCTTGAGTATACATAACCTTTTAATAGATTTCCTTACAGGATAGACATATTCCTGTCGGGCGGGGGTAGCCATAATTGGAACTTAAACTTAATTAATCCAGATAATTTGGTTGACATAGACATATTGTTCAATTGGGTTAAACTGGGTATTTGTGTCTGACCATCGACATAGGGTTACACATAATTTAGTGTTCCAGGTTAATAAATCAATATATTACCCAACTTTAAGATAACCACTTCATCTTTAAAATGATATTGGAAGAAATCAAAACTCTAGATAGTTTTTACTATTGAATTTTCTTAAAACCTACTTTCGAACAATTTTATTTACTTGTTTTTAAATTTAGAATCGTCACCATTTCAAATCAATCAAACAACCTGTTAGATACTAGTAATCATTTGACCTCATAAAATTAATAGATTAGATATTAAGTCCTCGTGGGATTGATATTTTTATACGACTTGAACGATACGTGCGCTTACGTTATATGTGTGTGTTTATGCCGGTCACTATCCAGAGCGAAGCTGTTCCCGTACCATCGGTAAACAAAACCTCCTATCACACTTGTATAAGTATCCAATACTTAAATATATGAGAGCTATGATGTTATGCTCCCACAACGAGCACAAGTGTAATACTAGTCTATTCCGCATTATCGATGTCCAGTCTCGATAATACTACAACTAGGGATATTTAATTATTAAACATTTGTGGATTGATATTGTCTCATATCTTATTAATCCGGAACTAATCATAAGGACTTTTATCTTTTATAATTCAAGTAATCAAATTACAAAATGATAAAATAGCTATTTCCATTGTCGCACAGTTAATTTGTACAAGAACCACAATGTCTTTTACAAATAGTGACGCTATGGGTCGTAATTGTCCAACAATCTCCCACTTGGCCTATAGCCAGTCACTCAAGCATCTAACACCTGAACTATGTACATGTCGCTAAAACTTTTGCTGAGGAATAGCTTTTGTCAGCGGATCCGCAATGTTGTCCTCTGATGCGATCTTCTCAATCTTCATATCGCCATGATGTATGATCTCACGAATCAGATGGAAACTTCGAAGAACATGCTTGGATCGTTGATGAGACCGCGGTTCCTTAGCCTGTGCTATAACCCCGTTATTGTCACAATATAATGGAACAGGCTCAGCTTCTAACGGAACTACTCCTAATCCAATTAAGAATTTACGGATCCAAATTGCCTCTTTTGCTGCTTCAGCTGCAGCAATATATTTCGCTTCTGTTGTTGAATCAGCATCAGTCTCTTGCTTGGAAGATTTCCAGCTTACTGCTCCGTTGTTCAAACAAAATATGTACCCGGGTTTCGAGTTACAATCATCTTTACCGGTTTGGAAACATGCATCGATATACCCTGTTACCTCAAGTTCTCCATCTCCATAGTGTAAGAAAGCATCCTTAGTTTGTCTAAGATACTTAAGGAAATTCTTAACCGCCATCCAGTGACCATCACCTGGATCGGCCTGATAGCGACAACAAATGCTCAAATAATAGGAGACATCAGGTCGCGTACATATCATGGCATACATGATCGATCCGACTGCCAAAGAGAACGGGATCCAACTCATATTGTCTCTTCAATCTTGAGTTTTAGGACACATGTCCTTAGATAGAGTGACGCCATGTGACACTGGCAACAGTCCCCTCTTAGACTGTTCAATGTTGAATCTCTTCAACACTTTGTCAATATATGTGCTATGGGAGAGTCCAAACAGCTTTCTAGATCTATCCCGGTAGATCTTTATTCCCAGAATAAAGGCTGCTTCTCCCAGATCTTTCATGGAGAATTTTAATGAAAGCCAAGCTTTCACCGATTGTAGCATGGGAATGTCATTGCCAATAAGCAATACATCATCAACATAAAGGATAATAAATGTCAGTGCACTCCCACTAACCTTCTTATATACACAAGGATCATCCTCGTTTTAAACGAAATCATATTCTTTTATGATCTCATCAAAACGTTGGTTCCAAGAACACGATGCTTGCTTCAATCCATAAATGGATCGATTTAACTTACAAACCTTGTTTGCAAGTCTTGGTACGACAAAACCGTCAGGCTGTTGCATATAAACATCCTTTAAAAGGTTTCCGTTAAGGAAAGCGGTTTTGACGTCCATTTGCCATATCTCGTAATTGAAATATACAGCAATATCAAACATTATTCGAATTGATTTAATCGTGGCAACATGTGAAAAAGTTTCACCGTAATCGACACCATGTTGTTGACGATCCCATTCGCTACAAGCCTAGTTTTGTACGTTTGTATGTTGCCATCCATGTCAGTCTTTTTCTTGAAGACCCATTTGCAACCAATAGGCTTTACGCCTTTTGGTGCATCATCCAGTGTCCAAACTTGGTTGGTGTACATGGAATCCATTTCGAACTTCATGGCTTCTTGCCATAAAGCAAAGTCGATACCTTGTATCGCTTCCTCATATGTAGCCGTTTCGTCTTCCTCAATAAGATTAATATCCACATGAGGTGAGATCAGAAACCCATACTTCTCAGGTTGTTTTCTAACTCTCTCTGATATATGCGGTTCTTGTGTATTCGAAGATTGTGGTACAGTCTCATCCCTGATGAACTATTCATGTCCCGTTAATGATTCTGTTCTAGGAACAGTATCACTCTAATTTTCATCGAGTTCTATTTTCCT